>JAYKAV010001111.1:458159-611500 GCA_035582835.1 Phoebastria nigripes | reverse complement strand
TTTTTCTTGTGTTCAGTAAAATCCACTGCAAAAGCAGATGTATTGGAATAGTCTATAATTTGTATTTAAGCAAAATCTAATTTAAGCTGATAATTTTTATACAAATGATGTGCAAACAACAAATCCTTAGGCTGGGAGAGCTGCCTGAAATCATTTAAGCTGCAGGAGTTTTTCTTTTGCCTGTATTTTCGGCTCCTTAGATGTCAAGAAGTTGATACGGCCTACGAAGCTCGCGTCTCCTTTGAATCTGCAGTTCTGAGTAGGTCTAGGTCTCCCTTCTCCCAGCAGTAGGAAGATAGGGAGAGGCTTTCAAGTCCTGCTGGCTGTGTCACGTAGCCCCACACCCCATGGGATCAATTGCTTGCCCCAGGAGTGCACTGTTAAGGTGAGGAGTCGGTGTTGAATCATTGTCTTGTAGAAAGAGCCAGAGGCAAGATGATTTTTTTCTAATTCCACTTTTAAAATTCTGCATCAGGTGTCTGTTACTGTATATAGAACTTTTCAAATCTGATGCCATAAAAGTGAAACAGTTTTTCTGAGTGGAAATGTCCTTTATAATTTCAGGCTGAAGGATTTAAAATATAAAGTCGGGGATGTGGAAAATATGTATAATGATAGCATTTTTAGGCAAAGGGAAGGGAAAATGCACCTGTTGGAGTTACTTGTTGACATGTAGTGACTATTTAAAATTATGTATAGTTTATTTTCTCTAAGTACATGAAATGCAAACTAGTCTGCTGTTCCCTCATGGCCAATGCCAGATAGTTAGAGGGGATCCCTTTCCCCAAAACTTTCCAGGTTGACACCGAAGTTGATGACTCATGTAAAATAAATGGGATATGCTGGAGAGAATGGCAGATCAGAAGCTGTGGGAGGAAATACTCCTAAAACTGCTGGGAATAATGAGATGTGTAACTGTAATGCAAAAAGGAAAATAAAAAAAATACTTGGGTTTTAGATACTTACAACGAGGAACAGAATCTGTCTTACACTGCAAGGAAAGACATGGAAATAATCAATGGTTCTCCCACTTACCTCTGCTAGATAAATGTCTCTGAAACAAGACCTGGGGCTGGGGCGGGTGGAAGGCTCCGCAGCGTAACTTTTTCAAATGCCGATGTGCAGCTTTGTTTACTGGTGAACTTAATGAGGAATGAATGTGCCAGTCAGGCAAAGCTAAAGTATTTCTGCTGCCTGCAGCAGTGTTCAGAGTAGTGGGGGAAGGGAGAAGGAAGGGGGAAAAGGGAGAGAGTCCGCAGCAGTAGTTTGTCTTAGGTATCAGCGAGTGCTGCTCCTTCAGCAACTGCTGGATTTATTTTTAACTGCTTGACTCATTCTTTGTCAGATGATTGACCATCAAGCTGCATATCGAAACACGAATGTGCAGAGGAAGCAAGCGTAACTAAAGGAAAGGGGGGAGTGGTTGTCTGGGAAAAGAGGTGGGATTTGGGAGTTCTGCTTCACATGCTGTGTGCCTGCTGTCTGAGTGAGCTACAGGCTCCAAAGCAGACTGAGCGTACTGCAGGTCAACCTAGAAAGTGAAGGATGATGGCTGCTTTCGGCTGCACAAAGGCGCAACTGCTCATTTATTAGGAGAAAGGACCTGGAAGCAGTGCTCGGGACAGCAGTGTACTGCTTGGTGACAAATTAATATTTTTTTTCCTGTGCTGGATGTTGCCATTCTAAAGGATTCTCATCATGATCGATAGCTCCAAAAAGCAGCAACAGGGCTTTTCCGAGATTTTACCTGCAGGAGATGTTAAGCCACTGAAGGAGAAGGAATGCCTTGAGGTGAACAGCCAGAAAAGTCTCAAGGAAGGTCAGTCACTTGCTGGTTGGGGGACAGAAGATGCAGAAGTACTGGGCAGATTCAGCTCACCAGCATTTGTGGTGTAATGCAGTATGTCAGGAAGAATTTTTGTACATTAAATTAGGTATTGTTTTCCCTCTTAAAAAAATTTCTAAAAGCTAAGTTTAGAATTTACCTGAGACGATTAAAATAACGATGATAATAGCTTGATGGAAATGTAGTATGAAGAAAAATGAGTGATTAAGTACTCTTTTTAGAGTAGCATTTAGTGCTGAATTCATTAAATACTCTGAAATTGTCCTGTAAATATTGCACAAAATGCTTCAAAATGTCACTATTGAAAGAAATATAATGAAATATAATGTCATTAAATATGGCACTATTAAAAATAAAACCCCACAAACCTTTAGTTTTAGACATGTATTACTACCTCATTTTCAACAGTGCGTTTCTCAGCTGTCTTTCTCTAGAATTCCCTGCTCCCCTCATACTTCAAATTAGATTTGACTCTGCTTTCCAGAGGTGTGCTTTTGAAATTACGTTATGTCTCCTTAAATGATTGTTTTTAGACTGTGCATTAAATTGATAGAATGCATAAGCATTAGTTTGTAAAATAGCAATAGTCTGACGATATCTGGAGCGTTATTTAAAGCTGACAAATGGTACCAGAGTCATCTGAAGTAATATTTGTTAGGCTCTGGCAGTAGTACTGCTGAGACATGGAAGTTGTCTTATTCCTTCTAGCTGGAGGTATCCTTCTAGCTGGCCTGTGTTAAGGAGGAGAAGGAAGAGACCTCTTGAGGTCAGCTGCCAGCCCTGCACAGAACAGTTTGTTAACTGGTGTATGTTAACATACCAGGCTCTTTGCAGTTCAAGACTCAAACTCCAACTTCTTAATCAGTCAGAAACAAACTGTGTTTGTAGCAGACAAAGTTCCTTCTTTCCTTTTACAGCACTCTGCCTTGGCTTTTATTCCAGATATCTCTGGATTGTCTGGTGATTCAGAGATTTCTTCCTGGGTGTTGTGGCAAGACTGCTGTTTTTTCCCCTTCTACGTGAGATCATGCCTTTCTCAGAATTTAAATGCTGGGTTTGCTTTGGGGTTTTGTTTGTTTGTTTTTAAACTTGGATCTTAATAATGTTTAAAATAGCAGAAAGATAGCCCGTATTTGTTATTGAATTCAGTAACTGACAGTTTATTTTAAAAAACCCTTTTCTTAGCTCTAAGTTAGGGCTAGAGAAAACACTGATTTTTATATAATGTACTGATACCAAAGGTTTCTTACTGATTGGAAGGATAGATAATAATAAGTTGAGTGTTGATGCGTGTGGCTGTGGCTGAGCATTACAGTTCTGCTTCCTTTACAGCAGGAAAGTACTGATTGAAAGACAGTGATTGAAGAGAAAGGGCCAACAGTGGCTCCTTTTTATGGCGTTTGCCTTGCACCTCCAAACAAGGCCCAGTTAAACTTGCTGCTGCTACCTCTGAAGCTCTGTGGGGCAACAGGAACAAAGAAAGAAGGCGAGGAAGTTGAGAGGGACAGAGGAGTAAGCATACTGTTGTGGGAAGTAGTGTAGGGGAAAAAAACCTAACTAATCTAACCAAGAAATAAAGGGGAGAAAGACATGAAAAAACGAGCATGCTGGATACTGTAGGTGGCTAATAAGTAACCACGGTAATCGTTATCTTCAGTCTTCTTTGAATATGTCAGTTATGTAGAAAGTGGATGAAAGAATGTACATTACAGTAATGATGGTCTGTCAGAGTAGCAAAAAACCTGCAATTATGGGGCACTCTTCCAGTCTAAATTCATGAATAATTTAGAGTTTAAATTATTCAGTGCATAAAAGAAGATATAATTGTTTTCCACAATCACTATCTTTGCTTCCTTTTCTCTGTTTTAGTACCTCTTCTCCATTTTCACTTTTCCCCAGTGAATATTGCTTATCCTTTTCTCTCTCCTAAGTTTGGCAGCCTAATAATTAAAATAATGAACCTCTTTTTGAGAGTATGAATGACTACAGGATCTCCTCTTCCAGCCTTTCCTCTTTCTAAAGCTTAGAAAAAACAAGCATTTTCTTTCTTGCAGTATACAGAATGAATTATTGAAAATATTGCAGATCTGCTTGATTTGCATCTAGAGAGACTAAAACAGAGCTTCACCTTTTCAGTTTATAATGTTACAAAATGTGTAGTTCAGGTATTTTGTAGATTTTTAAAAATTCAATTGCAGTTCTTAATTTCATCCTATTTAAATAACACTATAAATAACATTAAAATACTTCTTATTTTACAGAACAATATATTCTAAATTAGCTTGTGGCATTCTGCCTTTTTTCTTTCTTTCTTTTTCCTTTAATTCAAACAATGATCTGACTGGTTCTGCCACCTGAATCATCAATCATTTTTTGTTAGGACACAAAAATACTTATGAATACCGGCTGAGAATGGTTAAAACTGCAAAAATTAAAAATGTAATTCTATTGGCAAACCCAGATGAAGTACGTAGTAACTTACGTCAAGTAATTCAGAAGGTGCTACAGCCTTTACTTCATAATCTATTTTGCACAGTTTGATAAATCTAAAAATCTAGAAATAGTACAGTGTGCTTATTTCAGCAATGAGTACCTTATGAGAATTGTTAGGTGCAGTTCTTTTTTTACTTAGTATTTCTTTATAAGGAAAGAGACTTTTGATGGAAACACAAATCCCAACATTGTCTTCAGCAAATGAATATTAAAGGCATTGGAAGGTTAGATTACAAGGACGAATTTTTTTCTTTGCTTAGGCTAATGAATACTCTTACAAGATACACATTACAGCATCCTATAGCACAGGAGGAAATCCTCTTAATTACCCTACTTTCTTGTAAACAACATGTTATTGTTACATATTGTCTGTTCTGTGAAAACAGGTCTTCATTTTATCTGTTTTATCAAAATTACCTTTTGTATGAGCAAGGAACAAAAATACTTTTTGGCTCTGAGTCTAATATAGTGCTAACTAAACAGCTTTTTCAGAAGTTCCTGTAGCATTGACTTCTGAATGTTTTGGCCACTTACTTGACATTAGAAGATTCAAGTGAAAAGTCTTGAATGAAATCAGGACATGATTGTGCATACAGTTAGTAAGAAAGAGTTAGTATCATGAACAATGCATACGTTAGGAAGTAGGAATATATTTAGGTTGCAGATCAGAAGGTTTCTAACTGAGGAGTGAAGTGAATTTAGGAGGTCTTGCCTTGTAGCCTAAATTGTTTTAATAAAAAGATTGATGAGGTCCTGCAAGAGTGTATGACCATGCAGAACTCCTGAAGACACAGTATTAAATTGGTGAAACAAATCAGTATGGTGCTATCTCAGATGGGATTTAAAAGGAGACTGGATCCCAGTTTGTTTGCATCATATTTTTCATATATCAGTCTGAACTTCAAAGTTACCAGTTGCCTGCAGGTTACTGTAAGGAAAAAAAACTAACCAGGAAGGAAATTTTCTTTCAACCTTGAAACATAATTTCTTTCCTGGATTTGTACTGCTTTTTAATTTTACTGTTTTGTGAGGAACTGGAGACTGGCAAGTGCTAGAAACAGGATACAGGGTGGAATGAGTGAAGTGCAGGGATTTCTCAGGTGCTTGCTGGAAATGTCTTCATTCTGTCTGACTAACAGATTACCAGATTTAGTCAGGAAGGATTTCTTTCCTTCCTCCCCTGCAATCAAATCAATATTGCATGAGAATTGTTTATTTAACAGATTTCCTGCTATTGCTGGCATGTTGAGTATTGGTGATGCTCTTGACCTCTACTGCTCTCCTGCGGTGGCATGTTAGACTTAAAGACTCTACTGTTGGTTTGCTGGTTTTGTTGTTTTGTTTTGKTTTTTTGTTTTTGTTTTGTTTTTTAAAAGCTTTAAGTTTTGTTATATGGTCTTTAGAGGAGTTTCTATGACGCCTTATCAGTGGCAGTCTATCAGGTATGTTTCTTGAGACACAGATAATGAGAAAAATACTGAAAAAAAAGTATTATTCCTGTCGTCTTAGTTAATAAAGGAAGCACTGTAAATTCAGTGTACTGATCCTGTGAGGCTGTGTTAAATTCTTAACTTTATGTATACTTTATGTATCCACCATAACCTCTTTAATGACAGTGGGATAATTGCATGTCTTACAAGTAAATCAGCACTTATTCTGCAAAATTTTCTTCTTCAGTGTAGCACTTAAATGAATAATAAATATATGGTAATGCCATTATAATAAACACATTCTTAAATACTTCGATAAACTAAGACCACAATGTATTAATTTGATTTTGTTTGTAATCTGTATAGAATTAGAGGATACAGTGGCTAACCAGGAGTTCTAAGGAAACTTGCTACGGCAAATAGAAGATTTCTTAAAGGTTTTATAAATGGTTAGGATTAAGACTGCTGCTGCCAAAAGTAGGTGTAGTCTCATCCAGCCCTACCCTGCTTACTGCCAGCCCCCTTTTTTGTGTTGGCATTAGTAATTATGCAACCCTGAAGCGMGTAGGGTCAGTGAACAGGTATTACTGAAGACTTACTTATTTCAATAGTGTTAATTTTCAGCCAGATCAGAGCACTGACCTGACAGGCTGCATCTTTGCCAGTGTTGATGCAACAGAAGCAGCTGGGGTTGGAGGGAGGAAGAGATCATTGTCTTTTCATCAGTAATCCTGTTTTAGATCACACTAAGTTATGAAACCACTGTCTGTTTTGTTGCTATGCTGGAGGTTTCTTCTTTCCTTTCACAAAGCATCCAACAAAACATGTATGTAGCTCAGCCTTTTTAATGCAAAGTTCTTTTTAATGCAGCAACTTCGCTGTCACTGTAAGCAATCTGACTCATCCACTGAGCAAGCATCTGCAGAAATCTGATGTTGTTGTCTATATAGCAGAGTTGACACAATGCCATTGCTTACATCCCAGTTTGCAATCAGGCATCTTAGTGTAAATCCACCTTCCTCAGTGTTTTGCATTAATGTGTAATCTTGTGAGTTGGAGTATCTGCATTTTGTTTGCTGGCTCTACTGTGCCTAGGAAAAGCATGGAAAATGGAGGTAGTACCTTCTCGAGAGGGCTTGGCTGGAAATCATCTGTCATCATTCAATGTAATATGCTCCAAATTATCACAAAGCAATTCTGTAGTAGATGTAGAATTTGAACACAAGTTTCATGAGTCCCTTGACAGAACACTTCTTGGCTGATAGTAGTATTTGAGGAAATGCAAATTATTTTTTAAAAAACCAGAAGACTGTACTGAGCAGAGGAATACTTGCAGGTTTAGAAAATGTAATTATTGTTAATATACTTAAGGTATGCAATTTTACAGAACACTTGAAACGTAAGCTTTAGTTTATTCAGACTTTCCACCCAAGACAGTAGTGATTTTTCTCATTTTGAAGATTTAAACAGAATTGTGAAAAGTATAGATTTTGCTTTTTACATATACATGCGTATGTATATATTCATCGCAGCAGACGTTCCAGTAATTTGTTTGGAGGCTCGTGTATGTTCTGGCTTGTTTCTAAGCAACGTGTTCCATAGCAATACGATACAATACAGATTGTCCTATATCCTAGTCATTTAAGCTTCTCAACTGATGATATTGTTATGCTTTATATTTTTGTTTTAAATGTTAAGTTTACATTTAGCTATCTTTCCCATCTAGCTTTTCATTTTCTACTTTCAGTATGATGATGTTACTTCTGGAAACAGTTATGTGTACATTATTACTGGCTTACAGACAAAAGCTTTAAATTGCAGTGGTATAATTTAAAAGATTTGGAGGTCCTGCAGGGTTTCCCTCCAGAATTCTGAAGAGATTATCTGAAATGGCCCTCAGTAGTCTCCACTCACATGCTTTGCATTTATCCAGAACATTTCTAAGCTGAAATGAAAGTATGACTGAATAATTGCTTAAAATGAGTATGCATCAGAGGCTGTTTCACTTTTCTTAATTATTTTGGATATAGTCTTAGCAGAAAAATCACATGTACAATAATGGAAAAAAGAACATTAAAAGTATATAAAAATAAGTAAGGGATTTTTTTTTTTATWAAAAAAAAAGTAAAAATAAATAAAATATTTTCTTTTTTTAAATTATACCCTGGCATACGTGAAAGTTTTGAAGACTGAACCCAATATAACATATTCACTCATGTTTAGATGATGTCTGATTTCTTTAATGATGAATTATTTTTATTTTAAAATTGAGAGTATTTAACCTACTGTATCACCATCTTCAGGCTGATGGGAGGCGAGTACCACAATTTTAAATGCACTTTATCTTTAAAATGCTGTACAACTTACTTAGAATCACTTCCAACAAATTACAGGTAGCTAAATATTTTCATGGCTTTTCCCTCTCCTTCCTTCCTTCCTTCTTTGACATGCCATATAAATGGAAAGAACGCCACGTTACCAAATTTCTGACTTTGGACACATGTGGAATGAGTAATGCCAGGTGCAAACTAGCTACCATATTCCATAACCTTCCTGAAATGTGTACCTTGCATATCACCTGCTCTTTCTTTTACTTATTATACAAAACATTCAGTTTATTAAATTTTTAGTTTTATTCACAGAACAAATATTAGTTGAAAAGATTAACTGGTTTTGTCTCAATAAAGCACTTAATGAATTACAAATAGAGTACAACACCCCATATAGAGTTGAGGGAGAAACAGTCACAACTCAGGAGAAAGCAAAACATCTATCTCTGGAAAAATAACTTAGTGTAAATTATGCTGTTTAGAAAATGCCATATAAACTTTTAAGTCCAAGCAGATGGTGTTTGGGAATGCGAGGATAACAAATGAGAGGCACAGGGTTAAGTACGTGATACTCGATTTCTGCAATTCTGTAACTGTCACCCTGTGCTGTGAGGTTGGTCCGGAATTCTAATACAAAGCTGGTGCTTAGATTATTTGTATAGTCCACCTACCACCGGATAAAATACTCTCTACTGCCACCCTGCTGTTCATCCACTTGTATTAATGTTACAGTCCTGATGCCAAATAACTAGTTATAAATTACTTCAGATTAAGGATACAATATAATAGTTCATCTCCTGCAGCAGTGCTTCACTGCAACTAGAATGTCTGTTGTTAACATCTATTGCTCTGTGTTTCAACCTAACATGTTGGAGACCTTGGCTGCATAAAAGCTGTTTTAAGCTGGCAGAAAGAAATGGAGGCTTTCTGTGTAACAGCTTTTAATTTAAAGGAAACGGCCCTGTTTCCAGCACTGTCTGTTTCCATGGCAGCCAGCCTAGCAGCCTGCACTGGAGTTTCTACCGCTCTTGGAAATTTCCAAGGGAGTATGCAGGAATGTTGGACATTACATTTTCCTATTTTTACTTGCAGTTTTAAGGGCTTAAATAGCTAATATCCACTGGATTTTTAACTTTGGAAGAAATAATGAGATGATTACATACAGAAAATAAAAAAATCTTGATGCATTATTTTTCTTCTTGCGGTCATTTGAAAGAACTGTATGCTGTCTAATGAACCCCTTCTTGATGGTTTAATGTGTTTCATCTGTGTAATTGTTAAGTGTCAACAACTATTTGCTGTTGCATAGTACCTTCTATAAAAAAATTAAATTTGATTTTAAATTAATAGGATACGTAATTAACAGTGTTAGATGTGGAATTATTAGTGCTGGAACTGTGCGCGGTATGAGGTCTGTTTTTTTTCAAGACAAAAAGCAGTGGTGAAAGCTTGTCAATCAGTGTAGATAGCATTGTTCCTGCAGGACAACTATCAATTTATTTTTGGCCTCTTTACATTCCAGTGCTTGTGATTATATAGTACTACTTTGAAACATCTTTTCCATAGGATACAAATTACAGATTTGTAACCGAAATCACTTGCTCAACTTTGATAATAGCTGTTTGTTCTAAGTTATTTAATAATACACTTTATTTTCACTTATTCTACCATTCGCACTGAGTAAGACCTGACTGGACTGCTCTATGTTTCTTACCTTTCAAAGGGTCTTATACAGAACGTGATGTGTACTTGCTTAAGTGCCTATTTGTGCCAGCTTTCTTGCATTCAAACAAGCACAGTGCTTCAGCAACCTATTGAGGATCTGTATGTTTTGGTTATTCTTAATCTTTATGCCCCTGCAGGGCATGGTGTATGTGAACCTGAACAGTACTCACTGTTTGAAAACAGAGGCCATTAACTTTATAAAATTTACTGCTATATAGAAATATGTTTCAAAATAATAAAGTGCATTGGTTAACAGATAACCTCTCCTTTGTGGTACCATCATCTCCATTCCCTTGCATATAGAAGCGTTGATTCCCTGGTATGCTAACACCGGGAGAAACTGTAAGAGCGGGAGCACCAGCCTCTGGCACTCAGTTTTTCAGATGGTGAAAAATCTATACCTCCAGTGAAGTCAGTAGACTTCTACTGACTTTGAGAGTCAGATAACCAGATGTTCTTATTGTGAGGAGGGATTATGCTTTTTGGTTTTGTCACTAAGTATTAAATAAGCTATCTAAGGTTTAATGATCATTTTATTGACTGAAGAAAACACATGGAAATTTTGGAATCTCTTCACCTGGTGTTAAAGTGTTAATCTTAAAATCATACACTTTGACTTGAAAATAGAAAAGAATACCCTCCCTTCCCCCTCAGTCAAAACAGGAGTTTGACTCACCTCTCTGTGCCTGGCTTTTATTCAGAAGCAGTTCAAAGACAATTTCTTAGAGTTGCAGTGTTGTGAAGGGGGATTCCTGCCAGATAACGTGAAGTGCAAAATATTTGTGCCGTCTTTTAGCAACTAGATTTGCTCAGTGGTGTTAACATAGCCCTTCTTTTGCACATACACTTTAAATATGAGGAACAGTATTACTGACGTTAATAGTGTATTAACATATCTAAATCTTTGTCAATTCTGGGCCTTTATTTTGGAGATCATCATCTATGATTTTAAATGTTATGCAGGTAACTACCTGATTTTAAAAGTGTAAAAGTGAGAGGTAAACTATGAGGCAACAAGCTGAATGGATTTACCCCAATAAGAACAATCTGTTAAACACAGTGTTTGAGTAAGTACCACCCCATGGGGAACTTTGCTTTGTAGTACCTCATGTCTTTTGAATTCTCTCTTCCCCAGATTCCACACTGGTTTGTCTGTAAACGGTTCTTTGTAATAAAGGAAAAAAAAAAAACCCACCACCACCACCCACCCCACCCACCCCCCAAAAAACACTAGAACAAACAGTACAGTATAATAACTGGCTAATGCGTCAGTGGTTTTTAGATTTTTTTTGGAAGCTGTGTCCTCCTATCTCATCCATCCTTATTAGATTTACCTCTTTGTGTGTTACTGACTGTTCTAGAAATCTCTTGCTATATGGATTTCTATATATATGATAAGCAAAGTCTGTATTAGATTTAATTACATTAGATTTAAACCAACCTGCATTCTATTCTATAGAGAGTTTCTCACTGAAATAAATCAGCAATTCTTTGCCAAAAGTGCAAAGCTGTGCTCCATTCTCACATCGTTCAGTCTTGTCTTTGAAGATCATTTTATCACATTTTCCTTATTGAAAACTTGTGATTTAGTTTCCCTGACTCCCATCTTCCATATCTTTCCGGCTGTTCTTTGAGCTGCTTTTTGTGGGTCCCCATTTCCTTTTGAGCTTTTCACAAACCTCGTTCCTATTCCCTTCCTTTATACCCACTTCAGGTTCACCTCCAGTATAAAGATACAAGTCTATGTAACTTGTTTCTGCTCAGTTGTAGGGCTCAGTGCATCAAACTACAATGACAATATAAAGGTCCCTACTGACTGTAGTATGACCATCTGCTCTGACACGCAGACCTGTAAGCCAAATATCCTCTTTGACTAGATGTAGCTATGCAGCTTATGTACAGGTGTTACCATTTCCTTCTTAGAAACATCTCTGCTTTTTACTTTTTGTCGCTGTGGGGACTAAAAGTATTTTAGGTCCTTATGTCTTTTATTGGGATTTAAATATTAGCTTTTTCCAGATCTGTTTGCTTTGGAAAAGCAAAAGGTTTTTTTCAGCTTTTCAACTTTTAAAAATAATATGTTTAGGTTTTTTATTCACAATTACTTTCTATTTAGAAACTTTCTTTTCTTTAATAATGCATTTAACTGCTCAATATTTATTTAAACAAAACAAAAAAAAATCAGACCCCAAACTTTTTTTTAACCTTCTTAGTTTTGGAGTTGTTTGCAAAAGCAAACATCTGGTTTTCATCCAACTTGGTTTCTGTTTAACCTCCTTGCTCTGGTCAAGTCAGAATCTTCAATGATTATCTTCTTATACTATCTTTCTAACTATGAGTCATCTCTTCTTTAGTATTCCCCCTGCAGTGCTTCCCTCTTAGTCATGCTACAGGCTGTCCTTTCTTTACTATGTAATATATGTAAGTTCCTGATATTTATTTAGTAAGTGAATAACTGCATGTTCTATATCTTCTATAGCTCTCTTTCAGTCCTCCCACAGTTTTTCTGACTTGTCCAGATGCACACGGGACAACTTCAAAATCATCCCTTATTTGCTTTGTGATGCCCAGTGTAGGTTAACAGATGATGGGTAGGCAAGTAGTGTTAAGAGAGACAATAACTATGTTATATATATATTTGCTAAAAAATGATAAAGCTTCACACCTGAGCGCATATGGTTTATGTGCAGGTACATTCTTACTGCTCTTCTCATCCTTCTGCTATAGTCCACTGCTTATTCTCTTGTAAGACTATACATTGTTTAGGATATGGGTCAGTTTTTACTCTTTCTGCAAAGCTTAAGCCAAATATCTGATCATAATTGAAGCCACAAATCATAGATAAAATACATTCATAAATTATGTAGCAGGGCTTCCCATCATCTACATTTGGAATTAATGTTCATTAAAGAATTAGTTGAAACCAGTTGGAAAATAAGAGATAAGATACCTACGTTCTTAGCATTATTTTTTGCTGAATAGATTTATTTTAGTCTCCCTCACCCATTTCCTGGGCGAGTACCACTTATCATGGCCATGGCCAAGCAGCATTAATTTTCAGGAACTGACAGAGATCGCATCAGCCACAACCATAAGTAACACATCCACTGGGGTATGTTTTTACAGTGTTGATGCTTCCATGGTGTAGGGCTGTGTGCAAGTGTGATGTCAGAGGGAGGCACAGCCTTTCCCCCTTTCTGATGCATGTCACACCGGATAGCACAAACAGGGAGCTGCAGGAACTGCATCGCACTCAACGAGTTCGTACCAGTGCGCTCACAGTGTTCAAAGTTGTCTTCCTCTTTGGAGACACACATGGTATGTTCTTGACACTTCCATGTTACTAGTGCTGTTGAAAGAGAGTTCAAAACAGGACCTTGACACAGAAGCTTTGGTACATTGTTTTTTGAGGTTTTTTTGTTTGTGGGGTGGTTTGTTTGTTTTTTCCCAAGAGAAATTTCAGCAGCTGAATGTACCTCAGGCAGACTCTTTTTAAAGTACACTTTAGGGGAATACTTATTAGAAGTGTTGGAGTAGTTATTTAGCATGATTGTATTGGCAAAAGGCAGTGTGAGGCCTTTCTGATTTTTCCTCCTACAAACTTGCCAACAAAAAATTAAAATGCAATAACTGCTAAATGCTGAACTGGTAGGATGTGTTCAGACTGTCCAATCTAACTGTGTAACCTAACAGTGAGCATTGTCTGTCTTGGTGTAGTGGAATGCCAAATAGAAGTCTGATCCTTTTCATATGAAAGGTGAAGAGCCTTGGTCCAAGAGTCATGTCAATATCTGGTTCTGGGAAAGCCAGATCTCTAACTAATAAATAATAAATTTCTGATAAAACTCTGCCCCTTTATATGTAATTTTAAGAGTTGAACTAATTTCTTAAAAAAACACTGTCAAGCTATTTTTTCCTGCACAAAGACTTTGCACATCACATTTGAGATTGCAGTGATACTACTTTAGAATTTTAAATAAGTAAAGTCTGATAAGATGAAGAACAACTAGCTGTTGTCTGTAGTAGGTTTCATAGAGTAGATGGTGTATGCACTTCCTACAAAATAATTTTCCAATTTAGCCAGCTGTCCAAATTGGTGAACTAGTGAGAGCTTTCAAATTGTTGTTATCAACTCTGCAAAACAGTGTGATCATTCTATAGTGTGAAGGTCAATTTGAAAGTTGTTTAACTTTCCCACTTCTGTTTACTAATATCTGAAAGCACCATATTAGCAATGCTTAGGTAGCCATAGCTGAACCAGCTACACCTACAAAATGTGTTTTATGATAAAGCTCAGTAAAAAAGGAAGTCTGAGTAAAAAGCATATTAGAAATCAGAAATACCACGTACCACAAATGCATTTTTTCTTAATAGATGACTTGCCTATCCTATGTTGGTAGATGACTCAGATCATAACATTCCTGCACCTGTTGTACTATTACCAGCATTCGCTTGTTGATCCACTGCGTCCCAGGTGATGGACTTGAAAAAAATACTAATTCTGATTTACTTACTTTGTCTGATGACATATATCAGCTCTACCCTGGACGTAACTGATGTTGGAGCAGGTCATTTTTCTTGAAGACCTTGAGCCTGAAATAAAGAGGCATATGTTTAAAACTGACTTGTAACTAGGTAAAAGATTTGGTAGACACATTTGTAGTGTGTTTAGTGTTCCAAGAAAGCCAAATTTAAGTATGGTGTAAATTTGGACCAAATACAGCTGTATAGCATGGATGAGATTCCTGCCCAGAGCAGGAAATGCTTTTCAACCCTTTCCGCAGCTTCCTAGTTGTGTAAAAGGAAGCATAGTTTGAGCGAAGAACAGAAGAAAGTCAAGTTTTAATCTACTCAAGACCAAAAATATTGGGTCCGAAATACGGTAGTCTTGCCATGCTGTTTATAAATTGTCTCTCTCATAATTTGGATAGGTAAAACTTATTTAAGGTTTTTAAAGGGATTTGCCCGTTTAGTTTTACGACTAACTCTGAGCTTTCTTGATTTTACAATTGTAAGCAAGAGAATCCAAAACAAGAACATACCAGAGTTTTTTGCTTTCCTGTAAACACCACACCAGTTAGTGAATTTGTCAGTGCTTTGTGCTAGCGCAGTAGGAAATTCTTAGAAGTAGCCCCAGGGATAGAAGCTTAACATCATAACATTATATCGTATGCTTAAAATGCATTTCCATTGAAATGTGCATTTCTTGAAGTTTTCTGTAGGAATGGGCTAAGCCCTGACGCAATACCTTATTTTTTTTAATTCACACTTACTTGTATAAAGCTTGTGGATTTTTAAAGTTGGATGTACAGTTGCATAAATGTGTGTTTTCACACACTCATCTGCATTTTTTGGGGCAGATTAGACCAATTGGACTTAGAAACCCACGTGGTTTTCTGCAGAAGGATTTGAACTTTCTCTACCCATGCTCTGAACTTACTGGGAGTATGTAGCTATCTGTACTATGCTGCCAAACCCAACCTAGGAAGCACGGCTGAAAGGAGTATGTAACAGCACCATTTGAGTTGGTTCAAGACTTCAGGCAGCACAAGTTTGCATCTACTAGTAAGAGATATCGTAAGAAGAGGTCATGGCTTACCTGGAGCCACATGAAATTAAGGAAGACCAAAAATAAATAATTCAAACTATTATAAAATAATTCTTCAGTTAACTTTTTACAGTCATTTAATATTACTTGGAAAATATAATTAATTACTTAAAGTAGGTATTTTCAAGTTTCCAGAGGAACTCAATAAATTTGGAATGACTTTCCATCAATTTACATTTTACTGTTGTTACTTTTGCCCTCTCCCATCTCTGTCCTTTGTAATTCTTATGTAACAATATTGTAAACTCTGAACAGAACTGCCATGCCAGAGCCCTGAAATGTTTGTATTTAAATTCTCAATGTTTGTGTGACACAAGAAAATAATGTCCTTGTTTTCAGGAGTTGCTATTCCCGGTCTTAATGCTTTAGCCAGAGGAGTATCCTTCCTGTACTGTAGAACAGGAAATAAGCTGGTTCCTTTTAAATTCTGAAAACAATGAACTTTGTCCTTAGCGTAATCTTTTAAAAATTACATTCATTTTGATGTTTTGGACAATGCATTAGTTTGTTTTGCTTCCTTGTGAAATACAATGGGAACAGCATGTCATAATCATACATCCATAATAAGCTATCAAGGCAGAATTTAAGAATGTAAATATTACATCTTTCATCTATTTTTTTTCTTGACCAAGCATCTTGACCATCTCTTGTTCAAAAGACGAAGTTTCATGTTAGGGTAATGGCTATATGTGTCTAAAGAAATAATGAAGCACTATGATAAATTGATACAGAAACAAGGGGAAGGGAACAATAGAAGAAACAAACAACTACCTTTTTTTTTTCTTCTTCTTTTTTTTTTTCCCTGGGAACATTTACAAAAAAGCCCTAATCTTTGAAAGTACAAGGCCTTTATGTCTGTGCCCTCCCCCAGGTTTTGTGCAGTTCCTGGTATAGTATTTAATGTGTGTCACATTGGTTATTCTTACAGTAACAATAAGATGAGAACGTTTGCACATTTTATTAAATGTAATGAAACATAAGAAGTTACCTCTGAAACTGTAAACAGTTTTTCCAAATTTGACAGTATTGGATTTATTTGGTCCTTGAAATAATTATGATAACACATAGCTCAATCAGAAAAACAGCATTTTCTGATGTTCAGAGAGAGGATAAGGTCTGTTCCTGACGGTATCACTTCCTTGGTGTTTTTAAATAAGCCAGGTAAAACCTGGCTTCTCTTCAGTTTCTTGTGTTTCACCAAGATTTATTTAAATGTACAATAAGCCTTTATATTTAAAAAAAAAAAAAACTTAAGGAAAAATGATCAACCAAACACATACAGCTTTTCTTTTAAAATGCTCTGCAAACATAATTTCTATTTCAGCATAGTGCAGTCATGTAAGATTGGTTTAAGACATGTAAGAAGGCTATATAATTATTACATGTTGCAGTTTATGGTATAAACTCTTTCTACCTCACTATGTTTTCTTGAATTTATTATCTAAGAGTAGTGTTACAAGGAGGAAAAAAAAAATCCTAGATTTAGATGTATACTTAATACCTCTTACTTCCTAGCTGATAGGAAGAGTGGATGTATGTATGAAATACAGTCCCTTTTATCACATGTGACCAAAAAGCAGCGAACTCCAATATAAATAGGGATTGGAAGCAATTGCTCCAAATTATGTTAATAGCAGTTGATCCTTGATGATAGGTGTCTTAGAGGTTACGGTCAGGTCTGAATACATAGAGAAAAAGTATTTCTAAAGTCAAAATGCTTGGTATCTTTTGAATTTTTTTTTTTTGTACTTTCAGAGGGATAGTATGCTTACATATGAATGAATGATTGTTTTCTTTTGTCAGTACTTCAGCTGAGGCTACAACAAAGACGGACACGAGAACAGCTGGTGGACCAGGGCATCATGCCACGTAAGACTTACGTTACTTCTAGTAATTTGTATTACTACACTGTATTAACTATGAACTGAATATATAAAATAATGAAGACAAGCATTTCTGTGAGAATCATTAAAAATAACTTTATCATTTGAAAAGACTTGTGGGATCCTTTTGATAATCTAAATGAGCATGAAGTAAATTCATCATGCTTACCTAATGTTTCAGTTAAAATAGCCATTGTGATGAAAACGCAAGGATTTGCAGACGTAATCTGATTCTCCTTTTTTTTTTCCTCTTTAAATTATGACTAATCTTACTGAAATAAATTTAATTATATAAATGAGTGGACATCAATAACAAAGCCAGCAGTCTTTAAAGAGCAGGATGGCAAGGGTTGCCAAACAAAAACAAAGGACACATAGAAGTTGTGACTTATGCACCAACAGACGTGTCTTCTGTATCAAATCTTGCATGATGGTAGCTGTGATGTTACAGGACGTGAGGCAGTGGATTAGGTTGGGCATCGTACACTGGATCGTATGACCTAATGCAGAAGCTTCTGTGCCTAGGCCTGTCTGAGTATGAATACATTTCCAAGAATATGGGAAGTGGCTCTGTGTTTTTTTTAGAAAACTGTTTTGGTTTTAGAACATTTTTTTTCAGTTGCCAGAATCATAGAATCATTAAGGTTGGAAAAGACCTCTAAGATCATCAAGTCCAACCGTCAACCCAACACCACCATGCCCACTAAACCATGTCCCTAAGCGCCTCATCTACACGTCTTTTAAATACTTCCAGGGATGGTGACTCCACCACTTCCCTGGGCAGCCTGTTCCAATGCTTAACCACTCTTKCAGTAAAGAAATTTTTCCTAATGTCCAATCTAAACCTCCCCTGGTGCAACTTGAGGCCATTTCCTCTTGTCCTATCGCTAGTTACTTGGCAGAAGAGACCAACACCCACCTCGCTGCAACCTCCTTTCAGGGAGTTGTAGAGGGCAATAAGGTCTCCCCTGAGCCTCTTCTTCTCCAGACTAAACAGTCCCAGTTCCCTCAGCCGCTCCTCGTAAGACTTGCTCTCCAGACCCTTCACCAGCTTCGTTGCCCTCCTCTGGACACGCTCCAGCACCTCAATGTCCTTCTTGTAGTGAGGGGCCCAAAACTGAACACAGTATTCGAGGTGGGGCCTCACCAGTGCTGAGTACAGGGGGACAATCACTTCCCTACTCCTGCTGGCCACACTATTTCTGATACAGGCCAGGATGCCGTTGGCCTTCTTGGCCACCTGGGCACACTGCCGGCTCATATTCAGCTGGCTGTCAACCAGCACCCCCAGGTCCTTTTCCGCCAGGCCTCTTCCCCCAGCCTGTAGCGTTGCATGGGGTTGTTGTGGCCAAAGTGCAGGACCTGGCACTTGGCCTTGTTGAACCTCATRCAGTTGGCCTCAGCCCATCGATCCAGCCTGTCCAGGTCCCTCTGCAGAGCCTTCCTACCCTCGAGCAGATCGACACTCCTGTCCAGCTTGGTGTCGTCTGCAAACTTACTGAGGGAGCACTCAATCCCCTTGTCCAGATCGTTGATAAAGATATTGAACAAGAAGTTCCTGATCAAGTTTCCACATCTGGCAAACTGTCCAAATTGGTGTAGGTTTTGTATTCTCTTCCAAAACAAAGATTATGTAGTGGTAAAAAGTCAATGAATGCCTTTAGATGCTATCTTTGTAAGAGTTAAGATGCTGCTGACCACCTTAGTGTGAAGTGTCTCACTAAGGCAGCAACGTTAGCAAGTTCATAAATACAGTTGGAGATGTATTTATGATTTCAGGATGCTGTAATGCTGAGCTGCTGACTCTTTGGCCTGGCTACCTGCCATCCTTGGCAGCTATGCCAGAAGTTATCAGTTCTTCAGTAAACCATTTTTATCTCTAACTCTGTTCTACCACTGGAATTTAATTGCAGATCACAGAGCTTTGACAAGCAAATAATGTTTGTAAATTTGGGTATTTGTTACATTTGTATGTCTGAACTCACAGCACTTGTATTTTGAAAGTAAGTAATTGGTATGCTTTATGCAGTTGCACTTCATTGCTAGAGTCCGTTTTCTCCCTTATTGATTTCAATCTGTTAGAGATGATGGTTGTTTCAGCAGCAGCACTTACGATACCTAAAATCAATTTAGGAATCACAAGAGGGTCCTCCTGAATATGGACATTTAGTGGCCTAGAATTCAACTGCAGTTAACTCTTTCCTTAGAGATGTTTTGGTGTTCCTCCACTTGGGCTCCCAATGACTATGCTAATTGTTTAGTATAACATCTTCTGACTTATTATGGAGATCAGCCCGGCCTCAGAATGAGGAGTGCACAGAAAACATCGAGAATCCCGAAGTGGACAGTGTGGGATGAGACTGGGCTCAAGATAATAGGTCCAAGTTGTCAAAAGATTCAACTGTGAAAAGTGATTTTTCTTAAAAAAATAAAAACAAAACAAAACAAAAAAAACCCCACACACCACAAAACAAAAACCCCAGCCATTGAAAACGTATCAAAATTATGTCAAGTTATTATAAATAGCCCAGTACGCACTGGTGAATTCTAGCTTGAAAGCACAGCATCTTAAAGCTGTTCTCTTCTTGAAGGTTTCTGAGTATGCAGCAGATTTCAGATTGCTTTGCTAAAGCATCTTCACCTTCCCAGGTCTGTAGTGTTGATTATCTTCAGGAATGGAATGATCTGTTTCTTTTTGAGTGAAACCTGGGAAAAAACTTCTAAACTGTCAAAAAGTGTTGAAGATTTTGTTTTGCAGTATCTTACCTCTGCCAAAAGCGTGGCAAATAAGATGGATCATGCCTGCTGCCATTTCACTTCATTTCAACAATCCAATTGAGATGAAGCACTGTACAATTCATACTATTTCTAGCTGAATAGTGTTTTTTACTCTTTTTGGCTATTTAGCAGCTAACCATCATTCTGTTTTCTAATCTGAACATTCAGGGCTTCTACAAATTTTTTTTTTTTTTTTAATTAGCACAAATAGTTCTTAAGGGACGGTCCAGTTCTCTCTAGTAACAGCAAGTATGAGGTATAGACAGATAGTAAATACCGTGGAATAAATGAAATGGTATTTTGGCATTCTGAACCTTACATCATAAAATTTCTACTGTGGAACAGTTCTGGTAAATAGACCCCGGTGTACATAGTGAAAAAGTTAACTGTTACATTAACAGGTTAACAGGTAATACCTGTTAAAATTAAATATTCCAAGTATTCTGTATAGGAGTGTTGCTCATCTCTTAAATATAAGTGAATATAACTGGCATGAGTCAAATGTAAGCCAGGTCAGACACACATACCGATTAGGATACTTCTTTTGGAAATCACTTCGTGTCAATTTAACTCTTACTCTCCCTTCACAGCTTTGAAAAGTCCAGCTGCATTCCATGAGCAGATAAAGAGCCTGGAGCGAGCCAGGGTAAACCACTTTGTGTAAACTTGTTATTAACATCTGAAAATGGATAGTCAGTTGAACGTGATACTAAATTCTGAGTACATGAAAAAATGATTACCATTACAGTAACAACATATGCTTTTATCTTGGAAGAATCCATTAAAATAAAATACTGGTGTTAAATCTGAGAGGAACTTTCTTAATCTGTCACAGATCAAGGTGGGGGGATAAACTTATGGTCATAATGTAACACATAGCTATCTCCAGTTAAGGATAGAATCCTTGGGTAAATTATGCTTGTGCGGTATTTCTGTAGCAAATCTATACTGTTGTGATTTTGTGTGGTAGTACAGGATCAAATCCAGAAACATTCCCAACTTGTTTGGGGAAGATAGAAATTCATTAGCACTGCTTAACTGATAGAAAAACAGAACAAAACAAAACAAACCCCTCTACTGCCCATGTTCTAACAGCAATGTCCACCTATCTGAATGCAACTGCAAATATTCATTGATTGGACATCAGTGATTTATCAAACTACTTTGATCTTTCTAGTAAACAGTAGTTAATGCTATTTCCTCATTTCTTTAAAGACTGAAAATTTTTTGAAGCACAAGATTCGCAGCAGGCCAGACCGGTCTGAGCTGGTCAGAATGCACATCCTCGAAGGTATGTACCCAGCTGTATGTACCTTTTGAGCTGCTATTAGAAGGAACTTCTGTTACACACTCAGTTTTCTAACTGAATTAGGCTTGGATATGAATTATTTCTAAAGGTTTATATGCTCTACTTTTACAGTGTCTGTTGTAATCTGTATTCTAAATCTGTATAATAACAGATACATCTATGGCAGTGAAAGTATTCTCAACTGTGTATTTGTTTGCAATTGCATATTGCTTTTATTCTGTAATGGTAATTATACCATGGTGTATGTACATGTAGTGTATATATTGCTTCAATTTCTACTCATACCCTAAAATAACCTGACAGCCTTGTACTTTCCCCCACCACCACGCCCCCAAACAATCTTTAATAAAGTTGACTTTTACCCTGCCTTGTTATTTTCCTTGTTGCTCAGGTCATTTGAAACAATAGTCTTTTTATGAATGGGGCTGTATTACTGTGTTTCACCATAATCTTACCAAATACAAAAATTACCAAATAACCATAATCCAAGTCAATTTAATAGCCATTAGTTTTCAAAACATGCATTTGGATACTAAACCCAGATAGGAGTCTCCATATTGATAGATCACATCCATATTGACAGACTATCTCCATATTTTCATTGAAATACGATTTTGAAGACTCAAATTTGTGCTAGAAGCTATTTTTAAAGGTAAATTTTTTAAGATGTTTGTCAAGAGAGATTGGACTGTCAATGGATTAATTCAACCTTTACCATAGCTCACACTGGTAAACCATTAGAGCAGCAAATGCTGTCTTCAGATTATAATTAGTGTTTGTTATTTTATATCCCCTGCTTTATTGTTGGACATTATACAAATCTTTAACAAAAGTATTACTGCTGTTAAAAAAGAGGTTATATTTMTAGAAAAACATGATCACGGGGATGAACAACATCTACTCATATAATCTTATTTTTGCTTATTAATTTGAGAATTTTCAGAATAATACTTGCCTGCTTTTGATAAAAGTGGAATGGTTATTGCAAAGACAAGACAACGTTGTTTGTCATGAAACTGGAGAAAAGATGGAACAGATGAAACTGGAGAAAAGATGGAACAGAATATTTAAATCGATATATCTTTTTAGAGACCTTTGCAGAGCCTTCACTACAAGCCACTCAGATGAAACTGAAGAGAGCTCGGTTGGCAGATGATCTGAATGAGAAGATTGCTCAGAGGCCTGGCCCTATGGAACTGGTAGAAAAAAATATTCTTCCTGTAGACTCCAGTGTTAAAGAAGCTATTATAGGCAAGTAGAAGTCCCACAGCTTCTATCTGTTATCTGTATGGCATTGTGGAAAATAATAATTTAACTCTTGAGGGTAAAGTTCACTAGAAGAAAACATACTCAAAGTTTATTACTACTACAGCTTCTGAGTCCTAAACTCTGTCGTCGTTTAATTAAAGTTATCCTATTTTTTTTTGAAACTAAGTTAGAATTATGTAGTTGGAATATAATACTGTCTTTGAAAAGACTTGTTTCTTAATAAAAATTATTACAAAATAATCAAACATACGTGGCCATTACTCAATCTGTCATAGGTGTCTGTGTGCACTCCACGTATGTTGAACATCTTTTAATCTCTTATTAAAACAACTTCTGCTATGCATTTAGTTCTGTTGAGTCCTTGAATATGATTTAATATGGCTGTCATTATATTAAAAACACAGTAAGTACTTATGTACCATATGTTTAGACTGTGCTGAAAACTGATCATTTTCTAGCAATTAGCTAATTCCGCCACTAATGTCTAAATTTAATTTGTGTAACTAAAAAAAAATTGTAATTGTTTCTTTGTAAACATTCTAGCAGTTGGACAAGAGAATTATCCTCAAGCTTTGGATGATTATTCATTTGATGAAGACAGCAGTGATGCTTTATCACCAGATCAGCCAGCCAGCCAAGAATCCCAGGGTTCAGCAGCTTCCCCTGGTGAGCCAAAACCAAGTGACTCACCATCACCAGTAACACCAAATGCTACTACGTCAACACAGGTACAGTTTTTAAATGTTGAAACAAAATCTTCACAGTATGTTTTTTGATCTGGCACTATAGAAATGGGGCATAGTTTCACATGGAATGAATACATTTGCTGTTGCAAAGGAGTGTCTGGGACTCCATTTTCTGTTTGGGAGTGTATAGACTAGAACCCTGGCTTAGCTGTTGGCAATGATGAAATTCCCATAGACTGTAGTAAAGCCATAAATTCACTGAAATTCATTATGGCCCGTAGAAGATCTACAGCTTTCCCAGAAGTTGTTTAAAAGGTCATATCCATGGTTTACTCCAGCTGTTATTGATTACTTCATGTCTGTCTTCATTCTGGGCAAGGTCTTGAACTCATTTAGAATTAAACTTAGCTGAAACAACAACAGTTGACGTCAGTTCCATTATCTCCAGAAAAGTCCATAAAAAATAAGGTTTCCCACATAATTTAAATGTTCTCTCCTATAGTTTTAAAATACTGCCTAAGGAATTTACTATTTAAGAAATGAAAATAACCTTTATGTTGATTTTTCTATGAGGTTTTCAGTATTTTCTCAAGTTACAAAGAAAGGAAAGTAACGAAGTCTGCCATGGCAGATAAAATGTTGTCTTTATAGTAGAGCATTTAAATGCGTGAGGATTTAAAGAACAGTGGATTTGAATGAAAGCACTTGACTGTTTTCACAAGAGTTGCAAAAATGAGTTTTGAAAGAAAACTCTTCTTACAACAATTTAATTTTGTGATTTGAAATGGACAGTAACATCGCCTACCCTATCTCTACCCTATCTTTAAATACATTATAAAAGTGCTGATGTAAAATAATTTGCCAAAACAGTAATGAAACAAACATCATGTGCTACAAAAACATTTCTTTTATCTTCTATTAGCTACTGAAAATACAGGGTTACATGCATAATTATACAGTTATCTGGATGCTTTCTAGAATATCTTGTACAGCGCTTGCTTCACAGGTCTTTATCTTCACCTTTGAGTTAATCAGCAAGTTTATTCATTAATGAGATATATGTATTTATTTAAAGGTTACTATGTTTAGCTTAAATAGTTTGTTTATGATGTTTTCTATCATACCTTCGCTAGTAATTTTAAACTCACTAACTTAAACCCAGTTAAGAGGAGAAGGCTTTGCTTTTAACTAGATTTCTGCAACTTTCATGGAACTTTCTCTCTGGATAGGGAAGGAGACCCAAATTAAGGCTCCAGTGGAGGGAAAGGCAAGTGGCAACTAGCTTGAACGGGCAGCAAACTCCAAACTAGCCAGATTTAAGAGTACTCATCTCCCCTCATTCACAGCTTGTTCATTTGAGACTGACAAAGCTAAGTAAATGACAAATTGTGCATATATTCTGCGTTTTACCTGCCTAGAGGAACCATTAGTTTGTGTTCATGCGTTGAAATGAAGAGTAACAAAAATTTTGCCTTGTATCAATGCTGAATGAGTTGTTGAATCAAATTTACGCATGTCTGCGGAGAAATAGTGTATGCTAGAAAAAAGTCCTTGATCCTGAACTACTGTTTCTCCCAGTAAGCCCATTTTCTTGTTGTACATAAATGAAAGCAGCTATATTATCACAGAAAAATAATTTATGTTTCAGATTGATGCATTTTACCATACTATCCACGTTTACACATCAATAAATTATTTAGTGGAAAGACTTGGGTTTTCATCACAGTATTATATATATATGAAGTGACTTACAAATTACATCAGTTTAATAATACTGCATTCAGATTTGTGTACTTGGTATCAATATACCACGCGTGTATAAGCAAACACAGAAACTTCAGTAATGTTGTCATTTTTGTTCAATTAGCCGAAACGTTTTGTATTTATTTGAGCGGTATTCCTTAAGCAGGAAGTGTCAATTTGATGGAAATTCAAAAGCTTTAGGACTTTAACTTGTTTCATTTCATGCAAGTCTGTCCCTGGTAAAAACAGGTTGGTTTAGCCTGTGTAACACAAACATTAAAATACTTTATTCTGAAAGAATTTAAGAATGTATCAAAATTTGACCAATATGTGAATAGTACTACTATAAATGTGTAATATTCTTCAGGTTAACGTTGATCAACTGTAATCTGTAACGGATTTTTTTCAGGAGGACTTCCTAAGAGTGTTCCTTCATCACTTTCTCCACTACACAAAGGAGAAAAAGATGCGTAACTTTGCAGTTCGAATTATTTTCATGCTTGTCTTTTTATTAAGCATTCTTTCGGAAAATGCATTTATTTATATATTTAAACTCTCAGAGGATTTGTAGCAAAGCCATGGCTCTCCTTAGGGAATTGTGCTGCAATTTATAAATCAAGACACGAACAAAAGATAAGACAGGACTGAGTATTGAGTTCTTACTGTATAAAGTAATGTAAAATTAAAGAGTTAAATATGAGATAAATATTGTTCGTGCTCCAAAGATGTTACTGTATTAATGATGATGGATACTTGACAACTTGAGTAGTTCAGTATCTGGAATTACTCTCCTTGGTTTTCTTACTACTATAGTAGATAGAAAAAGTATTGCAAAGTTCATATTCAAAAACAATGCTGGACACAAAGTACGGCACATCCGTTTTATTTCATTGTTCCCTAACATACAGATTAAGATGTGAATGGGGTTTCATGTCGAGAGAATCTAATTTGTGTTGAATAAATTGAAAACAAACCACATGAAATTAGATTCCTAAGTAAAGACTTAGGTTCCTAATGGAGAGCTAAATAAAAATACTCAAAGCAATACATGCCAAAAGCTTTTCAAGTAGGAAGCGTAAGATAGATAGGTGATTGCAGCAACAAAATAACAGAGCACTTGAACTTGATTGAAAAAGCACTTCAGATAGAACTTCATTCTTTGCTTATAGATTCATAACATATTACAGCCGCTTCTGTGCACAAATCTAAAATATGAAGCTGCTCTTCTGGAGAATAAAACAGATGCTTACCTTGTTGTTCCTTTTGAAATAAAGAATAACAGCACAGCATGTCTCTACAGGAGATGCGTCTGGGAAATTGCTCCTTCATTCTTTTAATTTCCTCTGACAACTTTTACATTTTATTACAACATAAAATACAAAGAATGTTTTGAAAACAGTGGAGTGCAGCCACAGTTCTTTTCAAGGCTTCCTCCCCCACACATTTCCAGGCCTCAGAGGATGTAACGTAACTTTGAGAACCTTCAGCTCTTGTTGACTGATGACTAAAACTTGCTTTAACCTGATGTATTTGCATCTGGTAAGGATTAGGCATTTTAACCACACCACTCTAAACAGATCAAATTGTGGTGTTCACAATTCTGAAGACATTAAACAGTTATCTTCAAAACAGCTGTAGTATTTTGCTTGATGAGACAGAATATAAGACTGTTTTCTTAATATATTCACTGTAGCTTGTTGACCTGCTAGATGCTTGTTTGCAGTTAGCAGAAAAGGTCCAGAAATCGTATTATCTGTAACTGGAAATAGAAGATCTGTTCAAAAGAAATAATCTTTACGTTACTTTACTTTACGAAGTAAACAAGTTAAGAAGTTGAGACCTGTTAATTTAGTTTTTTTGAGATATGCATGGTTCATCGCCTCATCTAACACTTGCAGGTAAAATTGGGAAGTCTGTAAAAAGCTTTATTTCATGTAACCATTAATCCTTTGTAGCTGAGGATAACAACTAATGTAAGGAAAAAATTATTTACTCTATGACAAGAGGAGAATGTTTAACACCATAAGGTTCAAGCAATATGAATTAAAGAGATGGTGGTGGTGGGTGTTTTGGTTTGTGGTTTGGGTTTGGTTGTGGTTTTTTTGTTGGTGTTTTTGTTGTTGTTGTTTTTTAAGTTAATAACCTGTCCATTTTAAAGAGTTTTGTTGTGCTGTCATTATGGAGTTGTTTTCACAGCCTAAGAAGGATTGCTAAATAGTATGTTTGAAGTCATTTGTTTGGGTTCAAGAAGAATCAGGATGATGAATGGTGAAGGATTATGTAATGAATAAGCTGACGTTAAATGCTTTTTAGACGGGACTTCAGGAAAAGAAAATTTAAGAACCAGTGAAAATCCTGAGATCATTAGAATTCTCCTGTGCTTTATGGTAATACTGTACATGATGCTTTGATTCAAAGACAAACTCAGTGCTTTTTTAAATGTTACTGCTATAACTAGAATAAGCCTTTTAAACTTGATAGCAACAGGAGTGCAATATGTTGGAATACAGCATCCAGAACCCTTTTTTAAAGGGTAAGTCCCTCTAAAGTCCCCTGCCAGTTCTTATGCAAGTCCAGCAAATAGCAGATACTGTGTAGATACTGGATGCTTTCCAGAGAAAACACTTTGAAAGCTAGATATAAAAATAGAGGCATTTATATCTTTAGCCTGCCACCATAAACTGACACAACCCCAAGAGAGGCATGCGTGCAATGTTTCAGTGACTAGGCATGGCATACTAAATCTTGCAATTTAGTAAAGCACTATCAGGAGCTTTTCCTCTGGATGGCTGCATTACGGAAGGCTCAAAACCACTATACAGTTTAGATAGGTTACGGCAAGCTAGCTATAGCTGCCTGTTGGCAGCTGATGGTTGGAGATGCAGCAAAATGTATAAAAGAAACGCAGAGATAGAAGGGAAAATTATTATAATTAATTTAATTGTAAGCAAAAGTTGAAGAGCTTAGTGCTTGCAGACTGGCAGCTTGATAATTGCCATCCCAGAAATACAAAAGAACCAGGACATAAAGTTGCAAACTGATTTAAGTCCTTTGTGGTACAATCTCACGGAAGAATAGTAGAGCACAGGAAGAAATGAATTAGGGAGAAGTACCTGTTCTATTCTTAATTAGAATGCAAGGTTTTAGAATGTATTCTGAAGAAAAAGGATATTTACTGGTAGGAATATAAGGGAAATGGATGGGCTTTTATAAAAGGAATATTGTACTAGGTGATCTAATTGCTTTCTTAAACAATGGAAATACAACTGATCTCATCTGTCTGGATTTAATACTGTATGGTATTAAACACTAGCAAAACTGGAGAAGATGGAGATTAGCAGAGATGAGACAGAAAGAGGGAAGGATTGGGTTGAAAGGAAGTTGGTAATAGTGCTCTGCAGGAGTTGATTTGGGGACATTCTGGTTTCATGTTACCATTAACAACCTTGACATAAGAATGGGTCACGTAACAAAAGTTGGAAGGCATAGTCAGCASAGAGTTGGATTGTTGTTATGCAGAAAGAACTGGTTGATTTGGCTTTTAGGAGAGAAATGGAATTCCAATAGAATGGAATAGTTCTTAGAAAGAAAAATACACAACACCTCTCCTTCCCATGAAAAAGAAATGTGGAAACCTGGGGACTCTGACTCAAGAGAAAACTGAGGAGGAAGACAGTTGGGGTGCAGTGGTCAGCAGTGAAGTGACTGTGAGCTACTGTGTACTTCCTCTGTAAAACTGCAAGTATGTCAGAAGAGGTGATTCCAGTAGAAGTGTTAATGCCACCGTAAGGATCCAGTGACACTCCATATGGAATATCTTATGTATTTCCAGTTACTTACATCCAAGAAAGACTAATGAAAACTGTAACACAAACAGGAAAGGATGATCAGAGAATGAAAAATCTCTTTTATGAGAAGAGAATAAAAATTCATTTGTGTAGCTAGAAAAACAAGGGCTGAGATCTGTTTATGTACAGAGTCTATATCCCATCAGAGGGATATTCACTACAGAAGGAAATAGGTTTTAAATCAGAAAACAATTTCAGCACAGGAAAAAATTGATATGACAAAGTTAAGCTCAGTGAAGTTTGGTTATTATGTAGGAAAACTTCTGGGAATTTTCTGGTAGGCGTAGTGGTGCCAGGAAAAGTATAATAATAAAAAAAGTCCTAAGCCTATATGGAATTTCGTAAGTTTATAGACGAAATTACACACATGATGTTTGTAACAGCAAGGGAACAAACTCAGTAAAGTTCAGGCTACTGGATTGTACCTACACAGTAATATAATTGTGCTGGCAGTCAAATACAGAAGAAATGGACCTCCTCGCAGTGTCAGAGGTGTGGTTGCCATGAAAATACAATAGGAAGCTGTCTCTTCAAAATACATCTGCTCTGCTGCTGCGTGATCATTCTGAAACAAGAAGTTTGTTTTCCTATGTTGATGTTTGACCTTCATGAAGGAAGCTTTTCTGACAGTACTAGTTTGGGTGGTAAGATTCTCCTTGTGTACACAAGATTCTGACTTCACAGACAGAAAATAGTGAAGGCCTCAATTCTATAGTAATAAAGCAGTGTTTTCTGTAACTTCAGTAGGCTGCTTCAGTATACGTATAGTGTCTAGGGTTAAATGTTAACRTTGCTTCAAGCAGAGTAATAACAAATGGTGGTATCTCTGCTAACAATTGCTAACAATGCATTCCATTCTTCCTTTAATTATTTTTAACCCTTATCTCTCCTTTTATTTATAATTAATAAAATTTTGCTTGAACTATTTTTCTGTACTTAGTTGTATATAGAAGTATAGAAATTAGTTATATTCTTAAAATCTGTAATTCTTCAGTTCTAGAAGCCTTTATATATGAAACTTGGTAACGGTATCAAGAAAAGAAATTTATTTGACATACCTTTTCCTGTAATTCTGACTGACTACCTTGAAGAGAAGATTTCTTTTTTATCCTTATGCCAGGAGCAAAAGTACTTTAATGACAGCTGTCAGTTCTAGAAGAATTTTGCAATTATAAAGCTAAGAACTGGCATCAATTAGTTAATCTGATTCTGGGCTACCAACCAGAGACAAATACATGTTAGGAGCAGTTTAAGTAAAATGTTCCTGACTTGAACAGGTGAGGTTACTTCTGAAGGTCCTTCCAGCTCTTTTTTATGATTTTGTAAGAAAGACAGAAAGAAAATGTTTTCATGATATTTATGTGTTTTCATGTATGTTAAAAGGAGAGAAGAATTCCGCAAATTAAAACAACAGTGTAAAGGTTATGAAAACAAAGCCCTTCCTGAGGGCTTTTTTTGTATGTTGTTATAAATCCTTTTTACCTGCAGAAAAACCAACAATAATAATTAAGAAAAATGTTAATGTTGGAAAAATATTTATTATGATATACTACAAAAATTGATATTAAAATCAGTTACTGTTTTGCTTTGGTGAAACTAGAAGTAAATCCTGTATTAGTAAAAACACATTTTGGATACATTTATATGCAGTAGTTAAAATGCAAACTAAGAAGTCAAGGTAAGAAACCAGTTTATCTTACTTGCTATATTTGAAGTGTGCCAAAATGTACATGAGAGAGTCCTGTTTTTGCCATTCCTCCTAAAAATATTTTGTGAATTTGACGTGATAGTAAATTGTCTTAACCTTTTCACATTTTTTCAATTATTCAGATGGTGGATGTTTTTAATGTTTCTCTTTTTCCTTATATTTTTTTAATACTAGTATCCACCTTTAACTTCTCCAGTTCCTGAATTTCTCAAAACTCCCTCTACAATCGAACAGCACGTTACACGTTCTACTGCTACAACCACCCTGACCACAAATACTATATCTGCAGCAAAGCCTGGGCCAACATTAGTAAAGGTAGGTATCTGTAATAATGGCATCTGAGGACTATGTTCTTAATCTGTGTCCTTCTCCAATGCTATATTTAATGAAAAAATACATGAGTAACATTATAGTGCCTATAACTAACAACAACTTTTATGAGCGTTCAGAGGAACATACTGGGTTGTTGACTGAAAACTTTTGTATGCTAAGATCAACCATTAACACTTGTAGGGACTGGCTTATTATTTCAAGAGGTCCAGCAGAATTATGCATTACGTTGCTATGGAAGTTTTTAAGAAACAAGGACAATAGATTTTTGCAGTATTGAGTTTCTGCTTTCTATTGGTGAAATTAATCTTTTCTAATCTAGTTTTGTATGGAGAATAATTTAATAGGAACAGAGGCAACCGCATTCATAGTCTGCCTATAACCAAACTGGTGAATAGCATTGCTCCTTTTCTGCAACTATTTTCTTAGTTCATTTATTGTATATGCAGAACGCATTGTGTGAGAGAAGTTACTGTATCCTTGTATTTGAATATCAGAAGAACATACTCAATTCTCTTTTCTGCACTGATGTAGCCAGCAGCATGGAAAACTTTTTCAAATACAATTAGAGAGGGTGTTGTGTTAGAAGATGTCTATAATACTTCATTTCAGGAACTTTGCCAAAGGTCTTCAGCTGTGTAATGATTGCACATAACGATTGTATGTGTATGTAGACTTCTACCTAACTACATGAAATTAATTCTCGGTTAAATTTACAATGATGACCTCTAATAGTCAATTTCTAGTATAAATTTGGCTATATCCAGTGAAATCACTGGACTTGTACAAGCTTACTTAATGCAGAACCTTAATGACAAATTCAGATATCCCCCAAAACAGGCTATCTGTGTAATAAATGTGCATGGATCAACACAGTATTTCTGCTTTGATACCTTCTGTATGACTAGGTAACTGCCTTCAACTTTTCACTCAAAGTAATTTCAAAGAGCTTGTAAAGAAAGAGGGTTTTACCACATGTGCAGGTATTGCTAATAAGGATACTGCTGAAAGTTTCATAAGAGTAATCCTTAATTTATAGGACTGTCTTGTCCATGCTTTTAATCTAGACCTGTTAAGTACTTCTGACCTGCAGGTGTTTACAGACTTTAAGATACTAGCTTTTACTTGTACAAAGTGCTAAGTGGCTCTGAACTTACCTGTTTAAGAAGAATGCCTCTTTGCAATGACAGCAGAATCCCTTAGCTTCATTTGTGCCATCTATTAAAAAAACATTCACAAACTGCGATTTGATGACCCTTTCTTGTGCACAGTATAAGCCAGCTGGAGTATGCTAACTTTTCAAGGATGGTAAACGATCCTTTTGGGCAGGTTTGCCCAGATAATTGTATTCAGCAACTCTCTGCAGTAAATGTACTCCTGTATGCTTTATCTTTGTACCTTGCATAACTGCTTGTAAATGAGATGTCTGTTATAGTTGTTTCAATCTTTACCATCCATAAACAGCAAAGCCACCCAAAGAACCCAAATGATAAGCATCGGAGCAAGAAATGTAAAGAACCTAAGCCAAGGGTGAAAAAATTGAAGTATCATCAATATATTCCACCTGATCAGAAAGGTGAGAAAAATGAGCCACAGATGGACTCCAACTATGCTCGTCTGCTACAACAGCAGCAACTGTTTTTGCAGCTGCAGATCCTGAGCCAACAGCAACAACACTACAACTACCAGACAATTCTACCTGCACCGCTGAAGTATGTGAAGCATTGTTTGTGTCCTTTAAAGAAAGATAKATATATCAGTTATAGACTTCGTGCTTTAGAAGTAAATGTGTTTTGCAGATGTTAAGAGGCAGCTGGAACCCAAGGAAACTTAAATGGCAGTGTGCATCACTGTGGGTATTACTTGCCTCATTTAACAAGGTGATGAGGTGGTTCTCTTGTTAAAATACTCCTGAAGTCTGATAAGCCTTTAAGTGGTCCTAGTTATTTTTGTGTGACATGGAAACAGAACCTCCTACCTGTCAGGTGTATTTTTTCTGACCAGATGCATATTTGAAACTCAAAAGCATTTACGCAAAAGCAAGAAAGTTTTGACACCATTTTCACTCAAATATGACATAGGTAGGCAGAGGAGAAGAGAAGCTTACAGATGATGGCTTTTACAAAAACATGTACTATTGTTGTGTTTTTATTGTCTTTTTACATGACCACATTTTTGCAGTTTACAAATAAGAAGAAACAGTCATTTTGAATTAGGTAAAATTTGTCTATTGTTTATAGCCTCATCTCTAATGCTTATATGAGTTCCTCATCAGTGTTGATCTTTAGCACTTTTAACAGTGAGAAATATACTTTCTGATTTATAGGTAGAAGCAGTCAGAAAAATAAATCTTCAAAGAGTTGCCAGCACCCTATAGCAGAATAAGCAGCTGACTATCTGCAGAGTTTCATTCTCACCATCTAAGACCAATCTTTTCCTAGAAGTGCTTACAGTGTAACATGCCACAGTCACACAACCCTAAAGTCAAATGACTTTCAACTGTTTTTTTTTTTTAAAATGAGTTTTCACTGAGTTATTTTTCCTCAGCAAGTGAGGCTAGAAAACTTGAAGATACCATCTGTGGTTATATTTATAATTACCATGTATCCTAACATTTGAACTAGAGATGTTTCTGCCTGCTTACCCACGCTTCTTATGTTCCATTTACTGACATTTCAGAAATGTTTCTTCATAAATCAGTTGAACGAACTGAAAGAGCTGACTTATGGTACCTAGTGTAAATGATGGCATTTTTAATTTTTTTACAATTATTTTGAGATCCTTGTATGAGATTCTTCTTATGAGTACAGCTGATAAAAATGCGTCATCTTCAGAGTAAACTGCCTTCACATCGGTCCTTACTATATGTGAACATTGGACATGTATGTAGGGTTGATACATAGAGTTCAATATTGTGTTTTTTTAATTGATGTCAGACAAAAAGGTAACTAGTTGCCCTAGTTGATGATTAATTTGTATAAACTGATTCTGCAGTCCATAGTATCCTTCAGGGATGCCATGACAATAATAAAAACTATGAAGCATAAATTAGTATGCTCAACTGAAGAGAAAACAAAATATCAACATACTACTCTGTTATATTTTCTTCTCTGTGCTGTTTTACTGAAAATATTTAATGGTAATGTTTTATGTTAAATACGTGTTTGTAAAAAAAATTAATTTGTTCATTAACTTGATAGACAGTAGATTCAGAATCACAGCTTCTTGACTGAAAACATAATATATTTAGCATTGACCTTATTGTCCCCCTTTTTCTTACCACTTGAAGGCCACTGAATGACAAGCAGAGTAATAACGGGAATACGCCACTGAATTCTTTGAACAACAGTACACCAACATCAGCTGCCAGCTCACCAAGACAGAATAGTAATATTCCTAGCCGGAAACCAGGACCTCTACCTTCAAGCTTGGATGACTTGAAGGTAAAAAATAGGAGGGATTTGTCAATTCCTGTGCATCACTATAGGTCATAACTTGCAAACTGCTACTGTCAAGAATAAGCCCAGATATTATTTACCAATGAAAACTGTACTTTCCTCTTAACTGTTTAGAATAAGGTTGTAAACTTTTCATACACAACTCTTCTGGACTTAAATTGTTTTGATTTAGCCTCCTCACATGCATATGTTCTAGAAATGATATTTCTTTCCCAAAGAATTAGAAGAGGAAGAAGAATTTCAGCCAGATTGCATAGGTACATAATTTGATACCTTGGGTAAACTACGAGGTGCACTTCATGTGAAGTTTTAGCCCAGGCAGATCTAAACACTGGAACAGTAATTTCCTCATGACAATTCTAGTATATCAATGAAGAGGTTTATTTAAGCAGTATAAATTAAAAGATGCCATAATAATAACATATTCAGAGAGGTCACTCTAAAAGCCAACACAGAAATAACACTAGTAAAAAAGAATAGAAAACAAGAGATCTTCTTACCAGGGTTCAACACATCATCTGAAAATGAACACTAAATTTCATAAAAGCTTCTTGAAGTTACAAATAACTGTGTAAACTCTGTTTAAACTGTAATATGAAGGCATTGGATAGGATTTTCTTCCTTCAGAAATACATTAACAGGAATTAATACTGTGAGGGACCTAATGAAAAGGAATCTGAAGAAGCTTGTGGGGTTTGCATTCAGATCCTTTCAATAGCATCTACACGAACATGCCAAACCCGAGCGGAGGAGTAGGGACATCTATTGGGCAGTTCATTCATTTCTCCCTTCCTTTACCAAGGTGTTGGGTTTCTGAGGGATGGGAGCAAGTATTTATTTTTAGACTTGAAGGGATAAAAAAGAGGTTTTGGAAGATCAGATTCTCAAGACAGTAATGTATGGTTGTCAGTTAAAGCCAATCTTTTAATATGAAACAGGTCTATAAAATGAATTCAAACAACAGTGTTTGAAATAAGCTTTTCAAACTTTTAAGTTATTAACTATTAACTTTTTAAGGTATTTAAGTTAGTATCTGAATTTGTGCTTTGCAGTGATTAAAGCTGTTCATTTATCCATTTCTGCATAATTTATTGGTGTAACAGTAACATAAGCCATACTTGCAGACCTGCTGGTGGTGGTTTTAACACTCAGACTTCTAAATCAGTTCTGATTAAGAATTCAGAAATGCGTTGCTGAAAAACAGAAAAATTGGAATGCACTCTCAAGCAAGTATAGAGGATACCAGCCTGGGGGAAACAGCTGATAATCATTGTTAGGTAGACAGTTACTTAACATAAAATTGCTGTGGTTCTTAGAGGTGTTATGCAAATGGATTGCTGTGACTTTCCATCATCTCCAAATCATGAAGACCTATAATTTAAAATTCTAGACTGGCAAAGTACTGAAATATTACTGAGGTCACTACCTTTTATTCTTTTAGAGTTGGTTCTAACATACATACAGCCCAAACATTCTACAGTTAGATGCGGTGTATGTATATCGTAAACAGAAGCCATTCATTGTGACTGTTCTTTTTTAATTGATATTTTGAAGCACAGAATTAATTTACACTCAACACATTTGCACTTCACTTTGTCTGTAAGCTTATTGGAAAATTGAGAACATTTTTCTATCAGAAATTAATTTTGACTGCTTATATTGTTTATGTTTGTAAAAGAAACCTAGATGGCACATAGCTGTAACTGTTCAGTTGCTAATTAGAGAGCGTGCCTTTTGTGTTTGATGGGTCTATTGAATCATCCAACTGACCTGATAACATTTCTCAGAAATAGATCTGTCTGTCTTGATAGTGTAACAAAAGGGTTCAGCGTGCTAGTGTTCAGTGCTTTTATCTGCACTGCTGCCATCATCTATGGGTTTGCTTCAGAAGTTTTTAGCCCAGAATTGGAGCTGTATGTTCATTTTCCCATTTTGAATATTTATGAAAAATCAGCATAACTTTGCTACTATTCATTGTACAACAACTGAACACTACTAAGGTTTTGGCCACTTAAGCAGTGAAAGTAAGTAGCAGGTCATGGAAACGTGCTCACGGATCACGCACGCTGTCAGAACCCAGAGGTGTAATAACTAGTAAATATGCTGAACAATAATTTTTCTTACTAAGATGTAATAAGGTAGAATGTACATAAGTAAGTTTTAATATTTTATTGTTTTACTATCGTGCTTTATTTTATTTCAGGTAGCGGAGCTTAAAATGGAGTTGAAATTGAGAGGATTACCAGTGTCTGGAACAAAAACAGATCTTATTGAGCGTCTGAAACCTTACCAAGATCTTAATAATAATGGGGTTGCTACTAGTAGCTCTGTTACAGTAACCACTTCTACTGGGGCCACAGGTAACACTGGGGAAGTGACTGTGGCATTTCCTGTTGCAACACTAAATAAACCAGTGGCTAATACGATATCCAGCTTTCCCCCAGAAAAAACATCTACTGGACCTGGCTGCAAAGTAGTAAATACTGAAAACATTAGCTCTCCTTTGCCTATATCTCCCTCTCCTTCAGAACAATCTAGTCTAAGCACAGATGATACTAGTATGGCAGATACTTTCACAGAAATGATGACCATGATGTCRCCATCCCAGTTCTTAAGTACTTCACCGCTAAGAGCAAATATGAGTGATGATAATCAGAATCGCAGTAGTGGAAGCATCTCAACCATGGAGTTTGATGTAGCAGAAAAGGACCGCAAGCTTCAAGAAAAAGAAAAGCAGATTGAAGAGCTCAAAAGGAAACTGGAACAAGAGCAAAAACTTGTGGAAGTATTGAAAATGCAACTTGAGGTTGAAAAACGGGGACAACAGCAACAGTCTCAGGCTTCTGGTAACTCAGCTGCTTTGGAACAGAAGCAATTCAGTGCTGCTGTCAAAGATGAAAATGCTCTTACTGACTGCGCTAGTACAAGTCAATCTGTACCTGTAGCTAGTCATTCTTTAGGACAATCAGTATATACTAGTGGCCAGAATCCAGTTGCCAAAAAGGCAGTTGTTATCAAGCAGGAGATACCTGTGGCCAAAGCTGAACCCCAGAATGCCATTTCTCAATTTTATGTTAATCCACAGAGGCAGCCGCAAACTGCAGTTGTTGCCCAACCACAAGCTTTATTAACTACCCAAGGAACTGCACAGCTGCTCCTTCCACTATCTATCCAGGGACCGAATTCTACCACTGCAGTGCAGCTACCAGTTGGAAATATAAAGTTGCAGGTAAGGGTGTTTTTATGATTCTATTTTTCATCATGTAAACTGCATGGCACTATTTGCATAATTTAGTATAAATAGGTAAATGTGCTCCTTGTAAGATTAACTTAAAAATCAGGCTTAGCCTATTTCTGCTTTAGGGAAAAGAGTAGAAAAACTTAAGAGCCAATCTCTTTATAACTTCTAGTATTTGCTTTCTTTGTGACTTTTGTTCCCAGATACTCCTTCCTGAAAAGTAATTGTCTTACCATGTACTGCCTCTGTGCACAGTTGGTTTTGATTTATATCAGCATATACCACCATTTTGTTAACTCCAAATTGTAAGAGAGAGCTACAAACCCAGTACTTTATTTTGAGGTATACCTGTTTGCAAGATGTGTGTTTGAACTTCCTTGTGTGGTGATGGCTCATTATATTTAAAAATGTGAATGCTAGGTTGTAGAACTCCATGTGGAGTTATAAAAAGAAACCATGGTTACACAAATACTATTTCTAGGCTGATTATAGGTAGTATCACAGTGAATAAATACAGCATAAACCAAGATAGGTTATAAATGAAGGGGTGTAAGAGTGATCTGACCAAGCTGAAACAGTTTAACCTGTTGGTCTAGGGTAGAATGAAGCATATACTTCCCAGTGGCATTATTGGGACATAGCTGGATGAAATCCCCTGCCACCCACATGGTTATTGTGCCAGCAAAGCATTCTTTCAGCTCCAGCATGTACTTGGCTGTTGTGGCATGTTGTGGGCCTAGGCTTTGGTGCTAGCATGTGCACCGTCGTATTTAGCAATACTTATGAGGGCTGTAAAATTCTGATGGGGTTGGGCCCCACAGTCTGCAGTGCAAGAGCTATTCCTGGTAGCTACACACAGAGAGAGATCTTTGTCTAAACTGTTATAAAATCCTGCTAGAATTCTGTAACAACCTTAAGCAGCTTGTTCTGGTATTTCACTTCACCGATATTGCAGAAAGTTGTCCTAACTACCAGCTAAAATTGTCTTTCCTTGAGGTCAGACATGCTTCTTGCCTTTCAGTGGCCATTGAAAACTACTATGATCTTCTTAAAAACAACCTATTCCTTGCATCATCAGTTTTGTCTTTCTGGTTACTCAAACACAGTTCTTATAATCCTTTCTTACTGGTTATGCTCTCTCGATCTCTTTTTATTTTCATTGCTCTCCACTGGACCCTCTCCAGTTTGTCTTTATCTTTCTTAAACTCTGTTGGCAAAATAAACACCACCTTTTAGCTGGGAACTCACCGGTAACAAACAGAGTAAAAATTTTGTCTCCTATACACAGTTCATGCTCATCCTTCCCAGAATACATGCTATTACTATTCTGCATAATCTATGCAATAGATTTTTACATGATGTAATTTACTGTGAGATACAAATAATGCAAATATTTTATCTTCATCCTTTAGGCTCAATCACAAGCTGGAATACAGACCCCATCACAAATACCTGCTCCTATTTCTTCCTCTGGCCTGGTCCAGACAGCACCTCAGATGCATACTCCACAATCAAAACAAAATACCATCACGCAGCATTCACTTGGTCAGACCCAACAAATCAGAAAGGTTTGTGGATAGCAATAAGCATTACGATAAATAGTTGTGTAATCTAATTCTAGGCAGTGCTTTTAGAAGCTTTTATGTGTCATCTGCGTCATATATAAATGATCAAGTCACCTAACATTTTTGTACCATGTTTTTCTGTGTGATGCTATGGGCTTGTAACTCCTTCTCTTTCCAAACTTTTAGTCCGTGCAGGACTTTATTTTTCAGTTGCAAATAAATACATAAGGCTAAAGACTTTCTATCTTAATGGTACTCTTATGGCACCACTCTTACTACGTTCTTCCTCATGCTTGGCACAAGTGGTATACCAGGTATTCCAGTCAGTTTCTCTAATTTGCCACTGGCTCAAAATGGAAGGTTCTTGTAGGCAGTTCTTAAGAGAAAGCTTTTACCTATGGTTTCAGAGATTTATTCTTCTACAGGAGTTCCTTTTAGTTTTCCTACTTTCCTCGTTGATTTCATCCTTACTTACAAAGAAAGCTATGGACTCAGATACTGAGGATAGCAATTCCAGTGAGTCAAAACCCCACCACACCTACGATACATCTCTCCCTGAGGAATGCAGGGAATGATTCAGAGAGAGATCCTTCTCTTCCTCTCTACCCAAAACAATCAGCTCTGAAATTTCCCATTCCAAAACAGATGTTCATCAGCACTGGATGCACAGCTGTGAGTGCTGATCCAGTCATGTTCATATGGTTAACTGATATCAGCCCATTGGCACCAGCCCATCACAAGAGAAAAGGCTTTCGCCTTCTTTGAACCTCTTCCAGGCTGACCTCTATTATTAGGAACTCAGAGATTGGTTTTAGACCTTTAATGCTTCCTTATCAGTGCTATTGACTCTAAGGCTCCTATCACTTAGGAGAACGTTTTTCAGCCTGCCCCAAGGAAAGGATAATTCAGAAACAACTGAAATTTCAAGATGAAGACGGTAATTTTTACAGTATATTATGTAACTGTTACAAAATATCTCAGCTGTCAAAGTTTATATTTCAGTTTATAAAAGTGCATCATAAAACCCATGTTCTGATGTGATTTGGGGCTTCTACCTGTGCAGTGTCCTCTAATCTGCTTCTGCTAAGCCTCTTGTTCCAGACAAGAATTTATCTTAGAAGATATATATGATTATGCCCTGCCATTCTCTAGACAGCTAGAGAAAAGGCTAAAAAGGGGGAACACAACTAAATGAGCATCATCACTCTTCAGACTGCTTGTTCAATCTGTTTAATTTCATGGACATTGAGGTTATCCTACAGAAGTCAAAACTGACATATATCCAAAAAGCAGATTTCATCCAGGTTCTCTGGGATTTGGTGAGGGGCTAATCTGAGCTTGTTAATTTGACAGGTCCCATATAGAAATTTTCCAGTCATCCTAAGGCATGTACTTGTGCCAGAGACTAGCAATTTTCTTCCTTTGCTGTCTAGAAGTTCCTTGAAATGATTGCAGGAGATAACCAAGAATTGTACCCTCTGGTCTTTCCCCCTATTCATATCAGTTGTCATGGAGACCACATAGTTCCCAGCAGACTTTAGTCAGCATCTGGCTATCCTGGAGCTCAACAGCCTGCCTATCCTAGTTGTTTTTCTCACACATCTACTGCCATCTTTTACACAGGAAATGAGACAGCATAACTGCACTGTTTTTTACATCAGAATGTAAAATACTGATGTGATACAATAGATCAGGACAGTCTTCATGCATTCAGCATTAGATCTGCCTGTCTGCTGTTTGTATTTCATGAGGCTTGGATATTTCAGCAGGCAGATTGAGCTAATGAACTGTGAGTGAGTAATGCAACTTATTAATTTAACACTTTTTAGTGAAGTTGGTCTTCCTAATAGTGATCACCTCCATAAACAGTTGTTTTCCAGAACCGGTTTCCCTTCAATCCATCTAGACTTTCTCAGGTAGCTCAGATTTTTATGCAAACCAGCTGATTATTCCATTTATTTTCTCCTACACACTTGAGGTGTCTCTTCACATTCTGGCTACCACATGGCTGTCTTTCTTCAGTTCATTCAGTAATAAGGAGACATCTCCACAGCCGCAGTGGTAGACAGCTGGAAAGTACAACAGTTTTCACACAGATGATCCAGGTGGCTAACAAAAACTGTATTAAGCCCTCTCATAGCAGACTTCATTTGGTATTCAGACTTGTACTCCACAAAGCTTATCCTAGCTTTATCTCCATCCCCGATGTAAGATTTGTCACACCTTTGTCATAAAGGTATCTGGGAGTGATACTGAATTTAAAAGAACAGTCTTATGCACTCATACATTCATAGCTCCTCTTCCTCTCCCTTTAACTTAAAAATATGAGAAGTAGGATACTGCTTGGAATCATCTGCAATGAGTGTATGGACTATCAGTTGAAGAAATAAAAAGTTCATATACCAGTAACCAAATTTACAGTTGATACCCAAGTTCATCAGTTATATCTTTTGCCTCTCCCTCACTACTCATAGATATCTGTAGCTAAAAGAAATTAGAATTATATGGCACAAACCAAACCATTCTGTCTTAAAACAGGCAGCATAGGACAAGTGTGGATACATATACTAGTTTGTATCAGGCCAGAAATAAGTTCATTTTATTGACTGTCCACTAGGTGGGGAAGTCATGCATATTGTATTAAACTGTTCCATACTCTTCTGAATGTATTTCAGAAGAATTTATATTACACTTTCTCATGCTTCCTGGAAAATCGCAGGAAAATATTTTTAGTTATCATCTAGTTTTAGATGAATGAAAGCATGTCACAGCACAACGTTTCTTTCAAAGAGTAATTGTTCTAGATTAACAAATTATTCCACTGGAGGGAAAAATCAGTACAAATAACATTCCCTAACAGGGAATTTAAGCAAGCAAGTATTTTAAAAAAATAGTCTTAAACTTATTAGTGTCATTTACCCAATGTTTTTAATTTAAAAAAAAAAAAAAACAAACAACCAAAAAAAACCCCACAACCTAAGACTGATATATTAATCCTTTACAGGTTTTTCCACCTACCACATCAAATACAGTATTTTCCTATCAGACTGCACCAGTTACAACACCTTCACAATCTTTTATTAATAAAACATCAAACTCTAACATTCACGCTGGTGGTAATCAGGTTCCCTCTGTGCAGAATGGACCTGCTACTCCTAATAAGGTAAGATTAGCCCAACAATGTTCCATAAAGTTCGGTTTTATATGATTATTCTTAAATAACATGTGACTATGTACATACTACAGTTCACTCAAGGAGGAATAATATGCATAATAATGCATATATGTATTTATGTGTGAGAAAGAGAGAAAGAAACTATAATTTTATCCCTCTGATTACCTATGCTGTTGTTATTTGTAAATATGTAGATTGCTACGACAAAATAGGATAATCTGTAGAACTTGATACATCTTGAATTCACTGGAACGTATTGTTTAGTCATTATTTTGTTATTTCTTGCAGCCTGGTTCTCCATCTCAAGCCCAGCCTTATATTGTTCAACAATCCCTCTTCAACAACACAGTATCCAAGACAAAAGATCCTCCTCGTTATGAAGAGGCCATAAAACAGACCCGCAATATTCAGACATCGCACCGTGAGGTAGTTAGTTTCTCCTGTTTAGTCTATTAAAAACATTTTTTTTTCTTCAGAATTATCAAAGCCATTGCTTATTTTAGTTTTTTGTTTGGTGTCAAGATTTTCTGTTAATATTTTCATAACTGTGTTTAACTACAGGACTCCTGTTTCATGATTCCTTTTATTAAAGCAACAGACGTGTAAATAAGTCTTACAGTATCCAGTTGGTGATATATATAATTGGGATAATGCTGCTATTGCTACTTAACAATAACTAGCCTCCAACTGACTTGTTTCAAGGATGTATGATACCCAAACTTCAGACTTAAAAGAGAGAAAATATATTTATATTTTCCAAAGTGAGTAAACTTGAGGAGAATGTGTGTGAGTGTGTTTATACACACTTAGGCAAACATATATATATATATATATATATGAGCATAGGTGCTTGCTTCCAAAGAGTCTATATTTAGCAAGCTTTATGAATAATCCTATGTAGTGCTTTGTCAGTCTACCATGATACCCTTCATGTTGGAGGAAAGCTGCAAACAAACTAACCTCATGCGTTTCAGAACTATCCCAAAAGATAAATCCTTGTAGCGACTTAGTATTGGTTGCTGGTTTTGTGGTGGCAGACACTCAGGCAGAAGCATGGGTATCTAATGCCATTTCATATGTTCTTGGCATATGTGTGAGATATCCTCACAGTGAAGGCATACAGGTCTTCTTACATGACTCTATCGCTACCAGTTAGCAAAGTGCCTCCCAGCTGGCCTCTTTTCAGGAGCTCAATCTCCCAATGACAAATTACTTCCCATCTGTGGAGTATAACCCATGTTTTAAAACACTGTTTTAGTTTTGAGATCATCATAAAAGTCTCCACTTTTCCTAGACCGTTTTTGAAAGAATGGGTTTGTGGGGGTTTTGTTACCTTTTGCTTAAGGTTCAGATATTCAGGAGATGGCTGTTTAAAACAAACAGATAAACAGTTGATGAAAGCTTCCCCCCRCTTTAAAAAAGAAAAGAACATGAATCTAAAAATTGAAGGAGAAAAAAACAAACAAACCATACCTAACAAAATGCATCTTACATGATAGCTATTCGCAGGATATCTCTGAGAGAAAGCAGTTCAGGGTGCACCCCCAAAGTCCTGCAGTTATTCCAGATACTTACCCTGCTACAAAACAGGGTTAGTAATTCTCCTTCTTATCCCTAGTTTTCTGCACTTCTCTTCTAGGTTGCCTTCATGAAATCTTTGTCTTGCTTTTCAGATTTTTTTTCCCCTATTCCTTTGTACTGAAACCAACCACAGGGATTACAAGTGTCTCTCCAAACTATTTCTCTGTTTTCTAGATTGACAGTTTCATATGAAGAATTTTAGTCTTGATCATAGGTTAGTACTTATGTACTATTGAGAGAAGCTAGGATCAATCAGCTTAGGAAAAAATACTACATGAAAAACAATAACCCTTTTCTCATGCACTACAGATTTCCAGTGCGCACAGTCAGCAGATGGATGATCTTTTTGATATTCTCATCAAGAGCGGAGGTAAGCCAATTGACATCTGTGTGATGTAGTGACTTAAAACCTGGTAATAAAAAATTAGTGCTATAATCAAAGGAAAGAATTCTTCGAGGGAGAGGAGGTAGAAGCTATCCAGCCTTGGATGAAACTAGTATTTCTGAAAGTTTGCAATAATTACCTACTAAAGAAAACATTTACCAAAACACATACAGTCAACCTGCTGTGGAACTTCTCTGCTTGTAAATTAGCCCAGGAAGACCTTTGCAATAATCCACGCAGCATTCAAACGATTAAAATAACACCTTAGATTAGCACAGACATATTTTATCAAAACTGGAAAAGTTGAGCAAGTCCATATAATGTATATTGAAATTATACAAAAAATAGAATAAGGTAAAAGTTAAAGCATGTCGATACTAAAATTTCATTAAATATAACCATGTATTATCAACTCTGAACATCAAAGATACATTACTGGAAAAAGTATGTATGAACTACATAGAGACATTAATGAATAACAACTTTCTRTGTCAGTTAAAATAAGGGAGCTATCAGAAGGGAACTGAAATAACTGCAGTAATGTACAAAGTAGCTTTGCAGTAAAAGGAGGCGGCTTTCAGGCATAATTAGGCTTTGTAGATTAAGAAGCCATTACAATACTAGGAAACGTTCTGGTGCCAAGCAATTAAATTAACTTAATGTTTTGTACTACTGTCATATAAGGATCTTGACAGCAGTGAATGCCAGGACATAAGTGACTGATTGTAGGCTATTAGAACATTTTAGCCATATTCTAAACATCAAAGTATTTTCTATTTTTCGAAGCAAATTGCAAAGTCAGCTGAAGAAAATGGAGTAGACAGTGACAGATTGAGATAAGTGATCTGTGCAGTGAACAACTCAAGCTAAATTCAAAAATGCTTTCAGTGCTTTTATTAAAATATTGCATGGGTAGTTCGAAGAAGTTCTACCTCTGGAACAGAGGATGTAGGAAACATTGGTGTGCTTACTTAAATTATTTGCTTTGAGTGTTACATTACTAAACCTATTTGATCTTAAAGGTAACAACTGCTCCATATTTGCAAAGCTGCCATAAAAAAGCAACCGTTTCCTGATCATCTTTATGAAAAACAAAGTAAAGCACTCAGGGCTCTTGCACTTACATAAGTGAGTTCTACACTGAAAAATGTTTAGTTTATTAATGTACATCAAGAGAGTGAGAGGGTCTGCTTTGCTTTTACTAAGCAATCATTTCAATAGATGCTCTTACAGGTTTTAAGAATGTGGTTTTTGCTTGGAAAACTGGTGCCAAATATATTGTCAGGTATATTTTTGCTGGCAGAAACATAATCTGTGCTAGAGGATTTATTTGCATATTCTGGTCTGTCTGATCTTATTTTTGGACTCCACTCGCATATAAGAATTAACTGGAACTTAATTTGCTTTATTTCCTTTTATTGTTACTGCCACTATCTCACATGGAGCTTCTTGACAGAAGAGTAGTTCTAGATTCTAGAATCAGGAATAAATGCATCTTAATCAGATCAATTGATCTCTTAGACTCTAATTCACCAAGGTGGACACAGTACTAAACAGGGATGGAACTGAAAATTGGTTCAGGTACTCTTCTCTAAATGAGGAAATGTGTTGGTTCCATAATTATTCTAATTAGTCAGAAGAACTATAAACATGAAGGGAGGTAAAGCTAACATCTAGAAAATTGTTCCTTTTTTCATCAATATAAATATTCTAATTGGCTGAAGTATTACTGAAAGCAGAACTCTGGAACTTGTTTTAAAATACTTTGTTGTTCATAGAGTACCGACATAGTCTGATGTATGTAGTGTTTGTCTTATCAGAACAGCAAATTACTCTTACTCTATTGAGTTCACTGTGGATGCATCTCAAAGTGGGCAAAAAAGGGGTGGAAGTTGTAAGCCTGAGGATACATGTCATTATCTTTTCTGAATTCAATAGTGGGTTTTTTTTTATTACAGAGATTTCCCTTCCAATAAAGGAGGAACCATCTCCCATTTCTAAAATGAGACCAGTAACAGCCAACATCACTACAATGCCAGTGAATACAGTGATATCCCGCCCACCACCACAAATCCAAATGGCCCCTCCTCCTGTGTCCTTAGAACCAACAACCAGCTTGTCTATAAGTTTGGAAAACCAACTTGAAGCCCTCTTGGATGGAAATTTACCATCAGGTAATGAAATTCCTCAACTGACAAGCAGTAATGAGGACAGAGAGTCATTTTCTTTAATTGAAGACCTCCAGAATGATCTGCTTAATCACTCCAGCATTTTAGATCACTCTCATTCACCCATGGAAACATCCGACCCACAGTTTACCACTAATAATTCTTGTCTGTCTCTTGACCTTCCCGATACAAATTTGGACAATATGGAATGGCTAGACATTACAATGCCCAGCTCCTCGTCTGGACTCACTCCTCTCAGTTCTACTGCCCCCAGCGTGTTTTCCACTGACTTTCTAGATCCACAAGATCTACAGTTGCACTGGGATTAAGCTGTAGCCAATGAGAACATGACCTGCAAGTCTCTTTACAGCAGAGGTCCATTATTATACCATTCTGATTGCAGTTAGGATAAATTAAGACAGTAATGTTTGGAAGAACAAATGCTTGAAGCTAATTCCTTATTGATTTTCAAGTTTACAACAGTGAATTACTTTATGCTCCTATCAGTAATGCAGATCAGGGCCCTCTGAAAGCTGTATTTCACAAGTCAAGAAAGGATGATTGTACTTACTGATTAAAAGTACCCCAAGGTAAATGCATCACAAATATTTAAGAAAGAAGTTAAAGAAGTTATGTGTCTGACTTTGTAATGCTTAAATGAGCAACAGAACATGGCTAAACTTAGAGAAGAAAAAGTGAGATTTCAACTGTCTGTATTGACACAGTGAGCAAATGTTTGGGGGAGGGTGAGGCATCACTGCACTTCATTCCTGTGGATAGCCTGAGCCAGGTTCAAAATGAATTGTGGGGGCAAAGGCAAGTAGAAGCACTGGCTGGTTCAGTGAAATTTCATATATTAGTCTCTTAATTTGTTCAAGTTGTTTTTATATTTTGGTTTTGTGGTTTTTAAAACTCTTCCCCCATTCTTTAATCATGAGGGAAGAATTTCACTGCATCCAAAGGGACATTAAGTGTAACTGCAAGAAATCCACTGTAGCTATGCCAGGTAATATTGAGAACACTGAATTCTGTATAGCGATGCTCTGGATTTAATAGCTAAGTTTTAATGTGTATATCAGACAGTTATTTGTATACTCTTTTAACTTTGTATAGCTTATTTTTGTGAACAGAGGGGAACAGTGGTCTTCAAACGAGATTACTATAATAGAAATAATAAATATCCTAATTTACTTTGTGTTTGAGGATATTTGTTAGATCATTGAATCCAGTATCTCAGCATATTAGAACAGTTTGAGGAAGCAGAAAAGTTTAATTAATGCTGTGGTGCACCATGATCCTGCAAGCATCTATGCAAGAGTAGTCCCAATGCCCTCAATAAGAGATGTTTGTAGGATCAGACTGAGTTGCAGGGGACAGTACTGACAGGACAACCATCATTTCTTAATGAATACTTTATCTATTGAACTGCTTTGTCTACCACTACATAACATCAGGGAAGCTAAACAGAGAAGCTGCTCAGTAAGAATCCCAAATAGCACACACTTACAGAAAATTATAAAAGGCTAATAAGCAGTATCAGGATGTACTGTTTTGTGATAAGAAGGCATATTTCATACCTGAAACAGGTAATAGCAAAAATTAAGTTCTTACCTCACAGCACATGAAAATATTTTTTTTTAAACCCCTTAGTTGTTTTTTTCAGAGTCTATTATGAAAGCAGTTGGAAAAACAAACAAAAAAATGCAAATAGAAGTAAAATACTTTGTAATTCTATGGTTGTCTCTCAGGTAATAGCTGTTAAATGTTGCCATAGATGACGTAGGCTGATAATCAAACATAAAATTGGAATTATTTCCTATTAGGGAATTCCTAAATAAAAGGAAACAGTCCCCTATTTCCTGAACAAAGGAAATGTGGTATGTTTTCTAGTCTGAAAACTGATCTCATTGCAGAATTCCTTCCTCACCACCAACCTTCAAAAATAAAGTTTTGTAGGAACTAATGAAAAAATGCCCTGAAGCTTTTGCTTACTTCTTAGAGTAATTATATGTATCAAAGAGTATCAAAGAAATAATGAAAACAGAAAGTAGCTGTTAACTGTTTAGCAACCTGTATCACATTTAAAAAAAAAAAAACMAAAAAACCCCAAAAAAAACCCAAAAACCACCACACAGAACACCAACCCAACACAATCATGTTAACATCAAACAAAATACTTTTCTCAGAAAATGTTGTGGAATTAACTGCAAATTTATGTCTCCAGAGATACAATGCAGTCTGGTTTACTAATATTACAGAATTCCATTGGCTTCAGATAAAATAGTGCATTATATCATTGATTCGGGGTTTAAACTGGCATCATATGTTTGCATCGTATCAGTTATCAGCACTTTAAATCATTATATATCTTCAATAGTTTTACAGGCCAGGATTTACTTTAATCTGAAACTAAGTACAGAAAAACAATCCATGGAGATTTTCACAACAAAAGATGAAGCTGAAAGACATATTTCCTTATTCCTTCTTGCTGTGCCTACAATACTTGAGTACAATATTACACGTGGGCTGTCTGCCTTAAATTTTGATGGTATAGGACTCTTCAATAACATTGAACAAATACATTCAACTTTTTGCATCCCTTTTCATCATACTATTTTGGGAGCTAATACTCTGAGATACTAAGTGCCCTCAGCTCTTACTAGAATAAGAATTAAGGACTCTTGGTCTGATAGGAACAACTTTGAATGAAATTTAGTGTTCTGCAGTACTGTCAATTTATTATGTGTGATACACCAGACATCATACCACATATGTGTGGTTAGAGTTACCCCTTTTTGACCCTGCCTTCTGATTAAATAAGAGGCAAGTAAATTAATTTTTAGAGGACAAATTAACCTAGAGCAACTGTACTGTCATTTTTGATGTGCATGTAAATAGAGCTTAAAACTGGCAAAGTCATCTTGCTACAAAACTATCCTTATTGGCACTGTAGAATGTTAACTAATCCATAGGAATCTATGTGCAGAAATAAACCCAAACAGCTGAAATGTGTTGTTACCAGTACAGTATAGCTTTCTACTCTAAAAGTCTATTTGGGGAAGGAGGGGGAAAAAAAAAAAAAAAAAAAAAAAAAATTATTAAAAAAATTAAGGGATCATTTTAGTTTTTAAAGTACAAATATTCTAGTGTAGGGAATGTGTGATTACTTTTTTGTACATTTCAGAATTAATGTGTATTAAACCTTATATATAATGGTTTGCTTTAGACTTTGTTCTGAAATGTGATATATTTGCCATAGTTACATATGCCTGTTATGGCAGAAATAGGTTTTGCTTAGACTTTTGTGTGTGCATGTTTTACATGACAATTTTTCTAACACAAATACAATACATCTTAGAAATTTAATCATGACTGTGCAGTTTGACTGTACAGAACTGAATATATTTCTCATTAAGAGAACAGTTGCAAAGGAATGCACTGGCACTAAATTTGCCATTTAATGGCTGCAATATACTAAAGGAACACATCCTATCAAATGTGTTGTTAGTAGATCCTTCAAAGTAATTAAGAATACCATTTTATCAGTGTGAAAATCAAAAGTTGGTGTTTACACTTCTAGACAAGGAGAGAGCTCAGACATATGTTTGACAAGGCTAATGTTAATCAAGAGGAGTCACATCCTGTGTTTAATACAGAAATGGTATTTGTTATGCACTTTTAGTGCCATTCAGCATTAGTTAAGGCAAGTAAGTTTACAAGCAAAATTTTGTTTAACATTACAAATAGTTAAATTATTGTCATAAATTTAGCAGTTCTCTCTGAGAATAAAATGAATTTATGGCAGGTGTTCTCTACAGAAATTTAGAGTCTAAACCAGCAATGTGGGCTTGAAGAATCAGACCTTTAAAAAGCTGAGGCCACAGCTTTTTGAAATAATCACTAGTTAATACTGAAATTTCTTTCCATGGTATTTCTAAATTCACCAACAGGAGTTATGTTCAAGGAAGCAGGTGATGAAAATAGAAGTTTCAATATTAAACTTTTATGTTATGTAATCTCAAACATTCAGATGCCTGAAAAGTGTAGGCACCGTAATTGGAAACCAAGCACAAGCTGCTGAACTCTTTTCAAGGCAGAGAAAATGCAATCGCGGAATACATTTAACTGGAAGGGCATTATGTAATCAAAACACAGTAAAGCTCACTGATGTAAACAATTATTATTTAGATGGCATCTTCAGTGTATTATAAACTTAAAGCAAATTCTATTAAAACTGGAAAAAAAATTTCTTCCACTTATCTCTAGTAAATGTTCTGTTAAAACTCTTTATATTGTGGTCTATTAAATTGCCTTTTGATGACTTCTAGACCATACTACAGATGGTTTTTTATGTGAGATACATGGAATGGAGTTGCATATAGTATATACATGGCCAATAAAGAGCATCCATTAAAACCTGAAAAGTAATCTCAAATATTCCTTTTATACCAGTTTGCTAGGAATAAATATAAAGTGCAAAAAAGAGACACCTACATCATTCTGTAGTGTCCAATACTGAATATAAAGACTTTTTAAGTTAGAAGGGCATAAATGTATTTGTAGAAATCTAGCCAAAAAAGCCATTCTAGCTATGAGCGCAAATTCTCGATAAAAAGCAGGGAATGGTTAATAACTATATAACCACACTATTTTTATAAAAAATACAGCTCAGATATTCAAAAGACAGCCTAAAATAAATTATAATAATATAAAAATTTAAATAGGAACCAAAGCATTGCCATTTATATTGCCAAAGGAGGCACTTTGTATTTTGAAGCATAGGAAATTAAATGCCCAAAAGTATTATCCATACTTTTTTAAAATTCAGGATGTAGATATTTTCAAAGCTGTTTTTGATGTTTAACAGTACAGATTTGTTTTTGTTGTTTGAAAAAATTGTATTAAGTAATAGCACAGGCTTTTTTCCAGATAGGATTTTTCTTCACAGTACTGCTTGCAGTAGAAATAACGCTAACCCTAATAGGTGTTTCTCTTCTTATTTTCATAGTCAAATCATGTCTTAGCATCTCATTTTGTGAAAAAAAGAAGATAGACACCTGTCTCTAGGGCCCTCTTCATTTAAGCACTACTTTACTAAATGCAAATTATGGCAATCAGGGCGTCAGTTTATGTATTGCCTTTCTATAAGAAACCATGATGCCTTTGTATTTGCTGTTTGCACCCCTAAAATCAATTCCATATGTTTGAATGCCATATGTTTTGCACATTGTACTGTATATATGTAATGCATACTGTATTTTTATATGTGTACTACATTTATCAAATATTTTGTACATAGTGGCAATATTGTAGCTACTGAGGAAATGTTTGATATTTCAGCATTTTTGCTAAGTGTCTCAAATAAAAAAGGAAAACTGTGTTCATTTGTCCATGCTTACTACTTAAAAGTGAAAAACACCATTAATAATAATCAACAAAAATTCTTTTATGAGTCAGAAACATTTGCCCTATATTCCAAGTACCTTTCTCACAAAAAGGAATGAGAATGAAATCTGCACTTAGACAAACTCCAAAAGAATGATGGTTTGTCTTCAACATCAGAGGCAAAATCTGTAAGAATAGAGATTTCCTGAACTCTCAAATTTAGGTTTGGACTTTTTTTTTTTTTAAAAGCAATACTATTATATTAATTCCTTTCCTGTTTTTTATTCTTTTYTCAAGAAAAGGTAGGTTAAGAACCCAGACTTTTCAGTACTTGTCATTTAAAAAAAACCAAAATCCTAATGTATGCACAAGTGTAACTATCTTACATAACACACAGGTAAAATATATGTGTGATACTCTTCATTTAATATATTTTAAATGAAGTGGCTTCATAAAAATTAAAACAATTGTAATCAATGACCTTTTGATATAGCTCATAAGCCATACAGTCCTTATTTTGTAATTTGTCACTGTATTTTCATGATGTGTAGCTGCTGGGGTTCACCCCCCGACACCTCATCTACTAACTAGTTCACTGAAAAATTACTCTTTCTTTGGCTCAGCCCAATCTTAAAAACCTAAGCTTCCAACAATCCAAGAATACCTATCCTGACACAGTACTTTTTAGAAGGTATGAACAGTTTGGAAGGGAGTGCTTTTCCTAGGCTACCCAGAGAGTAACCATGTGTTAACTGCACAAACCTAGGAAGCTGGTTGAGGCCAACTGTATGAGGTTCAACAAGGCCAAGTGCTGGGTCCTGCACTTCAGCCACAACAACCCCATGCAACGCTACAGGCTKGGGGAAGAGTGGCTGGAAAGCTGCCTATCAGAAAAGGACCTGGGGGTGCTGGTTGACAGCCGGCTGAAGATGAGCTGACAGTGTGCCCAGGTGGCCAAGAAGGCCAATGGCATCCTGGCCTGTATCAGAAATAGTGTGGCCAGCAGGACTAGGGAAGGGATCGTGCCCCTGTACTCGGCACTGGTGAGGCCCCACCTCGAATACTGTGTTCAGTTTTGGGCCCCTCACTACAAGAAGGACGTTGAGGTGCTGGAGCGTGTCCAGAGGAGGGCAATGAAGCTGGTGAAGGGTCTGGAGAGCAAGTCTTACGAGGAGCGGCTGAGGGAACGGGGACTGTTTAGTCTGGAGAAGAAGAGGCTCAGGGGAGACCTTATTGYMCTCTACAACTACCTGAAAGGAGGTTGCAGCGAGGTGGGTGTTGGTCTCTTCTGCCAAGCAACTAGCGATAGGAGGAGAGGAAATGGCCTCAAGTTGCGCCAGGGGAGGTTTAGATTGGACMTTAGGAAAAATTTCTTTACTGAAAGAGTGGTTAAGCATTGGAACAGGCTGCCCAGGGAAGTGGTGGAGTCACCATCCCTGGAAGTATTTAAAAGACATGTAGATGAGATGCTTAGGGACATGGTTTAGTGGGCATGGTGGTGTTGGATTGACGGTTGGACTCAATGATCTTAGAGGTCTTTTCCAACCTTAATGATTCTATGATTCTAAGCTCTGACAGTGTACTAACAACTGCAGAGACGTATTAAGTAATTTTGGACTTTCCCTGTTCTTTTTCACAAGAGCAAAACACCTTATTTAAAAAGTCTAGTTCTAAAGTCTAGCACAGAAGAGGACTTTACAGTTATATAATGCACACATTGACCATGTATGACTGCATAGGGGTACTAAAGAGATCACTGAACAAGCACTAGTTTAAACCCATCCCCATCAAAAAGAAAAACTGATCAAAACTTGAGATGCTGTGGTAAGACTTGGGAAAACGTAGTATGATTCTAGTATGTATTTTTGCCAACCACAGAGAGTCAAGTCTCTAGCAAAATTCTCTAAGGATAATCTCTTGGGTTAGTCCACACCTTTTGCTGGTGGAGAGAGGAACAAGCTGCAACACAAGTAATGTATAAAAGCAACAGCGAGGGAGATAGATAGGGGGCTCTAATATTGTTCTGACTCTCAGTGCCAGAGTGAAAAAGGAAGAAGGAAAAACCTAGAGTTTCTTCCTCCCTCCAAGTGAGATTTTTTCAGGGAGGGAAAAAAGGGCAACTCAAAATACAGACTAAACGAGGCAATCCAGAGAGGTGCATGTTCCTATTGTGAACCTCTCATGTCACTGCCCTGGAGCAGACTGGTGGAATCGTTCCACTGAGCGGCTCAGATCAGGCCACACGGATACATCTCTTCAAAAGCTGTGCCTGTGCGATCAGGCAAGCTTCTGAATATTCCCCAGATAGTATAACCTCATTTGTGAGTCAAATGCAACATTTTGTTCACTTATGCAAATGAACCTTTAAGGCCTCTCAGAGTGAAGTCAAAAACTATTAAAGTATCATTGCTGATTTTACTGGGTGTATTTCACCTTGAATACAGACTTCTGCTCCTACTTGAGTTACATTGTCACAGATACAGAAATAATCCCCAAGTAAGTTTATATGGGCATTCTTATCAGCTACAAAATACTGTGATTCTTTTTTATACTTTACAGTACTAGTCTTGAATTTAACAAGAAAGTAAATAGTGTTTGTATCACATTTTTCTGAATAGAGGCTACCTGTAATTCTCTAACAATAAAAAAGAATTTGTAAAAAAAACAAGTAAGTACAAAGAATAAGGCTATTCTGTGAGAAATTAAGGAATATTTCAGAACTATAATAAGGCAAAGAAAGGTTTAGAGAATTATTTCTGATGTAGACAAGATTACACCCACTTTCATTCATGACTTTCGTGAATTCTTCCAAGGTTTTGAAAATGTGCTGGATTGTAGGACTTCGTATTTGCGTTTTGTATTCTGCTCAGCTTGTGTTCTAGAACACCTCCATGCATTTCTTTAGGAGAATGAGCTATGAGCTGTTCAATATGCACAAAGCTTCTTTTCATGATGAAGCTGCTTCATTTAAATATTTATTATTATACTTCCTCTTGTGGAGGCACTTCCCGTACTAGATCACCCACCCCTTCCTTATTAAGGTCTGTTCTATGCTGATGACATCAGAACTCGGCCAAGTATTACAAAACCCATAAAGTAGCAAGTAGTACCCATAAAACTGAACAAATTAAAACTTACTAATATGCCCTGTAAATTTCATAAAATACCTTTTCTTTATGAACTTTAACCATTCTACAAGTTTGTAGGCTATATATGCCACAAACACCTTCAGATATCACACACCAAACACAAACACTGCAAAACAAGTGCAACACTTTGACGATGTGTTTGTGCATTACAGAATTTATAGTTAGAATATATCAGAGATAAAGCACTTGTTTTGGTGCCAACTGGCAATTTGGGGTTTTGATTGTTTTACGAAGACCAAGAAATATAAACATATAACCCTCCCCCCAAAATGGTGTTCATATTAGTATTATGATGTAAACACCAAGACAAGAAGGACTGATGAAGCTTGAGATTACGCTGAATGAACTTTTTCCACAAGCTAAACCCTGGTTTTCAATAAAAGCTGAATATATTAAACCATGTTCTACAAATGGCCATCATCACATTTGTCTTTACTCCCTACAGTATTAAATGCTATATACTCCTGCCTATTAGCTTGTTGTGTATTATACAAATGTTGCTAGAGGGTGACATATTTCTTAGAATATTTGTACTGTCTCAAGTCAGAGATGTTTCCTTGATAGCAAAGAAGTCACACACATTTCCCCACACCCCATACTATAGTCTACAACCCCACCGAGACCTGCTTAAAAGAGAATCAAAGTAACAAATTAGAGGAGCATCTGAGATGCAACAGCTAGAGGGTTTTTTTCCTTTAAGTGTTTATCCATAAATTTATAGAGTAACTCTAAGAAATATTTCCCTTCGCATAAAAGATTACCTGAAGATGAGTCTCCAGTCTTCTCCGCAGAACAAGGACTGCAGGGCCACTCTACCATAACACTGCATCATTCTTGAATCCCTCCAAGACAACTGCTGTTGATTAAAAGTTAAAATAGTGAACAGAAACATTCTTTCATAAAGCTAGGACAAAGTCTAAGCTTAAGTAATTGAGAACTGAGGAGCATTCCAGCTACCTCATAACAAGTCTTTATAAACTCACTTATCCAGTTGCACAAATTCTGCATAAATATGACTGTTCCCCTGTATCTCCTCAAGAGTTGGGGAGATTCATAGAAAGGCCTAGTTTTGTACATTAAAACAGACATCAAAGCCCTCTCCTAAAGCAATACCTCCATCTCGTAAGAATGAGGCTTAGGGAAGGAAGAAAAAAACCTGGTGATTATCTTCTCCTTCCAACAAAATCTCTGACATCATCTTTTCAGCATCGGAGTCTTCTAAAGACTTTACTTCAGGAAATTCATGTTCTGTTTTAAAAAAGAGTTTGTCAGAAGAGAACACTGCATAAGGAGGATTCAGCATAAAGAATATGGGCTTTCACACGGAGCTCGAACAAGAGTAATGACCAACATAAAAGACACTTTCAAACAAAAGTATCCAGATGTCAGAAGAAACCACAGGCAATTACACGTTTTAAAATCAGATTTACATTTTTACTTATAAAAACTATTGTTTTCTTAAATCAGCTCACCATTAAACAGCACTTTATTTAGATAGATAGTAACATTTTTTCAAGATGCATTGAGAAAGTTAGGCTCAGAGAGTAGGCAACTTTTTTTAAACCCAATCAAGTATTTCCTCTTAATCTACTCAGAAGATCTTTATGATTTCAAATCGAACCTTCGATCTCCCCATACAGTTAAGGAAGAAGTTTAGCATTAGAAGTTGCTTTACCATTAAATACTATTTCTGATGCCAACCAAACACATCTATTAAAAATGTAGTGAAGAGATACAACTCATATGAATTCCACATATAATTCAAATATTCCCCTCTGCTTCCTCCCATCACAAAATTACTTCCCAGCTCACAAAGATACAAAAACATGAATAAAACAAACACAGACGCAAGCTGCACAGGACCTGTGATGACAAGGTACAACTGGCAAGTATGGCACATAAAAGAGCATATTTTGTAATAAGCTAGTAGGCCAGAAATGTAAGGACATCAGTCACACATGATTTATTAAAATCTAACTCCTTCCTGCTGCCAGCTTGGTAATACTAGGAGTAACTCTTCTTCAGTCAGCTAAGATAACCGGTCCTCTGAGGTCGCTCCTTATCATAAAAGTTACAGGTGTGAGAGTTGAGTGAGACAGTTTCCACTCCCACACATCATCACACTTTTGAAGTGCTACAGTGATCAAGACAAAAGCAGAATACAACAGTACTATTCTGGCTTCCCAGCTTTCCATGGTCCAGATGAGGGTACATCCTCTGAAGCAAGCCATGAACAAGACTAGCAGATAAACTCCAGCAAGTGCTTGGGTTGGACAGGCCATCAGTTATGCCCATAAGGACTGGAAAATCAGAACAAATCACCTTTGGGACAGCTATCCCAGGGGAACAGCAAAGACACTTAATATGGGCTGACTATCCAGTAAGGTAATTTACATTACACACCTTTCACTGCAGGTGAAGCTAATTCAAATTGCTGTTTGCTGAAACAGAGGCACACAGAGTTACCACGGAGAAGCTGACAAATGGCAACTTTTAAAGAACTGAAATTTTTTTATACAGTCAAGCCATCAGGCATGAGTTTCCCTGACGACAGTTCAAAGAACATCCCGAAAGGATACAGATATATTAATCTTTTAACACACCTGCATTACAGCACCAGCAAATTAGTAACTCTGATCTCAACCTTTGCAAGGGTACCTCTGTTAACATGTTCACACACTTCTTCCACCAAAAAAAAAAAAAAAAAAAGAGACTGATCACAGCTGCGATCAGTAATCAGTACACCCCACAGGTCAATAAACAGAACTCCTTTCATCCAGGAAGATGGAATATAACTTGGGTGACCAGCAGAGGTTTCATAGGGAATTTAAAGGGATCTCCATAATGAACAGTAACTGAAAATTAAAAGCTTTGTTTTCAGGTCACACTTGCAAGTATCTAGGAGCCCAAATCTAGAAAAATATGTATTTTAGTGTATTTTCTGCATTTCACAACACAAAGTTTTTATAGGGAACAAGTACCAGGCACTTAGTAAGTTTAATTTAATATTTACCATTTAATTATCCCAACGTTTTGCATTTCTGCTTCTGTTCTCGGAGGAGGAAAGTTTTACTGCCGCTTCCCCCCCCCCCCCGCCCAAGCTGTTCTTTCTGGTCTGAGGAAGACTACATTGCTTCCAATACATTTACTAATCTAAATGTGAGAGTGCCATCTTTTGGTAAAGAAAACAGCCGCTGCAGCACAGCTGCACGCCCCGGTCAGCTGCGGCACCACACCCTCCACCGGGGAACACCTCTCTGTCGCCGCAGCCCGCGCCCGGCCCGGCCGGCCTCAGAGGCGGGAGCGCCTCGTGGCCCCGTCCCTGGCTGGGGCCGACGCGGGAAGAGGTCGGTGCCCCTGCGGAGGCCTCCACAGACGGACGGGGCAGCTCCTCGCCGCTCCCACGGAGAGAGGGACTTTCCTCAGCCCCCTCCCACAAATGCCGCCTACTTAGCGGACACCTACCAAGGGGAAACCTACTGCCGCTCCCTCCGCGCCCGTGCGCTCCCCGCCCCGCCGGACCGCGCCCGCCACAGCGCCCAACGGCCGCCAGGTGCTGGCGCAGGCGCGCGCGCNGGCCGCCCGCTGCTGGCGCGCGGTTGGCGAGGGCGGCCGGCAGCGCCGCCGCCGCGCGGGAGTGGCGCCAGCGATAGAAAGGCGTCGGGAGGGCCCGTTAACGCAGGCGCGGTGGCCAAGTGGTAAGGCGTCGGTCTCGTAAACCGAAGATCACGGGTTCGAACCCCGTCCGTGCCTCGGCGGGTCCGCGCCGGTGGGAACTTCCCTGATCCTTTTTAGGGGAAGGCGGCGCGGCCGCTGCAGCGGGAGCCCCGCGGCTCGGCCCTGCCCGGCGGCAGCCAGGACGAACGGAGAATCCGAGCGGCCGCCCACAGCGGGGGTGGCAGTGCTCCGCGAGGGGCAAAACGGCACGGTGCCCCGCACGGCTGCGGGCCCGGGAGACCACCCGCTGCCGGTCGGGCGGGTCGGCTGCGGGCTAGCCAGGGATGCAAGCGGCGGCGCTGGACTTCAGGATATCGAGCACAAATAACGCAACCAGGGGCTGTCGCACCTGCAGCAGCGGAGCTCCAGCCGCGCCGCTCCCCTCCCCTGCCGGCCCCGCTGGCGTCCTCTGGCCTGAACAAAGTGAGCTGGCGAACGTCCTTCTGCATCTCACATCAGTCAAACCTGCACTCCTCTACCTCGTACACCGGCTGCCAAAACCCCTCTCTTCACATTTGCAACCACAGAACATCCTTCTTCAGACCACCTTGGGGCCTAATCCTGTACTCAAGAGACCCTCGACCTCAACCTGAAGAAGCAAAAGTAGAAGATAGTTGCAAGTGTGCAACGAAAAGATGTCTACCAAAGCCACGTCACATGCATTTCCTACACAGCGGCCTCGAAGCACATGCTGGCACCCACCACAACATGGATTTGTTCCTCTGAGGAACAAGTGGAGCCTCTTGCAAACTCTTGTTTGCAGAGATGTTCTCCACAGGCTGCAGCTACCAAGATCATCCTGTAATTCCTAGTTCTTTTCATTGGTTCCTCCCCCCCCCCCCCCCCATCCTGTAAAATGTATATTTGAAAATGTCTTACTGGTAGAACTCAGTTACTGGCAGCTGTTGAAATAACACAATTAATTCATTTAATTATGTATTAATTTAGTTCTGTCTCCTGGTTAGTAAAACATGAGGTTTCTTCATCTGTATCACTAAACACTTAAAAGGATTATTTGCAATCTGGTTAGTGTTCACTTCACATTTTCTATTTTTTTAAAACAGAAAAACTCCCTGTCACATTGAAAACGGGTAAGGAGAGGTCAGGCTGGTTACRTTAAGAGGAGATGTGCAATGCTCACCCACCTCCAAGCAGAAGCAAACACCAGGTACTTCAGACACAGCTGGTCCAGCAGGATCACGAGCAGCCGGGAAGTCCAACTCAGGGACACTGATGGGACCAGTCACCAAACCAGCACGCACAGTTAAGGGCTGACAGCTCTTAAAACCACCCTAACGATGTAAATAATAACAGCACTACAAATTGAAGGAAATCTTTATTGATTCGTTTGATACTTGCTTACCATTTGAAGTTTCACTGACCTTTGATTAGTCCACACAGTCAGTTTTGTTTTCTTCCTGACAAATCTTCCTCTCATATTCTGCACCACTGTTGTCTAGAATCAAAATTGTACAATTGTATGAACAAAAGTAACTGTCCTTAACTATTTACACTAGATTTTGTAAAATCTTTTAAAATAAAGTACGTAAATTCTGTGGTAGGTCAAAATCATCATTCAAGTTGTATTTTGATTTAAAGAAGGGCTGTAACCATTTATTCTATATAAGGCTTTTTTTTCTTGCACAGATTTAGTGTTATGAAGATTATATTTTTTGCACTTAGTTTACCGTCAATATTCACAAGTCTCCAGAACTGCTCTTTAGCAAATTTGGCATAACTTTGATGAAACAGCAGAGAGGAAATCATAGTGCATACCTTCCAGCTCATTTCTGAACTTGAAATTTCTAGTATGAAATCTGTGACAACACTGCCCAATCTCCCGAAAGAGAAGAAAAATGTAAATTATTGATTTTAGGCAGTGACAGTTTCAGCACAGAGCACATGCAAAACTACAACCCAAAATGTGCTAAATTGGTTTCTGTTTTCTTACATATTTTTACTCATGGATATGAAGGACAGTGAGGAACAGCTTTGTCCCTGAAGCTGCTTTCATAAGAGGGTTTTCAAAACTAAACATAAAAATCAAACTCAAGGACAAAACATGTATCTGATAAATACTGCTTTCTGTTACTATAACCTCAGGGATAAACCTGGAGAGGAGCCACCCTGCCTGTGATGAGTAATGCTTTCATAAATTCTTCCTTGTTTTTTAGAAATATATTTATAAGACTAAGCCAGGTATGCACCAGAGCTACGGCTACGTCTCTCTCACCTACGTAACAATGGTTTAAGGCCTGTGAGTCTGTGTTACATGACACACATAGAAATTAGGTAATACAGAGCCTGTTTTTCCATAGTTTGCAGACAGAACTTACATTTTGCTAAATAACATTGCTAAATTATTAGCATGATAATAATTTTGCTAAGTAACATTTTAAGACGTGTCTTATGGTTATTTACTTGAAATTAATTTTGTAATTAGAAAACTATCTATGAAATCACAACATAAGAGAAACGGACCAGAAATTGATAACTCCAGTAGCAGTTAAGATGTAGAAATAATTAACATACCACACAGGTTTACTGCCATGACATAGATTAATTTACATGACGTCAAACCTTTTTGAAAGTGTTACTATATTTGCCTTCAACTTTTTCCTTTCTAGACAACACAATCCCCAAATTTTAAATTCTCTCCTTTTACATCAGGTTTTCTACACCTCTAATCACACCTCTAATCATCCTTGCTACAGTCCCCCAGATCCTCTCCAGTTGCTACATACTCTTCTGGAAATGAGGACCCACAGTGGACACACTACTGCTGCTTACCAACACTGAGCAGAGCAGAGCATTTCTGCACATCACGACTCACAGAAGGACACCATGAGCGGTAAAGTGGGAATTTGCATTACGCATACCCAGCAAAGCCTAAGCTGCCATAGTTATAGTGCTACGAGAAGCTGCATAGCTGCCATCACATCACACGACATGAGTCATTACACATGAGCCCAAACTATCTGGACAGGCACACATGGCCCTGTCCCGAGACCGGACTGTGTGATGTGAAATTTAAGCTGGAAACTTCCTCTCTCACCACGTGCTTGGCAGCACTGCAGCCCCCCTGCAACCCTGGCCCCATTGGGGCCCAGCCCTGCAACCGGAGGGAGGCTGCAGCTCCCGGTGTCACCCAGCATGCCGGGCACGGCAGGGCGGGTGGCCCACAGCAAGTGGTTAAAACAGCAGCTGGAGTCCACCGGGGCTGAATCCCAGGGCAGAATCTGTAGTATGGAGCCGTGTGAAATGAGCCCTCTCTCTAATCCAGCTTCTAGTATCCATCATTGCATCATTTTTTAGAAATGGTTTAGAAATCCCCCACACTGTGCAGTCTTATTGGTGAAAGCGGAAGGTGAAGCAAATTTAATTTAGTTTCATCATTTTTGTCATTTTAACAGAGCCTCTTGCTGCCTTTTTGAGTTAATTGAATTTTACATGTGACAACCAGTGCGACCAACAGAGGACAGCACATCCATTTCTTTTAATGATCAAAAGATCCTGAGCTTGAAGCTGCCATTCACTTTTTCACTCAGGAAATGAGAGTGACAGGCAGAGTAGAGCAGTGTGCCATAAATAAGCCAGCCAGCTTAAAAAGGCCTTTTTGCAATTAACTAAAGCTGTTTTGAATTCCAAGAGATTACTTAAAATAAATCTACTTCTAACCAGGCATTATTGCTAACGAAACACTGTGGGTGCACCTCTCTGAAAGCTGGGTCTGTATTTTGAAGCAATTGTTTATTGAGCACTGCGGTAACAGTTAAAACATACTTAGGAGTCAAGGCACTCTTAGGATTGTCAGGTGAACTCTGCTAATTCCCCTTCAAAACTGCACACAGACAAGGTGTCTATAACTAAGTTTTGATTAAATGTGAGTGTTCATGAAACTTCATGAAGTAGAGCCAGACTCCAGTGTTTTTATTGCATTTGATTTGGGGGTAGAGAAGACTCTGCAAGTCATAATGAAATTCAAAGAACAAACCCAAGGATTTCATGTGGCTGAGGGGAATTTCATTACAGAAATTCAATTAACCTGCAAGAGTCGCACACATTGAAATCTATTATCTTTTCCCAAAAGCTGGCTATTGTGTTTTTTATAGCAATCTTTGCTATTCCTGGATAAATAATGCTTTATTACAAATGCATTGACATCTTTATATAATTAATAGCATATAATAACATCTTCATCCGTTACTGCTTTGCAAACATTCATTTCTACTTCGTATGAAATGTATCAAATAGTGTTTTTTTAAAAGATACGACTAAAGAAGGATTGGGTGTTAGACACAAGCACAAAGCAAATATACAGATTTAGGAGACACGTGAGGAATAATAGCGGCTCATGACAGTGTGCGGATCTGCTGCAAGTCCAGATTTACATTTGTCGGTCAGGGCCTGATCCTGTGAATTGCTGAGCAGAATTAATTAACAGCCTAAGATACCATTAAGTCAATGGGGACTGACAGTGCTCAGCAGTTCTCAATACTGGGGCCCTTAAATAAAAGCCAACCTACAAATTCCTGTTCATGCAAGTGACAATATTGCACACATCTACAGTAATAACATGAATTATTCACATCAGTGTAGCCTGAAAGACGCAACCTGCAAAGCCTGTTTAAAATAACACACAAACATTAATTAGTGTTCCTGTGATACATGGAAGGGTTATCATTTGGCCCATTTTTCACTCATATGCATATTCCTTTTATTTGCTGTGTGCATAGGTCTGATACGAGGACATGGGGGAAAGTAAATACAGGAGATAGACATCTATAAACATTAGTAGAAAATGAGGAAAGGGGGTTACTGATTAGCTTTCTTCCCATATGAAACTCCTAGATCATATCGGAGAAATGTGAGTTAAGTGTTTTACCATTCTTCTTTTTTTAACCATTATCTGATCAGAGAAGCATGAAAAGCACTTTATTGCTCACTTGATTTTTTTTTCCTGTGCTAGGAGCCCTCTGCAGGAAGTGAAGCTGAATTTCACAAATCTTCCCTTTCTGACGTCTCCCGAATTTCTAGGAATGCCCCTTCCCTGTTACTATATTTGGAGGTAGTTTCTAGGAAAAAAAATAATTTTCGGACGGTCTTGGACTCACCACACCTACTCTCGGAGGACTCTGAGCCCCGGGTCTCCTGGCACGGCCCCCGCGGAGTTGAGGAGCTCACGGCTCGGGCTCAGCAACTCCCGGCGCAGACTGCACGTCTTTGTAGCACTGTTGGAGGAATGAGCATGGAGAGGGAGTGGGAAGGGGAGAGGTGTCTTTGTGGCAACAATGAGTGAATCTTCTCTAGTTATTTCCTGGTGGCTGCTCTTTTTTTCCCCCTGCACTTTTTCTTTTCTTTCCTTTTTTAAAGGAAGAGGATCTTAAGAAAAAAAAACCTTCTGGATTTTTTTTTCCCTCCGCTTCCCCCTCTCCCCCTCCCCTTGATGTGGCCTCTTGTTTAGCTTGTGGCGTGACCGTGATGAAGAAATGTTTCTGGGCGCCTGGCAGGGTGATCTTTTTATGTAATGAGTCAGGATTTTGCCAACGGAAGGAGCCGGCTGGGAGCGAGGACCGAAGGGCTGTCTGCTTTCAAGAACGGGAACCTGCCAGGCGAGCGGCACCCTCTCCTCGGGATCCCCGCTCGCTTCGGGCGTTTATTTATTCACGGCTTGCGGGGGCACCGCCGCGGGGACTGACAAGTGGTAAGTTGCGCTCTCCTTCCGCGCCCCCCCGCCATCGCGTTGCCTGCCCGCCCGCGGGGAGAAGCGTGGCCCCGCGCACGTCCCCGCTGCCTCCCTGCCTCCGAGGCCCGCAGGTGGGGCCGCCGCCCCGCGCCCCGCTCCGCCGCCGCGGGCAGCCGGGGCCGCGCCCTGCCGCGGGGATGGGGCGGCTCCGCGCCGCTCCGCTCCGCTCCGCGCCGGGCGGGCACCTGGGCGGGCGGGCGCCGGCCGAGCCAGGGCGGCCGCGGAAGGGCGCCCCGCGCCGCCTGTGGGGCGGGGGCGGCCGCGGCGCGGGGCCGCGCATCCCCGGCCGCATCCCCCGCCGCCTCCCGGCGCGGCGCGGCGGCACGTGCCGGCAGCCCCGCGCCCACCTGCCGCAGGCCGCGGAGGGGGCGCCTGCGGGCGGGGAGGCCGGGGCGCGCCTGGCTCCGCCGCCGTGCGCGGAAGGGGGCTGGTTTGCCGCCGTGCCGGGCACCCTCGGGAGCTACAGGTGTTCGCTCCTCCCGGGTGTCCCACCATCGGTCCCGTCCCGCTGCCTAACGGTGGCTTCTGGGGTCGGCTTTCGCCGAACACAAATAACTACAAATAAGCGTGCTGATAGGTGTCGATACGTACCGTTTGATAAGCTCATGTGAAATAACAGTAAGAAAAATCTTCTAAATCATCACAACCATAAATAAGTCAGTTAATTCCTGTTTCTACAGGCCATCTATTTTTTTTTAACATTTCTACTTGGCCAGAATTTCCATCAACTTCTCTGTGTTTGCCTTTCAAGATGTATTTGCTGATTATACAGCAGTTCAGCTAGGACAGCATTCTTTGGCTTTGTATTTTGATTATCAAAAGCAGAATAAATGTAATAGTTGCTTTTCAAGCACAGTAATTCGTTTCTTTTAAAGTAACTGGCAGCATTTACCTACTTCAGTCATCCAAGTGTAAACTATAATGCTTTTAAAATTGCATTTTATTTAGAAGTTCTGTTGGAATTATAAACTGAGGATTTAGAAAATACGTTCCTTTTGTCTACAGATCTCTATTTTTCCTCTCATCTTTGAAACAAGAAACGTAATGCTAAGGGTAGTAAGATTTAGACACACAGCTGAATACTTGAAACTGCCACTGTTAGTGGGAAAAGACCTACCTATTTCAAGTAAAGTGAAAACGTTTTCTAGTTTATTCTACAGATAACAAATTTAGAATAATGACAGACATCTCTCTATAATGTGTCAACTTTAGTTTGAAATATAGTGGAACATATAAACAAGTAAGTTGTTACTCACTTTGAGAAGAAATCTTAATAGATATTTTGAGTGCTGGGTCTAATAAATAACTGTTATTCTGGGGGAGTTCCATGTCATTTTATAGAAACTTATAGAAGGTGCTGCTTACCTACTTAATAAATAAATCATAAAATGTGAATAAACTCAAATAGTATCTGTTAGCAATTCCTGCTGTCCAGAAAGTGAAGGAGTGCGTATTGTGACTTGGCAACAATATTCTCTTTCATTAGTCTGAAAATTACCCACTTTATAAGCAATGATTCTCTCAGCTGATTGGGCATATCTTACAAAGATACTTTACTTACAAATTGAATCTCGGAAGGTTGTGGTTCCAGAGTCGGGGTTTTGGGGGCGAGATGAGCTTATGTTTTATCCAACTGGCCCACAAAGTCCCGCTTTTGGTGGTCACTTTGTTCTGCAAAAGAAACCAGTACATTATGGCTCTTACAATGGACATTAAACTTAGCAGTAAACTACTGTTGCACTTAGCAAAAGGCTACTACACACTTTAAATAAATAATAATATACTAACTTTAATGTTGTCTTCAGCAATAAAAAGTGGATAGAAAATACTATAATTCTGAAAGTTAAACATTAAAAAAAAGTTTTCTAACTGTTGGTGGCACTTTTCTCTTAAAAAGCCAGCGAAAGCCGAAGAAAAAGTTATGTTCCAAAGCATGGTCATCCAATATAGGTGAATTGGGAGAAAAGGAAGTAAGTCCCTAGGAAAAAGAGACAGCTTAAACCTTGAAAACATCATATAAAGACCAGTAACATTTGTATTGTCAGTCCCCTCCCTCAGCTGTTTTCCTCACAAAGTGTTCAGTTTTAATGTATCTCTTCAACTAGCTGGTTTTTTACATGTGTGTGTTTGTGCGTCTACACGTGTATGGTCTGTATCTATGAATCAATTTAAAGATTACTAATTTTTGTACTGATAAAAGTCATAGAATATATTTTTATGAGTAAGGCACTGTAAACCTGAGCTTGGTAAAGCTGTTTAAGTTCATGTTACTATTTACATTTTGGTATCAATATCCTAAAGAATCTAAGCATAATTTTTACTTAAAAATTATGTAGTTGTACTTTCCTCATGGGATTCTAGTAAGTGTTGAAAATTTGTTAGTAGATAAGCTGAACTTTCTTGTGGTTCTGAATATACTGTACATATATTTAAGACTGAATGAAACACATTACACTCACACAATATAAGGTATACAATGGCTCACGTATACAGCATATGCACACAAAATACATACAGGAGCATCCTCTCAGTTGGTGTAAATGCGTCTGTCATAGTTTTGACATTTTATGCCAGCTAATCACCTGCTTAAGTTACACATAAACATCTAGACATTCACATTGTGGTCACATTATCATTGCAGCCAGATTAATTTTAAGTGCTGACCTACTCAGACTGAATCAATTTGAATATTTCAAAAAGGCCTGGAAATTCAGCTGAAGTTACACAGTGATACACAGTTAAAGCAAAACTGTTGGTATGTGATATATCGCATGACTATATGCAGGATCTGTATAATCATGCAAATGGATATCATGCTGAATTATCAAGATTTTTCTATGGAATTCTGGTATTTTACATTTTATAGCAATATAATCCCTACACATGTGAAATATAACATATTCAAACCTCAGTGCAACAAACTCCTCACTTGTTTAAGACCGAAATCTGATGTGGAACAGCTTAGGTCAGAATTGTGCTGCTAATATGCCTTTTAGCTACTATTTTGCATGAAATAACGCTGTTCAAAAGCAGCATTTATGAGAAGGTTAAATTTTCATGAACCAATTAAGCTACAAATTTAACTGTAGAAATTTTTTATTTTTGAATTATATTACTTAGTTTGTGAATACATTCTAGACCTGTCCAATATTACAAGTTGTCAGATTTGGATTGGTTTAACTCCTATGGTCTCTTCACCAGTATTCTGAGAACAGAACAGCAGAGAATCAGAGATTAGAAAGTGGATCAATGTAAGGATCTTACTTTAAGGGAAAAGAGAAACAAACTTACATATCCAAACAGCACCAAAGATCAACTCTGCTTTGCTGAAATACAGCAGTTGCTTCTCACCAACTATTACTTTAAAGCTCTTAAATTAAAACATGTAATTTTGTATAGCTACTTTCAGTAAGATGTGCTTTACGTAGTGCACTGTTAACCAGCTATTTTTAGATATTTTTTTCAAATAGGTTCTATTTGATTCTCTATTGAAGATACATAGAATTCACATGCATTCTTTCTAGCGCCAATAACCTAGCTATAGAATTAATGAACTATTTAAATGATTAATGAGCAGTGTTAAAGAACACAGTTACACTTCTGTAGGCCTTCCTCATACAAAATTTTTATTCACATTTTTTCCCATTAGTAAGCTTACAGAAAGAGCTCCTGTTTGTCTCTAGTGTGCAGTAAACCAGACAATTTTCTGCTACTATGGATATCAAGCATATATATTAAACTTTAAATGTATGTTCACTTTATATGTTACCCAAATTAATGATGATTAGACAAAACAGTGATAGATTCCCTAAATATCTACGTTATAAAAATTTGATTTCTTTCCCTCACACTGGTTTTCCCACAAGGTTAGAGTGCAGCATGGGGTGGTGGCCTCAGAGCTGAGACTCCTGAAGTGCACTGCGTATCCAGAGCATTAATAATTAAATACCTGGGATCAGTCTATCTTGCTATTTGAAATGAAAAAAGAAATTTACAGAAGATAAAAAGTAGATGGTATGTTTGGAATCAAAATTAATTTTCCTTGAGATAAAAGCTGTCATGAATTATTGAAAAAATAATATTTAGAGAGATCAACTCCAATTATTTACTGCATTTATAATTTATAAAATTGAAAGCCCTACTAGCTATGTTTCCATTTTAAATAAATTTAAAACTACATTTTTAGAATGACTTTTCTGCATTTTTAAGCAAACCTTTAGAAAACCAGCTTACAAACACTGAATCAGCAGAGGATTATCAAATGGCCTAATCTGTTTACTTTTGAAATTTTATTGAAAGCAGTGAAAAGATCAGGATCTCCACCAGAATCCAGTGGCATGGTTTGGGGATTGGTCTGTGGCCTGCATTTTCTGAAGCAGGACCTCAACCTTTGACATCTCCTGACCTCATGTTGCAACAGAAAAGTTTTGTGACTCCCCTCTGATCTAGCCATAGAAAAAAAGAGAGGGAGGTAGTGACCCCGAGTTTGGAAACTCATGACCTGGAACAACTAAAAATTTTGCCTTAGTAAAGGCTACAGTCGTCCCTTCCTGTGAAGCTATCCAGAGTTTTTCCAGGGCAAGAACACAGACACCCAAGGTATGATTTTTAAATTGTGTCTTGTTCTTTGCTCTCTGTTATAATGTTACACATCAGCACTGCTTGCCTGCATAAAACCTGGACCTCATGCCACAAAGAAAATCTAAGCAAACATACTCCAGTATGTTCAGAACATATTTTTCAAAGGTATCACTCAAAAATCCTTTTTTTTTTTGCCTTAAAAATCATATTTAGCAGGTTATGAAGCAAAAAAAAATTGTAAGTTTTTTTGATGGCTTTAAAATATTAGGGGAAAAACATTGCTATCACCTGTAAGCTGCACCTGTAGTGGAAGAAGTGATAAAAGTGGTTGTATTACATGAACTGCCAAATCTGCTTCAGTCCATGCAGCTTGAGACTATGAAGCTTCTGGTGAAATTAATGAATTTAAGGCATCCTTTGCCCTGTTCACAGCACACACCAGTTAATAAATACGCAAATCTCTTGTTGCAATGTCATACGCTTTTCTCAGTCAAACAATGCAAATGTGTAGGGATTTGGTAAAGGTACAAACATGGAAAAAAGAAATAAAGAATCAGCTTTTTTTGCCTGTTGTCAGAATGCCCAAATAATTTCTGTTTACAAGGCTTCAGTGCAAGGGCAATGTTTATGTAGGTGATGTGTGAATGGATAGGCATTATTCAGCTTGTGGATTTTTTTCAGGACATTTCAAGAACATGTACAGAATAAATAAAGATAATACGAATAGAAATAAAAACACATGTATTACTGAGGTAACTTGCTTTGTGAGCTAGCCAAATAAGACTACATGTTAGCAGTTGGTTTCAGAAGGTTACCACTGATTTCTGACTCCCTGTTGGATATAAGGCTCTTCAATTATCAACGTTTTATTTTTCACATTGGAATCATAATTCTCTACAGACAGGCTCCAGAGTTTTAAAATGTATTTTTTTTCCTTTTCCTGATGGGAGCATACCTGCTTCTAGCTAAGCTCAAAAGAAGTCTTAAAAATGATGCATCAGTCCTATCCAATTTCCTAATATACTGAATGTTTACATCGTTGATACACATTAATAACTTTAAACAAAACTATTTTGATCTTTTCAGTTAATACTGTGGTAATATTTTAATTTAGCTGTTAATGGGGAAGGCTACAATTCACCGGTGTAATGTAATATTGATGCATTTTTGCTATTTTAAGTATCTCAGCTTAAGTCAGACGTTCCAAATCCTTTTACTGAAATCATGGCCTTTCTGTATGAACTGATATAAAATAGTAGCTAGACACCAATTTTTTAAAGTAATAGCTTTTCTTCTGGTTTGTAGGTCAGGATAAGAATTAAAACAAAAAGACAAAATGCATTCTGTCATCTACAAGGCACGTATAAATCGTTTTTGGTAAGGGTGAGAAAAATCATTTCAGGATGTTTCAGGACTGGCCCACAAGGGTCAGTAAAAATAACTGAACGCAGTAATTTTACTGAAGGAGTAGTTCTATATTGCTATTGTTAAAAAAGTCTATTAAAGCCAGCATAATCTAGATTTTTGCTTTGATGCTGCTGCTGTTTGTATAAAAGCTTTCTTTTGTAATAAAAGGCCTATTTCAAATCACACAAACTGCACACACCTCTGTCAGTAGGTGCCTGGACGCTGGTGTAAGTCAGCAGTATCTCCACTGAAATCACTGGACCTACATCAACAAAAAATACAAGTGAGATCACAGTAAAATTTCTGGAACCTGAGGAAAGAACTGGGTTCATTTTTTATATTATAACACAAACAAACAAAGAGCAAACGTATTACACAGAATACCATATTAAATAATATATGAGGAATTGAGCATTGCTTTTTTCAACAGTATTATTATATTTTATACATTATGCTACAAGAATCCGTTGAAGAATATGCCTGTTAGGTGCTATTTAGTGTGGATTATTTTAAAAGAGTAACTTTTCATTAGGCATGTCAACTGAATAGGCATAAGTAGAAGTTCAAATGTGCCACCTGTTTTACTAAGGAGATTTATAAATATGGAGTATTCAGTCTTTACTAAATTGAGATTTCTCTCTGCATTTTTACTCTGAGTGGTCTTTCTGTGTGTATGGAAAACTGCCCACATGGTTAGTTGGAAAATATTTTGAAATTCTTTGAAATGAAAGATGTTGTATGATTTTATTATGTATCATTTTCTTCTACAAACTAACGTTCATGCTGTCACTGAAGTAAATCATTAAAAATGAGACATGCAGGTCAACTTTTAATGATGATTATTCTGTTTTATTTTTTGCTTTTTGGGAGCTAAAAGAACAAAAATTGTCCCCGATTGTCTGTGCTTTACGCATAATGTTTTTAGCTTCCCAATACTAATAGTATTTCTAAGATAGCTGCTTCAGAATTCACTTTGGTGAATGGACAGAACCATTTTATACATCCAAAGTAAATGAGTTAGAGGCTATTTGAAAAACTACAATTTTCCTATGCAGTGGACTAACTGGAAATTATGAAACCCTGAAGTATTGTTGGAAAATTGCTCTAACTTAAAAAATTTTTCTTTATAGTTTCATTCTTGATGTTCCACAGCATTCACCACTTCCTGCATGGCTCTTTACCGCAGGGAAAATGAGGGACTTTTGGGGGCAGATGTGTTTCCATTACACTATCATAATGCCCCTAAAAATCCTTATTGCTCTTGCAGTATTCTTCTGTGTTGCTGGGCCTGGTGTGAACTACTTGAAGACCTAGCTTATAAGTACAGATTTTCTCTAAAAACACTTTAAAAAAACCACCGAGTTTTATTTTGTTTATCTTATATTATTTTTAGTTGTGTTTACTGTTGCTTAAAATATAAATGGCAAGATATGCAACCACCTGTTGGTAAACAAATGTCGTAAGTCATAAATCCAAGGGAGATGCCGATAACTGCATGGTATTATGAAGAGGAATATATTTTCGCTTAAGAGTGAGACCTTCACTCTTTTGGTATGATTAACTTGTTTTTAACATAAGAATTTAGTGTGTATGCCTCTGAAAACATGACACAGATTTTGCAAGCTAATTTGAATGACTGCTATAGTGGACCTCACTTAGAATATTAACCGCTTTTAAGAACATACATCAGGCCATTTATCAAACGAATAAAAAAAATTAAATTAAAAAATAAATTAAATTAATAAATAAATTAAATTAAAAGCACAAAAATATTCAAATCAAATTTTCATGTAGTCCCAAAATAAATTTATGATTAAACCTAGAAAAGACATTGTGGGTTCTCAGCTATTCTATGCTTATTCAACTCAGAAGGTCTTTGTGTGGGCATACCTCTTGCTGGGGCTTTTGAGGAAGGAGGGATGGCATAGTCCATTGGGAATGCAGTCGTGCTGTATGGCTCCTCTCTCTACCCCTCCGGGTGAGTGTTATGAGATCTCCAGGACGGGAGTGCCCACACTTAGTCTCTCAGGCACAGTTTATTCCTGCTAGGTGGCAGGTTCCCCTGAAGTCTGCAGATTTCCACAGTTCTTGAAGGAAAAGGCAGAACATATAAATGTAAACATGGTTTGGTTTTGTCTGGGTATTGCAGCATAACATATCATCAGTTTGACATGTGCAGTGCTAGTAACATTTATTTCAGTAGCTGTGTGTAGGACAGTACTATAACTGGTTTGTGTTAAATGTACTCTTGACTTCACTGACTAGCTTAAAAGAAATAATAGATATACAGCATCACATCATCCCTCTGACAGTGTCTAATATCTTTAAATAGCCTTGAAAATATTTGGTGACATAGGAAAGAAACTAGTTGGGTAGATTCTCCCCACCCCTTTTATATTAAAGTTAAATCCCCAAGGAAATGCTCTTCTTCATTCTGCTAAAGGAGTGTTTCTCATTTTTCAGGCAGGAAAATCTTACTGGTTAAGTCATGTCCTATAGGTCACAAAGCAAGCTTGCTGTTATGACTGGAACCCAGAAATTTTGATGCCCAGATAAATACCACAATAACAACAAAATTACTTTCTAGAAGGACAGAATGAGCCATGTTGCACAATATTATATTCACAGGTCAAAACATGCTGGCATATGCATTTCAACATACAGTATTTCAACATGCAAGAGCATTTCAAATGTATGTATAGACAAAAAGCAGTAGAAAAACTAGTCATTATATTAATTCTAAATTTTCATATCAATACTTCAGTGTTTCTATTTGGACTACTGATCACAAGATGATTCCTAGCACCTTCTGACATAAACGAAAGGTGTTGTAACACCAACTGGCTTGAGGCTTATGCAGCCTTTAAAATTATAAAAGTTACTTGTGAAGTATTAGATTAATTGAATTATTAATGTTACTAGTAAAGTTTTTTGCCATCTGTGTGCATGTTTAGCAAACTTTTTATTTCCAACACTCATAGCTAAAGACTCTGCATCTAACTGAAAATGTTTAAAAAAAAAAAAGATGTGTGAGACCGCACATATTCTATGGAGTTCTGTAATCCTCTAAGTTAAGGATCAGTGAAGGGAGTACTCCCAGAGCTATAAATTGTATCACCTTTATATTGAAGACACTGCTAATATGAATAGACTGGAATTTTAATTACTTTTAAAAGTCTTTTGGGGGCTATGCTAGTCACAATACTATGTAAAGAATACTGCGATAGATTTGAGCATTAAAACTGATCTGATTTTGTATTTGTCCTATGTTACAATCTTATCTTACATATACTCTTTCAAGGATATCAGATTTTTTTTTTTTTCCTAACATAAGCAATCTTTCATAAAATTTCGTGCATGTATAACTTTTAGATCTCAACAGCTGATTCTTACATACATACCTACTTATATACATACAGGCCATAGCAAAAGTCAGATTCCCTCTGAACATGTGCTCTGTAAATATGTAAAAATACACCTATCATATGACGCTGCTGTCAAGAAAAATATTTGCTTAGACCTAGCAATCCTGAGATTAAATTCAAGGAAGGGAATCAAAATCAGTAACACTATATTCCAGTCCCTTTTATATCTAATAGGAATCACCTGACATACAATTGTCATTTTTTACACATTTTTATCACTGAATAATAAGCATTAGAAAATGAGAGCCAAGCACATGGTTTGAGATGTGTACTTAAACCTTCGAATTCAAATACTTGCTTCAAATTGTTTAAGTATTTAAATTATTTTGGTTTTAAATAGTATGTCACAAAAACCTCTGGATCCGATACAGCCCCAGAGGAAGGACTGCAAAACTCATCTGTAAAACTGTCCACTGAAGCTAACAGCACTTTGTCTGTGAATAGGCTGTGAGTAGGTTTCAATATTAAATATTTCGTAAAAGATAATTTTGCTGTCTGGTTGTTTTTAAATATGAGCAAAGCAAAGATTTCCATTAGCCTCTTCTTAGGGATTTTGATTTCTTTTAATTATAGGACCAAGAGTCATTAATATAAACCAACAAATTCATGGTGTTGTTCTAAAAGTTAGAAGAGTAGCAACTAGGTAATATTTTTCAAATAGAATTTCCACAGTGGAAAAGATATTAAATGTTTGTTATGTGCCAAGAAATGAGTAATACGAGAATATTTTCATTCTTTTACAAAATGGAAGAGCATTAACAGCATTTTAGTTTTTTATTATATGTAAAGTTTTTGTGATTACCACCAGTCTCATAATAGGTAAACAAAAATAGCAGAAAAGACATGCAGTTACTAAATAGGCTGAATAAGATAAACCAATTGAATTTATGTATTGAATAGGCCCATTATTATTTCAAGTTTTGAACATTACCTCAACTGTATGTACACTGACTATTTAAAATGTTATTCAGAATACAGAACTTGGCTCATCCATTTTAATAATATTTATTTATTTACTATGTTATTTGACATCTAATGTGTTAGATCCAGTTTCTTACTGAATTAAGATAGTATCAATTCTGCTTCAGTTAGTACTGAGGGGATACCAGTGCAGCTTCCTGTACCATTACTTGTAGGGCATGTGACTACATAAATAACAGACTCAGAGTTTGAATGCAGGAAGCAGTACTGTACCTGTGTCACAATGAAGCTGTTCAGAAAAGCTCAGATAAGCCATCTAGTTTTGCACTGTGTTAGAGAAAGATGTGGGAAAGGAAAGAGCTAAAGCAAACAGAGTAGCAAGTCAACTGCAAGAGATAAATCACTACTTAGATGCTGCAAATAAGTCTATAGAATAAAGACCTAACTAGTTTTCTGAACAGGGGACCAGAATGTGGCCAGAAGTAAGGGTAAAGGAAGCAGATCAGTATTCATAACGAGCCTGCAATGTATCTTTTCCTTAAATGGTTAGTTATGGGAGCAGAAATGCAAACAAAAAATAAACTCCATTAATACATGGTCACTACTACATTTCTCAATTATACTAAACTGTTTCAGACTTTGTTAATCTGTTGCCACTGATGGCTGATTAAATATGTGTAAATGGTTTTGTTTTCATTTTCCTTAAATTTTAAATGTGTATAAACATTTTTATTCCCAAATCTAAACCACCAGTGCCAAGATTCTGACTGAAGTGGATCTTTATGGTTGTATTATAAACAAGTACAAATGTAAGTTATGAAGTACAGTGCTGACATAATCTTAATTATAGCTGGAAGAAGATTTGCCAGTATAGAAATACAAGGAACCATTGTAAGTTAATAAAGATCATTAAAAGAAATCACACATTTCATAATCATGCTTTCATCAAGATAATATGACCTATTTTACACTTAAGCAATTAAAATAGAAGCTGAAATATTTGGAGTTCATTAACTTATCCAGTAGTTAGACTTGACAGGTGATATTACTCAATAAATAATCTACTGAGCGACTGAAATTCTTAACCAAAATAATTTTTCATTGACTTCTGGGTTGTTTTTTTTTTAAGAAAAAGCCACTTAAAAATTCCTTTACCTTTCCAATGACAAATTATATTTTGTATATTCCTTTAAAAGAGAAATCTACAACCTTGCTATGACTGCTGTCTGAGGCTTTTGGAGATCTCAATGGTGAGAACACCATAAATATCTAACTAAATTGCAGCAGGTTAATTTTGTATCAGAGGAAGCACTAAGATATTCATATATAAAGCCAGGGAATCTGTGCTAGTCATTTTTGGAGTTCTGAACTAATCCATAACAAAATTATCCCATGACTGGAGTTGGCAATAAGGAGAAGCAAGTGTGTCCAGAAGATCTTCAGATTGCAGTTTGAACCAAACATAGACTCTGTGATATAATCTGGACTCATATTCAAATAATCTAGATTCAGTATCTTGATAATTCATATAAAATCATCTTATCTTATAAATTTATTCTAACTTGTACCAGAATTTCACAAAAATATTCTTTTAAAACTCTGGGTATATCTAAAACCAAAAAGGAAAATAAACCCCTTCTTAGAACGTATCTGCAATGAAAATTGTGGAGTTTTGGTTCCAGTCTGAGCATTAGGACATGAATGTTGCAAATTCAAGAGGTTCCAGATTCAAGGTCTGGGCCCTGATTTGCCCTCTAGCCAGTCACAGTAAGGTGCGAAATGCCTTCATTAGAACTTAAGCAAGGTAAGGTACTGCAGCTATCAGAGAGAGCAGTACAGCTACCAGCTAATTTCAGAATGCATTTTAACCTGGAATAGTAGGCCGGGGCAAGTCAGCCCTGGCCTTAAACACAGTATCTTTCCGTACCAGCTCTATTCCTATCTCCTTCTTTGCAGATTATCCAGTTAATAAACAGAAAGTTCCAAGAAATCAAAAAAAAAAAACCCAAACCAGAGGTAACTCCTTTTCAAGACACTCCTGCCAGAAAGTAAAGACTGAGCCACAGCTGCAGTTTCCTGATAACGTACCTCTTGCTAACATCCCAGTATGGTGTGTGTGAGTGGAAAAATTACACCAATTAGTCAATTCAAGCCTCTTGATTTTCTCGTAAAGCAGGACACTCCATGCATCATGTCCTACAACAGAAACATGCATCTGGTGTGGCGGGTTGTATAATAAAAGCATGCCTTTGCAGGGGGTCGTACAACACATTGGTGCACGTGATAGAAGGAGAATGCAGTGCAAAGCTGGAGCTGGGGGGAAAGTGCCTTCTGGCAGGACTCTGTGAGTATGGTGGGAGGCTGGAAGACACCAGTCCTCTGCCTATAGGGCAATACTGTGGCTCTGTCCTTTGTGCTGCACGCACGAGTTGGGACTGGTCAGCGAGCAGATCACACTTGACCTTTATTATTGCTATTTTATGTGTCTGGTTTTGTTGACTTTTTCTCAGACATCACCCACAAGATAGCAAGAAATGGTGGACTGCTGCATTATGAGTTTCATCTCGCCTAACTCCCTAAGAAAATTTCCTTTATCGTTGTTAATAACGGGATTGAAAAACAGCCTACAACCCTGATCCTGCATAACAGACAAACTGTTCAGCTACGCAGTTTTAACTGATTTCACTAGGAATTAATATGAACAGAGCAGTATACTTGAACACCAAATTCTGCAGAGTATATGACAATACCTGTAATAGCAAGTTTATCTTATTGCACAAAAAAGTTAACATTTCTAATGAAGCATAATATTGGATGGTATTAACATTATATATATATTATATATTCCAAGGACATATTCTCACCTTTATAAATGTATTTTCCCATTCTACCTATGGAACACTTAAAAACACTCCCGTATTTTATGCTAACACACCAGAATACAACAGTGTTACAGCAGAAACATGGAGTTTTAAACATATTTGGGAGATAGGGACTTTGTTTCTGTTCTATGATTCTACATCTCCCAGTCCTGATCTATGTGTTTAACACTCAGGTGTTAAAAGATTGGAAAGAACAAATAATAATTTTAAGGTGCTGTACCTTATTTTAGAACATTTTTTGTACTTCAGGCTGTAGATAATTATTACCAATCTTTAGCATTAGGAATACAGAAAATGTTGTGCTGAGAAAAGGCATGGGAACGAAAAATAAAACAGCACAAACCAAAGTCTCTTTAGACTGCAGGCCACTTGCCAGCTTCTTCTTACAGGAACTTTCAGTTCTGCTGCTTGCTTTGAGTGTAGCAAAAAGATAAACATTTTCTTGTTGCAAGTTAACAAACACTGCCATGCGTGACAAGTTGATAAGCAGTATCAAGAGTTGTATCAGGAGTTTATTAGTTCATTTGAACAAGATAGAAATGTGCTGGAAAGTTTTGATGTGCAGCTGAAAAACGAAAAGTAACTGGTGAATGCCCAAACTGTTCTGCTGAAAAAAGGTTTTCTATTCTTAGTAACTGGAGCTTTCACTGCTATAGACAACTTTTCTTTCGGTTTGTGGTAAATTCCTCAATGTGTCTGCCTCCTTTGGACACCTTACACCACTGCGTTGTGGTTCTGTATTCTCAGGTGGTACAAATATAGGAGTCTACATTCTACACTGATAAACTTAAGCAACTACGCTAAAGCCATGGCACAATAGGCAGAATTTGGCTTAGTGACTTTGTTAGATTAAAAATAAGCATTTTCTGCTCTGTATCTTTTCACATTAACTGTGGATGTTGGGATCTTGTTTCTATGTTTTTGCCTTTTGTAATTATTGAAAATTAAATACTCTGTATGTAGGTATGGTACAAAATAGGTGCTATGATGGGTTCTGCTGTACATCTCTATTTAGCACTACTTAAATTCTTGCCTGATTATTTTTCTGATGTAGACCTATATGCCTTAGAACAAACTGATGGTGTTTGACTCTTGATATTGTCACCAAATCTGTATTTGAACCAAGATCTGCCAAAGTAAATATTAAAAATCCTGCCATATATATCCCAAATGTCACTTTTAGTTACCTTTATTAATGGTATGCAGCATAATATAAACAAGGAGGAAAAAAGAGATAATGCACAGTGATGCAGTATCAGGGTTTACTGGCAAAAATTGGAGGTGGGTATATTAATCACGGATGATAAAAACATAAGGAAAAAGGTTTTCTTCCTAGGTTGCAGGAAGAGACTTTTATCCTACACTCTAATGACTTTTTTGTATCATTTATTTTATTGAACAACTATTTTAGAAAACTTTTAATTTTTTTTCTTACAAAAGTATCCATACTATTTTTATAGTCCCTTTCCCCACTAAGACAGGCTTTTAAGCACCACTGACATTTGTGGTATGCCAATTTTTATGGCCCTAGAGAAATAACAGTAATACACTGTGGAGAAAATTGTGACACATTTAGCCTGGAAAATGTTGTTACACTCTGTCAAAGAAATATGAAGAACTTATTTTAATATCCTGTCTCACAATATGGGGTAAAAGGGACAAGAAAATTAGGACGGGTAGATGAAATGTATACTTTAGCAAGATGTGATCAGTAACCAGAAGGCTAATATTTTCAGTTATTTGGAAGACTTCAATGATTCCCAGATGCCTGAAGTAGGGCAAGGATGAGGACTAGGAATTTCTTCTGGATTTGATGGTTGCTTGGCACTGTGGAATGTAGATACCTTTGCCCATTTGTATGAGAATTGTGTCCTTTGCCTTGGTTTCCCACTGGGAGCTCACAACTGAATACATAGACAGTCTTTCAGGACTTCCTTCCTCCTTTATTTAGTGCACACACACAGGAGATGCATGTGCAGGATGTTTATTGAAAGGAATAAAAAAGTTTTACTCTTCCAGCAACTGAACGCTCATGAGAGGGAGTGTCACACATATATGGATATTCGGTGAAAGTAAACATGCTGCTGGCTGTCTTGAAGGAGAAAGAGCAAAGGCTTTTTTTCCTCTGTATTATCAGATGCTGAATAACATTCTGCTGCAAGACAGAAATTGTTTGTGTGCAGATGCTTGGCTTCCTTGAAAACATAAACAGTTTTCTTGGTAGCATATTTATTCACCATATTAATATTAGTCAACTAGGGGTTATTATTTTTTAAATTGAACTACTCTCAGGCTAATAGCACAGAAGTATTGCTATTGGCACTCTAGATATTTTCAATTAATTAAGTAAATAAGTTCAATAATTTAATAAATTAATTATTTTCAATTAGTTATTTATTAAGTTAATTTATTTAATTGCTTATCCTGGTTTCTTCTGATTCTCAAATCTAGAATATTAAAACAGACAGAATATTAAGCAACAGACCAGACACTGACATATATATGTAAATTCAGATATGGGATATGGCCTTCATAAAACAGCACACTGAAATTAGATGTCTCTTGATACAGGATATAGTTCCACTATTAAGCAACTGGGGCTAAGCGTAGCTCTAAAAGATTCAGAATGTGAGCAGTCTAGTAAGATGGCCTATAATTTAAGTCTTCTGTGAGGTCAATAACTTCTTGCAGTGCAATGAGATTCCTTCAAAATGTCTAATATTTCATGGCAGCAAACCTCTATATTGTGATAATCAGCAGACAATCTGTTTTGTGATAATCTATATTGTGATAATCAGCAGATAACCCATATTATGAAACTACTGTACTGCACTGACTGTGGCATGAAGAAAGCAGGATACTAATGGATCATCATTCCGCAGGCTTTTTAGCTCTGGATCAAGGGAACTCATGTAGGCCTGTAACATAAATAATAACCTGTGAGAATGCAGAAGCAAAGAAGAAATGTGCCACTTTAGCCAACTGGCTGCCTACAGGAGCAACACACTGCTTGAAGAATAAATTGTCTTTAAACTTTGCACCAACAACTTTGCTGCAGGTATTTCATAAGATAGAGAGAACACATATGGCAAGCACAGACACACCAGACACAGAGAGCATTTCTCTTCTGAGGTCTAAGAATATTTTTCCTTAGTTTGTACAAAAACCCAAAGGGCCATAAGGAGCTAATAAATCTAAGTTAAAATGGAAGAGAATATTGTTTGATAACATTTCTCTTATATTGGGTCTGACAGATTTAATGTTTAGGGTAGAATAAAGTTCATATATCATAAAAGACCACTGATCTAGCACTTTAGACTCATTATCCTGCCTAAAGGAGACTTCAATTTTACTTTTTGTCATCAGGTTATATTAGGTTAGGTTAGGTCTTCCAAAACAAGTATCATCTTTCAAGAGGGAAGACTGATTTAGACACAAAATTTGACCTGAATGATCTTAAACGTCTTGTTCAATTTTAGAGTAATGAAATGAGACCTTAACGGGGAACCTGTTACTCGTCCTGTTACCCTGATTTATTAAGTCTAGAGAAAAAACAAGAATCACATGGTAGCTGGTATACATCAGCATTGAGTCAAGTAGTATTATGCCAGTTCATATCAACTGAAGTTTTGGCTCAAGTTGCCTTGGAACCTAGAAAATACCTTAGCACAATTTAGAGGCAAATCTCTCTTCCAAAGAAACGTATCAACAAGCCAATTCTGAAAAATCTGATATAGATAAATCTAAATCTGTTAGGACCTTTTCCAGAAATAGTAGAGGGAATGGACACACAGAATTATATCGGCACATTAGCTTTACATTGAAATATAAGGCAGCAGGAATGTAGGTGGAAAATATTTTATTGTTTTTAACTAGAGATATTTGGATTTAGCCAAATATGTAATGTTTGAATGCAGGATTTATTTAAAACTAAGTTGACTTTTTCTGAAAATAATATAGTTAGTGAATGTTTGTTAAAATCTTTTCCTTACCTAAGAATTTATATACCCTGTTCCTAATGCTGACATGGTTTGTAGTTATTATCGTTTATATTAAAACAAAGTTCAGTCTTTTGAAATATTTGAGGCATGTTTTAGGCAGGTTAACTGGTCTTATCAAATCTAAATTGTGCAGTTACATCCAAGTCTTTTTACACAAGAATGTAAATTCACTACTAATACAGAAAAAATAGCAAAATATTCAGAAATAGGACTTTTAAAAAAAAAAGATAAAGTGGTCTTGTATTTGCCTCCCCTTAATATTCAATATAATTCTAAAAGGTTATATAAGTAATGACTTTAATGCATTTAAGACAACATGCTGTTGTCTCATTTTCATTTTGTCATTGGATCTAGTATTTTTATAATACCTACCAGTTCAAGTAGTAATAATGAGCTTGCGATTTCCRTTGGTGAAAGTCACCACAGAAACCTGGGGAGGGGGAGAAGAATGACTAATGGCTGAAAAGACTCTACGTTTTTCAGGAAAACACTCTTGCACAAGAAACCTGTTGGCAAAATGGAAATTATGTAACTGTTCCTACTCCAKCTGCATCTTTTTAAATTATTAAATTAAATACATGAATGAAGAAAAATCAGAACTATTTTATCTGTAAACGTATAAATACATGTAAAAATTTGCTTTCACAAGTTATTTTATTTCTATATGCAGTCAAATGCCTAATTCTTCTTCTATAGTCAGCTCTTCCTTTTGTTTTTTTGGATTCTTTCACACTAACAGAAAAGACCTACAACAATAGCAAAATAGCACTAAGGATTTACATAACACCAAGTTATATCGCATCTCAATGTACAACAGAATTTGTAAAATTTCATAGTACAGGGCATTGTATTGAATATTGCAAGATATGTTTAGTGTCCAAAAGATTCCTAATTACCCATGTATGTGCGTGCACAAATTACCATAAAAAATATTTTCTCTACAATGGATGAACATTTCACATTCTGATTTCAAATTCTTGCCACTTTTCACACACCTGCCATCCCAGTACTTTACAAAACTTTTTTAAAACTTAATTTTTGAGAAACAAAGCTCTGGCAACTTGTCAGGGAGGCGAGTGAAAGAAAGCATATGTGTACAGAAGCAAACAATGGTGTACATTCATAAATCATCACAAATTCATGGAGAATTAAAGTGCATAGAGAATAACAACAATTAAGAACTGCATTTCTTCATTTCTAAGTTCTCTGAGAATATCCAATGTTCTTCAGGCATGAAAAATATTCATGTTGTCTTAACAGTTCATTTAATTTGCAATGTGTGTGTATCTCCCAAAGCAATCAGCCATATTTGTATTTTGTCAATACAATGAAAACTTGAAATGTATTAGAAACTGCAACATCATAGGCCTGACTGCACAATTAAGTTAATAAGAGCTTTGCTTCAGAATTGAGAATAGCTCAAAATTAAGATCTGAATGTGTGTGTGTGACATATCACTGTAGATACCACACCTGAGAAATCATCTCTCTCTTCTTCTACTCACACATTAATGCAGAAGTAATCTACAAAGGCACTTCATGGACCCCTTCATTTAAAACAACAGGCCAGCAGTATTTCTCTGGGAGGACCCAGATAGCCTTATTCACTTTGTACAAACCCAAATATAATTTGATCCTCTAGATTTAAAACTGAACTTTTCCATATTGGGATTGTTTTAATAATAAAAGAGATCTGTGTTAGTTAGTCAGGCATTGATAGCCACATATTATATCTTTTTTACTGTATTACTGTAGTAATACAGTAGTGATTACTGTAGTAATAAAGAATTACTGTAGTAATAAAGTTCCAAGACACAAGAATGTGGTAGCAAAGAAAGGGATCTTCCCAAATCAATGCAACAAAAGTACTATCAGAATCATCCTTTAAGTATGTGCTGCTTCAGTATGCAGTTTTTAATCATTAAAAAGTGCAGTCTTTTGTGACTTGAAGATAAAGACTTTAATGAGAATTTTTGTGAATGTATTACTTTCCTGTTAAAATACTTGGAACGCTTTGTTAATCCTAGTAAAGCAGCAAATGGAATGTAAAGATGAATGGAATTGAAATAATATAGTCCTCCTCTATGGAAAAAAAGTACTATAGAGCTGAATGATAAGTTCTCTACAGAAAAGCATAAACTAAGTAGAGTATTAGAAATAATTCCTACAGAGCATGACTAATTTAGTCCTTATCGAAGTAACAAATTTTACAAATTTAACAAATCCTTATTAAACAATTTTTGATAATATGGGAAGTACCTTATCTGTACTCCTATAGCTGCAATATCTATTTCTACTTGATTTGCAGATTTACAGCCATATTGGTTGTTCTTAGCCAAGGTCTAAATTAAAAAGTTATTAAAATAATGAACAAACATTTCAGAATACAGGTAATGTATTGTACCTGGTTCTGCCTCACTGCAATAAGTGATCAATTAAGGAGCAAGAACTAACTATTTTCTATGTATATATATAAAACTATATATAGATATATATATATACACATACACATATGGTTTGTTTTAGTAGATGCAAAGGAAATACCCCTTTCTATAAAATCCACCTTTTCATGGCTGTAGTGTGACTTAACAGCATAACCCCCCTAAAGATGGCAGTCTGGTTTTGTAGAATAAATCCAGATTCAGGGTAGAGTCTTTCAAAACTCAGCAAATTCTTCTTTGAGTTCTACCTATCTTAGATGCTTATCATATGAGAGGATGAATAACTCTTTGGCAGTAGCCATTTCTCTTCCCTGATAACCGGGTGGTCCTCAGTGACCTTGTTCATCATGGTGCCTAAGTTTTAGACGCCCAAAGTAAGGAGGGATTAATTCTCCTTAAAGTCGCTATGTTCCTTAGAGGATTAAGAAATGAAAAGCCAGCACATTATTTTTCTTACTTACAAGATCCGAAGAAATACTGAAAAAAGGACTATTCTAATATTGTCTCATTGTGGCTGCCTATTCTATTTATGACACCACTTTATGAACAGCCCAAATCTATTTATGCAACCTACAGATACTCTAAATGACAAAATAAAATTAAACATGAATATAGAAAAAATCATGCATTTATCATGCATAATCATTTCAGCCTACAAACACATTCTAAATTGTACTCGACAATGCTAATATCACATAAAAAATAAAGCAACTAGACATTTGACTTGCAAAGAACTAACATGATCAGAGATAAAGTTTAAATGACAAAACACAGTTTTACTTAGTAATTGTCTACTTAAAGAAAATTACTGGCAGTAATATTTTTATATCATTATAGTCATATTGATAAAACTTTCTAGAGTAAAAAAGTATGCATTAAACATGTTGTAAAAACCCTTGTAGCATAAGGTTATAATGAAACTATTGAATTTCCTTATTTAGAGAAGTCCTACTGAAATTCAAAGAATGCAGAAATAGGTATCTCTGTCACCTGACATCTCTACTAGGCATAGATCCGTTTTAAAATCTGAAACTAATCTGCACAACCACAAGTTTAGCATATCCTCAAAGAACTACATTTGTAAGAGACCATTTTGTTTATAATGGAACACAACAAAATGTTCTTTTGACAGAAAATTTTGTTCCGAGTCCCTATTTCTGTATTTTACCCTAAAAATCACTTATGTAAATTATGAGTGTCACATAGATCGCTGTGAAATACCCAAAAAGAAATCTCAATCTATGGAAAAGAGTCTTGATTTCAATAGGTTTTGCTTTTAAATGAACTGGAAACCCAGACCAAATTCCCTTTAACACATTTAGTATGCGTGAGCTGATCTATGGTTTCATTTCAACACAGCAAAAAGTTAGTACTAATGACAGGAAATAACGTGATACTCGAGAGATTCTGGCCAAGATTCATGTGRAATCTGGAGTATTAGTAACTCTAAAGTGTGAGAAACTAGCACAGAAATGAAGGAAATATCCATGCTAACCTTTTCATGCCAAATTATTTACCAAAATGAAAAGTTTTTGCTATATTCATAAAACAAAACCCCCAAATCGTACAACTGTGCTGAACAAGCAAGGTTCTCTTTTTAAATGCACAGTGATTAAACATTGGAGACTGCAAATGCTGTTTGATAAAAATTGCTGGTGCCTGTCCCAGAGGAGGTTCTCTCTGGAACATAGACTCTGATAGCTGGATTAACACATTGAATAAATGAGGAGGATGACCTTCTAGACATTACTACTCGCAATTTCTTTGTACTCATTCTTCTGGAATACTCCTGTTGGTTTAGGAGGAGAGGGCACAACAAATTAACCATAATAACCATTTAATTCAGCATCTTAAATAGGTTCCTTTGCTGCATCAGGAGTTGCCGCTCTAATCAGAATGTGTTTTGCATGAGGGCAAAGCGTAGCATGGCTGTGTATCCCTTCATACTGATCACTGTCTGGGGTGGGGGCTGGAACATTATGCAAAAATGAGACTGTTAATGCACTATTAGGATCTTTTGTTATAAAATAGCACATTGCTTGATAACTAGAAAATTATTTTTACATTATTCCAGTAGCTGGACCAAATAAAGAGATATTGTGACGTTATCCCAGAGACACATTTCAGGTACTTGCTTTGAGCTGCAGCACATTATGAAATAGCTAGCATAATCCAGAAATCATCTAGGACAACTGTACTTTCTCCTTAAAACTTACATTCAGGAGTATTATTTGTAGGCATCATTTCACACTGCGCACAACAAATACTTGATTCCATGTTTCGATTATACAAATGTATTTTTTCACTGAATATTTACACTCTTCATACATGCGCATTAAAAATATAACTCTTACCTCCAATCCAAGCATGGATTTTTCTGTGTAGCATAAGATTTATCCTTAAAGCGACTGCTTGACTATAGTGAATAATGTAAAAAGCACATTTTCAGTCCAGCCACCTTAAACAGTGACCTAAATGAATCACTAATGGCTAGTGACAGAAAACTACTCAGTTACAGTTTGCTACTGTTTGGCATTAAAAAGGTCTTTTAATATCTGGATTGAAGTTATCTGGCAAAACCTTCACTGGCTTCATTAAATTGTGATAACTACTTATTCACCAAAACAAATACTTACACATACACAATTCTATCACAATTCCTCAAGTCTTTACCAGCATGGACAAATTACAACATGAAATCTTTGAAGGATTTACTGGAGAAGTCTTTCTTTTTTGTGTGTCAAAGGTTTATGTGGAATGTAGCATTCTTAGTGCTGCAGCAGGGTCTTTTCTATCCCCACCATCATCAACAACAGACAAAATATGGTCATTTAGCTACCACCTACATTTACAGAGGCTTTTGCATGAAGAAAATGCAGATGAGTGCCAAATGAGATTTTTACTCCATTTGGCATTAGACTTTTAACCTGCTTAGCCGCTTTGTATGTGTTAATCTGAGCAAACTCTGTCATGAGGCTAAGAATCTGTCCTAAAATGCATCGGTCTAGTTAGAATACGTAGGAGAAGCCTGCACAGGGCCTCTCTACACTAGGTTTGACTGCAGCCAGTACTGTTAATCCTCTAATGTCATAAATACCACAGGAAAGACATGCTAATGAAAAAGATAGCACTGACACCATTAATCATGTATTGGAGTATATAAATACTGCAGAAATATCTCTCACTTTTTAAAGAAAATAGCATTATAACAATTTCCTGGAGAGATTTTACATTTATTTCACTGCGAAAAATATTTATACTCTGAAAATAACAGTCTTTTAAATAACCGTATAATTTTAAGTACCATTGTTATATCTATGTCAGCTTTTAGTGAAATAGTTATGGATGTTTTATTAGTGTTTCTGCTATCTGTTCCGTTTGTGGGAAGATTTGATTTAGTTAGCAATGAAGTTTGCTCCAAGCTGAAAAATTCATTTCAGCCTTATGTCAGAGCTATGTAAACCTGGATTAGATCAATATCTAAAAAATGACTTATAGTTGGGGAAAAAGGTATCTCCTAATTAAGACACATTACAATGAGATTTTTCAAATAAACTACTTCTATGCGGACAGAAATGTCCAAGTTACTTAGATTTAGAAAAGATTTAGCAAATTGTTATTCTCTGATACAAGCTAGCTGCTAGATATCTGCAGAGCACTCTGGAACCCCACTCTGTTTGTAGAATTTAAGGGCACTGGTGGAATTTACAGAGTCCATACGCCACATTCCTAAAATGTTGATAAAGACTGAGTTTCGGTTACTTACATGAAATTTCTAAAGGTCGTCAAAATAAACACTATAAGTTAAAAACTCAGCAAAATGCAGCATAGTTTTTAAAATAATCTCTATGTTCCAGGTATTTATAAAACTGAGCTGTTCAGCCGATTTCCTATTATGAAGAAATTCTTTATAATTTTGAGTTACTGAYAGTGGCATTACTCATAAAGGGGCAGAGAATAAAGTGACTTAAGATAACTATTCCAATATATAACTTTTAGGTTTTTATACCAATGGATTTCATATTCTACTTACAAACTGCTTTGAAAAAGATTATGTTTGTAAAAGAAACATTTGGCCGAAAGCATCTTCCACTGAACTTCTCTCTTCCCCACTCACTCTGAAGTCTCTACTCTCTTCTACTCTGGAGTGTAAAAAGAATCTGCTTCTGGGGCAGTTTCCAGTTGCAGCTCACATCAGTAGGGAGTTGTCAATGTTCAAAAAATTTGAAAATACATTTCAAAAATTGAAGCATGCAAAATCAGAAGTAAAAAAATATTATTTGAAAATATAGTTTGTGCTGACAGTATGTAGATAAATTGAAAACACACATGGGTATATTACAGTAACGTATGTTGAACCTCACATCTTCAGATACTAAATCTTGAGTATTGAACCTGAATGCTAAAAAAATAAATGAGAGGTGTTACATATTTGTGGGTACGTAAATATTCCTAAATATTATATTATGCCTTCATTTTACTTTCTTTTTGGAAAGAAAACCAATTTTCCTTGCTTGAGGAACTTCACCATTGATTAACTTAATTTCTCTTTGAAGCTATATAAAAAAGTTATAAACTCAGCTTTTATTGCATTTTTATAGAGCTCTTTCTTGTCAATCTTCCAGTTTGTCTTTCAGTCAGTCTTTTACTGTGAGAAATTTTGCATGCCAACAATCCACATCACAGCAAAAATTTAAATTATATTTACTTTAAATAAAGCCAAGTAAACTGTTTTCCTGTTTCAGGTGATAGAATTCTGTGAATAATTTTATAACTCTGTTCTTTACATCTGATATTTAAAATAGTTTTAATCTTATCTGGCATTATTCCTGATTTGTAAGCCTATGTTCACTGATTTCCATATCCATGGGTGGTATTCACTACACAGAGTCAGAATCTTGCTGTAAGTATAGAGGTGGCTTTGGCTTGCTCTCCAAAATCTAACTCCTAAATTTGTATAACATTGGAGAAGTAGTTTTTATTTATGGTATATAAATGTATTATTCTTCCCTGTGCAAATTGTGCTTCTGCAAGTAGATCTGTAATCTGCAGTGAACATAATTAAATTGATGGGACTCCAGACAGGAATCGGACTGCCTGGATACAATGCCATGTAGAACTGAGGATTTTTTAATTCTTTTCACTCAGCAGAAAATAAATATAAATATAAATGTATTTTGCTAATGTTTTACAATGTTTATGGGAATTAAAAGTTCTACATTTTGTCATAATCTTTGTTCTGCTTATTGCTTTTCTTATGGGTAAAATATTCTAGTCTGTTATTCAAAGCTATGTTGAAAACTGAGATAATTTATGTCCATACAAATGTCAGGATTATGTATATGAGTTTTAGATATTCACACTGGGTATAACTTTGATATGAGAATAAAATGTGTATCAAATATTTTTCCAATACAAACTGTATAGATTTTTGAAAGACTATTTAATCTTCACAAATGTTATAGGGCCCACTTTTCTCTGGGGCAGATGTCCTCTCTTACTTACATTGATTACAGGAATAAATGCTAATAAATGAGGCATCTTTAGCTAATAATAATAGCAAAGATATAATTTATAGTACTAAGAAAATTGCATTTTTCCTAAAAGAAGCCCTCTACTTTGCTCACATTTAGTGCAATGGCATTATTTCTAGCATGAAGAAATCAGACACGGACCAAAATATAAATACAGGTTAGAAATACAAGAATATTTGCATCCATTATATATATACACATTTGAAACAAAAAATGCTTTTTGTTTTCTTACAACTGCCGCTTTAAAATGTATTACATTTATACATTCTTCCTGTTCACCAAGTGCTGTTTTTTCCTTCAACAGATATTTCTGATCGGTAGCTAAAATACTCATTTCCTCCAGAAAACAGTAAGTAAGAGAGTGTTAGGGATTGACAGAGATGCATTTTCTTTATGTTTTTCTCACCACAATTTAGCTGTGCTAGCACATCATAGGCTTTTCAAAAAATAATAGAAAGAATAGACTCTCTCAAGGGGTTGGTGACTGGAGAGATGCTGGGGTATGGTGTCAAATCTTTTACGATATATGGCATAAAGAAAAAAAAAAAAAGGTTACTAATTGGAATACACTGGTCCCCACTTGCAAACATTGCATGGTTTGTACCGCTTCAGCAGTCCTTTTTCTTCCCTACTTAAATGAATCCCATGACTGGTTCTGCAAGTCTGAACCAACAAACCCTGGTAGGGCTGGGCAAGGGAGTTACCCAGCGCCTGCTTGCGCTTAGTTAAGCTCTTCATGTTCTCAAACATGTTTGAATATCAGCTCTCATTTCAGTATGTGAGAAAACTACATCTATGCCACACTCAACAGCAAGTTATATGCAAGAACGAAGTAAAAGTAATTAGAAGTGAAAAATCGAATAAAGGGGTCTTTTTAGTATAACATTTTAAATGCATTTTCCTATATAATATCACAACAGCAAATAATAAAATATGGGCCGAAAGCTAACACCTTAGGCACAATTATAGATTGGAAGCTGTAAATGTTAAATGTTAATTCAGAATGAGAATCAGGGAAGTCAGAATTACAAGTTCAGCTGGAGAATACTTTTAAAACATGTACATTAAAAAACAAGATTAAAGTCCTACCAATTTTCAATTTATATATTAAATAATCATAGAATCACAGAATAGTTTTGGTTGGAAGGGACCTTTAAAGGTCATCTAGTCCAACCCCCCTGCCACGGGCAGGGACATCTTCAACTAGATCAGGTTGCTCAGAGCCCCGTCCAACCTGACCTTGAATGTCTCCAGGGATGGGGCATCTACCACCTCTCTGGGCAACCTGTGCCAGTGTTTCACCACCCTCATTGTAAAAAATTTCTTCCTTATATCTGGTCTAAATCTACCCTCTTTTAGAAGGTATCACTGCACAGAAAGAAGGACAAGTTTAACAACAGGAATTATCACTTTAAACTTGTCATTTAAATTGCCATTTACCTAAAAATATGTTACAGCTTTGGGTCCTCATTTTTACCACAACAGAAGGTTACCTTGTCCTGGCAGGTGAAAGAGGTTGTAGAATAATAGGTCTTTTATGTTTATAATACATCTTTTTTTTTTTTGCCATTTGTCAAATGTAGTAAATAATATTTAGCAAACCTGTTAACAAAACTTTGGTTATGTCCCAGATACAAATGGAGCTAGGCACGTTAGTCATCACGACTTCCATGTTGCTTTTAAAAGTCTTCCCTTTGAAAATACAATAACAATGCAATATATATAAAAGTGTTCATTATAAACATAAAAGAGAAAGAAATCTGTTGCTATCCTAAATCTCACTTTTCAGTTTTTGTGATTATAACGAGAAGAAATGAAAATTCCTGACTGCTAATAAAGGTGGCAATATTTGTAAAAATAAGAACAGCACTGCTGGGCAAGGGCTGCTATACAGTGTTTCCCTGTACAACAGCAATCCTATAATTTCAGATTTATATTACAGAAAACTACTCCTGTCCTGATAGAGCATTTTTCCATCCTTTTTTCACTAAGGGGGGACAAAAGGAGTGTCCAGGATATGTCTCTAAATGTCTGCTTCTACTTCTTGCCAAGGCTGGTGCACTACTGAAATTTAAGAAAAAATCTTAAAAAATTCAGACTGCAATTTCTGAAACTAAAGTATTATTGTATAGAAACTGTATTGTCTGAAGTATTATAATATAGAAATTGACTTCCTTAATGCAATTTGTCTACTACTTCTCCAAACATCACAAAAGCAAATTGAAATTTAAATGCACCAAAATGTTTACAAAAGATTTTAAACTACTCTGTTACTTGAGCAAAGATTCTGGCAGCACTGATGGAATTTGCTTTATGTACTGCTATGGTTTATACTTTTTCATTGTATAATTTGTTTTATATCAACTGCAACTCAACAGGATCGCAAAGGAAGGTATGAATAAACATGAATTTGAGATGCTGCAACTGAGTGTAGGAGTGTAATGATGGTAAATTTTTCCCTACAAATCAGCTCCTTGCAAGAAGCTTTAAATGTATTTCCTCCACACAACTCAAACCAAACCACTGATGTTATTAAAATGAGTAACGTGCCTGCATATGTCCCTTACAGCATCATTCCGTTATAACTGATTTGTACAATACAAAAACCAGTACAAAAGATTGCACAGAAAGGAGTTCACTGTTACCCTACCTATGCAGTTCCCACAAAAGCTGCCACTGAAACTTCTCTCAATGCATGCCAGAGATTTCTACATTGTGAATGCTAAGGAATTTGACTGCGTGGTTTTTAAAGAAACCAACAGGATCATCAGTTTTATACAACAATTACATTTTTGCCTGCTGATATTCATCCATTCTTGAAAGGAAATAAAAGCAATATAAAAAGACAGGAGTTACACCGAACCAGTAGTGTTTTACTTTTCTCATGCTTGTGAATGCAGATTCCAATTAAAAAGTGACGATGGTTAGAGCTTTTGTATCTTATTTTCATTTTCCCTTCCAATTTGTGAAATATAATAAGATAGAGCACTAAAATAAGGATGAAGAGAGAAGAATAGAGGTGGCAAGGCATCTAAATGTATATCTAATATAACCAAGATTGTTTATGTCAATGAACTCTGCAAAAGGATAAGCATGTGTTTATGCAGCTTTCTCAGTCAGGGAGTTGGTTCACAATGCTCCCTTACGCATTGTATCCTTTATTGTTCATATTTCAAAGGCCTTTTTTCCAAGATTCTAAACAAATAAATTAAATTATTATCCCAGTTGTAGAAATGGAGAAATTGAAGTATTGAAGCTGACTGACTCTGTCAAGTCAATGTTTACTATTAGAAATAGGATTAGGTTTCATGTCATCACTCCAAATCTTGCATCCAGTCTTCTAGCACTGACTACCTACCATAATGTGACACATGTTCATGTGTTTGGTTTTAAGTGATTAATATCTGGGGAAGGGCAATTGCCTGAATATCAGGCAAATGACTAAAAATTTCTTACGGATAACTTGGACATTGAAGATAAAAGACCTAACATTTCATGTTACAATTCTCATCTTTACTGTTTCTCAGGCATGCTCTGATTCATCTCTGCGGAATACTTCATATACTGTAGTTTAACTTTACATTTCTATCATGATACCAACGATTTGCCATAACTGTGATTTCCCTACACACTGAGTATTGCTAGCTCTTAAACCAAATGTATACTGTCTGCTTCCATCCCTGCTCTCTGTCTCAATTATTATTTTTCTGAAGATAAGAAAATCCCATTTTTACCACTGGAGAGCCAGGCTGCTTAGGTCACAAGATTCTCTTGGCTTAATCCTTGAGTATGAATCATGAACTTTCCCTAATAAGTACTGGCATTCTTCAGATGATCAAGCTAGCTTACTAAGGCTTCCAGAGCTTTCCACATTAATTATCACCATGTTTAAAGTATCAAAAGCAGTAGCTGATTAAGAATTATTAAGACTGTAAGTTGTTTATTCTTACTTTTCCTTTCTGTCCTCTATTTCTCACTCTTACGTGGGTTGATATTGTAAATGGCAATAATACAACTCAGTTAAAAGAAAACAAAATATGAAAAAGATTATGAAAAAGATAAATCAGACTGAAAAATATCTATGTGAAAAATTGGAAACAAATTCAGTTGCTTTCTATGCTACATGGCTCAAAAGCTATAAATGCCCACAACTCCAATTCAGAAAAAGCTTTTTTCCTCACATTTAATATCAGAAAATTGTAAGATAACCAGACTAGTAGTAAGCCTCTACTCTGCAAATGACTTACAACCCCTGCAAAAGAATCATACACTCTACTAAGTCGTCATAGTAAATGCCATGTGATTAAATAAGTGTTCTGTTAAGAAATAAATAAAATGAAGACCCTAAAAAGAAAAAAGAAACTATTTCTTAACACTTGAAAGTGGAAACAGAATATTCACTCTAGATTTAGAGTACAGAAAATTGCTGAGATAAGACTGGACTCTACTAAGTACTTTAAATCTGGAAACATGAAGATCCTGGGCACTTCAGGAAAGGTTTTATATTCATGCATCAAATTTAGATACTAAATCTAGTAAAAGTAGAACAAATATGAACCTATTCAGTTTAGCTACCAAAAATATTTTTGTATCTTTTACCAGGATTAGTACATCTAAATAAAGATTGAGTAAATTCCTCAAACAGTATTTTAAGTGTGGCATAGTATGACAGGATAAAAGTATATTTAATATTTGGAAAAAATAAGGAGCTTTGTAGTTAACTGGCAGTTAATTAAACAATGTGTATATATGGGCCCATTATGTATGTACGAATAACAGGACACACACAGGACATAGTCAAAATCACTTGGGAACTTTTATGAAGACAACAAATATTTTTACAATAGCAGCAATTAAGCCTGAAAATAAAAGCAGAAAGTCCTGAAAGGAAATCAGAAGTGAGTCAAAATCACTAGTGGTTACTCTCATATTTATCATCAGAAGTGAGTCAAAATCACTAGGCGTTACTCTCATATTTATCATGATATAAACTGTAGTATAAGAATGCAGTCAAGAGGAAAAGAAGAAACAAGATGAAAAGAGCAAATCCAAGACACATCTTTAATATTCTTTCCAAAACTGACAAACGCAAGAAAACTACTAAAAGTAGTATTGAATAGAAAATGTTTCTTTGAGCGYTCAAAAGAATGAGTTCTCAAAAAAGAACTAAAACCAGTGAAGTAACATTCTAGTTTATGTTTCTCAGAAATATAAAAATCCTTTGAAATCAAATTTAGATACTGTATTTAGGTATTTACAAATTTTAAAAAATACACAAAAATATCTTAAAGGTTCAGTACAGCCCTTTTTTGAGGCATGATTTAGTGACATACTCGAGCAACTGAGCAGCGGAACTTGAGTCTTGCTTCCAAGGACTTGCATAATTTAGCACCCAAGTTCAGGAAACGACTTTAAGTAATACCAACCTGATGCAGTAAACTATTTGAAGACACACATTAAATTCATGAGCATTGAATTTAATATTTGCTATGTATTTTATCAGATAAACAGAATCTTTCTCCAGAATGAAGGTGCCTCTGCAGAAAGAGTAAAACATTCACTAGTTCTATTAACTGTTTTACTAACTGAGTACAGAATACAGAAGTTGTGCAGAAGGTCTAGCGTGGATGGGTAGAGATCTATGGCATCCCTGTCTTAAAAAAAAGGTTTCATACAGGAGTAGGCTTCCTTGAACATTATTTATTAGAGATAAGCTCAAGCCACTTAAGTGAGAGCTAGACATACATAAGCAATGCTTCTGGAAAAAAAACTTTAATGTATTATTTCCAGACTTGGTAAAAAACACTGCAAAGTCTTATAAACACTTCATAAGATCATGCAAAATTTAAACTAAAATTTTAGGCTACTGCTGTGATGAGTATTTAGAGGAGAAGTTTAAAGTTTTCCAGAAGCTGTACTATTCAATTGTTAACTCTTTTTGTCCTGTTCTTCATTACCTCTGAAAATAGTTTAATTTGTTTTGTTTTTATGGAAGTGTACAGATGTGCAGAAAGCCTGTTCAACAATTCATATAAAAAAACCCCCGAACTCTAAAGCTCTGCATTCACAAAACACAGCATAACATCTTAACCTAATAAAGTGTTGCCCTACTTTCTGATTTGCAGACCTCGAAATAGGAATTTAAATATTTTACTTCAGCACTGGGGCAAAATTACATCCTAAGACAAAAAACTTTGAAAAAGTTATCTTATCTGGGTACTCCTTCCAATCCTACACTAGAAACTGTAGAATGAGAAACTGTTACCAGACATGATAATGTACGTGATGTGAATTAGTAATGGGAGCCATATTCAATTACTGTTGTACAATGGCATAAGTAAGTGGAAAAGAAGACAGAAAAGAAACTATTTCCAATGCTTTTTTTCTTTTGGATGAAATGAGCTTGCGTAGAACACAGAGTTACAAAAATGAACTAAAACTGTAGGGCCAGAGTGCTGACATGGCATGCTCTTAAAAAGCTGTCTGTTTATGGCTTCCATATGCTGTACAAACACAAAAGTAACAATGTATCTGAGCAAAAAATACAACTTTTTATTTATGAAAAGGGAATTATTGACAAAACGATTTTCAGATAGCATTAAAAGCAAATATGATAAAAATAAAGGTAAGAATACAGCAAAAGTGAGACAATTTTGAATGCTAGGCAGGTATACAAATTATTTCCTAAAAGTTTTATCAATTACTATTAAGCATGTCTTTCTTTATGACTCATCTTTGCTCAGATAGCTCCATCATGAATCCAATGCAGATTGTCAATTAATTCTTCATATTCTCTACGTATGACTATATTAAAGTATAGAAAACTAGCAATCTGAATTGTAAAATTTGGAAAATTATGCTCTTCTGTCAAGCGTAGATATATATGCAGGGCTTACAACATCTTTCTCTTCAGTCAGCAGTTACTTCCGTTGTTTGTTTTGTTTAGTCTCTCAAAGGGACAAGAGAAGGAGAACAATATATTTTCTCTGAAAAATACTGCTCTTAATATATCATATCTACTTCTAAGCATTGAATTCAACTTAGTCTATGCAGTGATCAATAGAAATGAACTTTATGGGGCAGGAGTAAGTCAGTAAGGCAACAGCAATTACACACTAACATAAGTCACAAGTACTGTTTGCGGGTATTCTCTGTCTTTCTACACTAAGGGTTTTCTGTTGCCTGATGTACTAGTAGTTTTACATTGTATACCTAACTCATTTTTTTTCTTATGCATGTAATACATTTTAATATATAAGTTCAGTAATGGCAATTATATAAGTTTAACATTCAACACTTATCCCTTTAAACTGTTTCCTCACCTTCTAAGCTGTTCATGATCTTCATTTAGCTACCTTATTTATTATCGGATAATGCATACGTATATGCAGAATTCTTACCACATCCCACCACTTGTGGGATTTGTTTACAAATTCAAAAAGCAATTGAGTTAATTCTTTCTTCATAACAAAGAATGCAGCATGTTGTTTTTATGTACCACTAGGAAAAAAACTGATAAAGAGGAAATGAAGCAGAGGAACAGAAAAACAAAATAAGAAATGAAATCCAAGTTTTTAATGCAGCAATGTAATGCCAAGAAACTGCTCCAGAGAAACTGATTAACTGCCAGCTTTTCTACCTGTTGCCAAGAAAACATTGCTGTGTTCACTGATCCTGTAATTAAACTGAGTATGTTCTGAAACAACTTCTTCTGAATTGTGCCATCTTCTGTAAAGGGGGAGGGAGCTTCATTCCTATAATACACCAATAGAAAGATGGTTCTTCTCTAAAAAGTAGGTAGAAGGGCAAGCTTGGTTTAATCATGTACACACATTCTTTAAAGAGAAAAATTAACATTAGGAAGGAGAAATCTTGTTGCCCACAGACCTTTGGTGGGAAGCACAGAACTGTAATTTGCATCATTCAAAATATTAATTTGCGGGGCAAAAAGTCTTAATTGCTATTTTTTAATGTCCTGTAATACCAGGAGTCTTGCTGACTCCTGTTGTTTTCTTTATCAAGATTTAAAAAGTGAGTTCTTAATTCTAGTGTTTTGTAGTATTTTCTTGCAAGGACTTTTAATATTCAAGTTATTACAATTACCCATGCTAGTCAAGATATTTGTATGCAAGTGTGTCAGTAAAACATCACACCAGTATACTTCTCCCACATTTTATCTTGTTCAACCCAATCTGGTTTAACCAAGATTTCATAAAGGCTGACTATATTCTCTTCATCTCCACTATAGTCCTCTGGTATCTTCTTGTAAAGGTTTATTTTACTTCGGACTTCTTTTCTCCATTCCTCATGCTTTTACATTTGATGAATTAATGAAATGTTGGCTTTACTTAGTTGAATCATTCTTTGCTATGTGGCTGGCTGTGCTAGGCAGGACAGCAACCCTCTCAGACGTTAGTCCTTACAGTCCTTATTGTATCAAGAAAGGTCTGGATCACCTAAGAAAAGTATGAGAAAGCCCTTGCTTCCAAGACAGTTCCCAATATTCAGCAGAGGAAATTCGGAATCCCAGTGGAGGACACCTGAATTCCCTCTTAATAGCTCCCTTACTCTTTCTGTATGCATCCTAAGTACACTCCTACCAAACCACTCAAAAACATCACTGTAAAGTCTTACTACTTCTATGAACTCCATTCAGCTCATCCTTAGATTCAGAGCTCACCAAATCAGTGCAGACCAACTTCCTTCAAAAGGTCGTTCATATCACTGGACATTTTGCCATGTTTGACTTTAGCTATGCCGTTTAAACCATCTTGCCATAGACTTTAAGCCACTTCAGTGAAGAACTTTCTTTTTAAAGATACAATGTTTATGGAACTAAGAGCTACTGTAAGTAACAGCAGTTTTAGTGCAATTTTTGTAGTAATAGGAGGAATTTAATTTGTTTCTGTATCTAAATTATAAAATATGAAACATTTTTTGGTTTAGTCATTAGTTTCTTCAATCTTTATGTTATTACCTATAATTAAGAAACCAAACATTTTATTTAGTATGAAGAAGTCCAGAAAATAGCAGTAAAAATGCCTGCTTGCAAACTAAACTCATTCTCTAATTGTTTGGCTGTAATTTACTAAAATTATCTTTTGTACACCACCACTTAGACTATTTCTACAAAGAAGCCAGGGAAAAAAATAAACAGATTCCAGAGTGTAATATTAATGACTATCAAGCTCCACTATTTCCAGTCTTACTCCTCAGGAAAATGGAAATTATTTAACTATTAAAAAAAATATATATATAATGTGGTTCAGAGTGCAATACAAAATTAATTTTAAAACAGGGATACACAATGTAAGAAAGAGTTCTAGAAAATAAACATAGCTTCACAGACAAGAATAATATTTATTGTTGTTAATTATCTCAACAGTGACTGAAGACTGACCATTAGCAAGGAAGTCCTGAGAAAGCTGTTTGAGGACAGTGTGTGTATGCTTGATGGCCAAACTGGAAAAAAAAAGAAAAACAAAAGAAAAGGAGGGAAAAAAAAAAAAAAAAAATTACAGATAGTCCCCAAAGATGTCAAGTCAGCATCTCTCACACGTGCTAGCTGGTATAAACTTTGAGCTAGTCTTGTTCATTGCTTATGAACAATCCTCTCTTCAGGTCGATGAAGCAAAACATACTCTCTTGAAAGCACCACACTTCCAATCATACCCAAAATGGATCTTATGAACTAAGGGTCTCTCTGCTGGAGACCTAACAAAACAGAGTTTTTCATTCTTGTGCTGGCCAGAGGTTTATCTGATGGCACAGAATAGCCAGAGCTGAGAATATTCAGCTCACGGTGCATTTTAGTTACGATCCTTTCACTCCTCTTCATTGCTATACCTCTGGGACAGAGAGGGACTTGAGGTGAAATAGAGCTGTTGCATTTGTTTGGAGCTAAGCTGAGAAACCTTTTGTGCCAGAGGTATTCTGTAACTGTCAATAGCATCTATAACTGAGATAGCATGAGCTCCAGCCACTGACTGACTCCAAGCCAGAAAGAGAGCTACTTCCAGAGGCAACTCAGACTTTAGGAAGGCTGAACCCTGAAAAGTTACTTACTCTGAAAGTAACTTTCTGATGATGACACAAGACCTTAAAATGACTATACTCAAAATTTACATACCAGTACCTAAAAGTTATGYGGGATGAGATATGGTCTGTGAATCACTGAGTTAAGCTGTGTTAACAGAAGAATACTTCCTCATTAGTGTTATAGAAGTATTTTTCAACTTTTCATAAAGATTTTTTTTGTTCTTCTCACATAAAAGAAGTGTTTGTAGTTGAGGACTCCAGAAGACTTTATCTGTGTTGTTCTTGATATCTTTTTCTTTGATCCTCTTCCCCATGTATAGCAATAGCAGCTGTCAGAATGTACAGGTTTAGGGCTGACAGATTCACTCTGGAGTGAATAGCTGAGTATACCTGACACCCACACTCCACTTCATTTGGGGGTGGTGAGTTGCTTTGTTTTGCTTCTGTTTTGGCTTGTTTAGTTGACAAGTAACAGATCAGAGTCATCTACCAGAGAGAGAACTCTGCTACTAATCTACCTCCAAAACACTCAGAAGCAGAGTCAGGTCACTCTTACTTTCCTGGCTTGAATTTGTCCTGCTCTCTATTGCTGATATTATCAGCAATATCCACTGATATCGGTGGACATGAATATGCCCAGGTGGCACATTAATCATCATTGCTTCTATTCCTAACACCAACTAATTAATTCTTGTACTTCTAAGCCAAGCTTTGCTTTTTTGACAGTTTGTTTAGCAGAGAATGAACAGTTAGCTGTTGATGCTGATTCATTCTTCATCACCTGTTATTTCTCAAGCTGTCAGCAGTGACTCCAAATGCAACCCTTTAGATTTTCACTGCTGAGCAGTTCCACTTGCTACGGACCAGGTAGCAAAAAATTATCCATAGTGTTATGTCTCATCACCTAATCAACCACTTTTTTTAACCCATTCTGACCTTTGTTAGTACAAAATATTAATGGGACAACTCCCAGGATGAATGCCCCAATAAGTAAATGTTGTGAAGCTGTTGTTCGTGGACATCCCTGAGATTACGATTCTTTAAGTCTCTTTGGTGGTAGTGTGCCTTAGGTGTTCCCCAAGATCTCCACAGAGTCTTTCCTGCCTTCTGTTTACGGGCTTTATCTTTTGTTTGGCTGTGGGTTTTTACAGTGTTATTTTTCAGGTGGATGTGTTCCCCGATTCAGCTCCATACTAGCCCATGGATAGTTATGCCAGCACAACAGAGCAAAAGGGGTGGCATGAGAGTCGGGATGAACAGGAGGAGTGGAAAACAGGGACTCTCTAAGCTTGTTTGACCAGCACAGTTGCTGTGTGTATCATCATGGCCTGAATTCAGTAAAGTACTCAAATACTCCATAGTAAGAGATGGAAACCACATTCTGTAAAATCATGTAAGTTTTTAAAAAAATGTGCTTCACAGGAGACTTAATTTGCAGGTATAAAGAAACCAAGCCACAGAATTTTTAAAAAGGTGACTGGTTTGGAGATGCCTAATTCAAAAGATATTAGCAGTTCTGAAAGGCTAACAGGAACGGGCAAACAAACAGTAATAAAGCTGCTTAAAAGGCTATGGCAAAACTCCCACTTTTCCTTTTTCGTAACAGTGTGATATAGTCTATTTCCAGTATCTTATAACATATAGATCATTTTCTGTATAACCCTTGTGGCTGAATTATTTATACTTAAACATTTGTGTTTTTCCTTACTAAATTGTATCTTATATTTTTCAGACTTTTATTGAATTTGTAAAGACTATTCTAATTTCTAATCCTACCTTTCAGCATACTGGGAGCTCCTCTCAATCCTGTGAAACTTTAATAATTACATTCTAGCATCCAATTCTAGCATCCAAGACACCAAAAAAGAAAAAAAAAAAAAAGTACAAGATTTTAGACACCTCTGTAAAGCCCCACCAAGTTGATGATAATTTTTTAGTACTTTTCAACCACCACTAAATCTACAGATTTAGTAACAGCAAGAGTAACGTAAAAATCTATGTGTAAATTTTGAGTTGCTGCAAGAAATGCCAGAAGGTAGGTGCAGGGTTATACTTGTACCTGTTCAAAGGAGACTATATTCTGCAAATATTATGTTTTCAGTAGCCCTTGCAGTTGTCATCAGGAGAGCTAATAAAACTGGCTAGCAGGCAGGACTCAGCCTCTTTGAGCTATTGCTTGTTACAGCCTTCTCATCCTGTATTCGCCTCTTTTCTTGTGCCTACCCTGACAATAGGAATCACAGCACATTGGTAGGGATATATATGAGAAGCCACTACCTTTCATAGAGGCAACACATTGCCAGTAAGAAGCATCTTGTCCGAGATGTGACATCTCCCAACTTGCACCAGGTTCTTAATCACATAATTTGGAGGGGGAAATTCAACCTGGCATACAGCCCTTAATGTTGCCAATGTATGACCTAGATGGTATTTCCCTAGATAGTTTATGAGAATGCCATTTGAGACATTTTCAAAAGCCTTATTGAAATTAAAATATACAACTCCTACTGCCTCTCCCTCATTCACAAGGGCCGTTACCCTGTCATAGAAGGAAATCAGACTTGCTTAACATGGTTTGTTGTTCACAAATCCATCCTGCTACTCACCTCCTACTTATCTTCTGGATGACTGCAAATTATTTTTATTTGTTTATTCTACAATTTTTTATTTCTATACTTGCTGAAAAAGAAGTGAGCTGGATTCCTGAATAAAAGTAATATTTGCAGTTAAGTTACAGGAAAATTCACCTGTTCTTTGCGGTTTGCAACGGTAAAAGACATGTAATTTCATCAAGTGCTTTTAAAATGGATTTGTCTCTTCATTTTTCTTCTTCATCTTATATTGTCTTTAACATGCATGAGTATCCTTTACAGCTCCATCAGATTAACTTCTGTAGCAGCTTTGTGTTCCATTGTCTCCTTCCTTTTTGACCATTATCCACAACATTCAGTTTCTTATTATCCTATTACTAACCATTTTTAAATCTTCCATTTTATTAACAAGTGCATTATTAATGGCATTATTATTAAAAATTTGCTGTTCATATCACTAATCTTCAAAATGGTTAAGAAAAAAAGAATACACAATCAGTGCATGTCTAAAATCTATTGCAATAGTAGTCATGTGGTTTATGAAAACTGTTCTTTCTATTCCAATGGATAGAAGCAAAACCTTTACAGCTACATATAGCTTAAAAAAAAAAAAAAGTAAAACCTTGAGCTTTTGATTCTAAGGCATGTTTTGATAATTCAAAAATATGTGGACTTCAGACAAGCTTTGCAACAGGTGAACTTGTCTTTGAGACTGAAGGCCACACCAAGCTTTTTTAGAGTGCTAGAGACATTACATCATCTTTCTGTAAGCCAGGTTGCATACTAGCCATTGTTTTATTAGTCTTATGGGTTAAAATTCATTGCTTGTTGCAGAGAGTTTTGGATTTCTTTTTAACTTCAATCCACAAGCTTTTGAGACTAAAAGTGGTTTTTCTCTATGGATCTTTATTTTATGTATTACCACATACATTGTTTGGAATATAACAGTAAGTAGTGCTTTTTATATACTCAACTCGAAAGCATTAGTTTATAAGAAAAGATCTGACACGTAGTGTATAGGTTAGTTCAACTGCTTACTTAACCGCATTGATTGTGAAATGCTGAACTCAAACCAGCTCACACAGGATTTGTTTTAATTTATCTCTGTTGGAAGAAATAAAACATATAATTTAAGCCAAATTCCAATGCTTTGCTCTGTGTTTTACTAGTACATGCCATCTAAAATGTACTAGTAATGCCAAAAAATAAAACACTGAATGTTCCTCTATTTATCCTCCATGTATCATTTGCTCATTTTGGTAATCAGGCTCCAAAGTGATGAAATAATCCAAAACATAAGTTTTTGAAAGCTATCCCTTAGTACAGACCTTGACTACCTTTGTGGTGGGGGGTTTCTTTGTATCTACATGGAAAAAAAAAAGTCATCATGACTCTTTTTTGGGTTTTTTTTATGCCCCACCTACAACTCCCTTACTCTTACTAAAGATTCAGATAGAAAACTGTTCTTATCCCTAGATCTCCTGTTAAATATGACAAATGCATTTCATCTGTTTAGAAAGATGAATATGCTTCAATTATGAGAAAGTAATGTTGGCACACATTTTTTCTGGACCTGAATTATAAGAGATTAACTATTACATTTATAAAGATTTCTGGACTGTTACAGTAAACACTTCTTTGCTCAATGGATTTAGATGACAATTTACTAAGTAAATCTGCAGGCTCATTCAATTACATTTTTAGAGTGAATTACAGAAACAAGTATGTGGAATTCTTTCTGGACAGTACAAAAGAAAAGGTCTTTCTTTTTTTAGTTGCTACCACATATGCATATTTCACATGGGCTTTCTAAAGAGGACTCTGCCGTCATAAAATATTAATTGGAAGATTTTCTCAATGCTTTCTATCAGTGTATGAAAACAAGGCAAAAGAAGCAGGACATTTCTATCATGATTCAGGTGGGATTAATTTTCTGTAGATATGCAAAAAAAGTTGTTCGTCTAAATCTACACTCTCTGTGCAGCCTAGGGAAAGAGACAGAAGGCAGAAAAACTGCCTTCTGGAAGTGCCTACTTCTTGAGGGGGAAAAAAAGTGCCTATTTCCTGGGAACTGACTCTTGAGGGACTCCAGAGTAACTAACTGAGACTAAACAGCCAATTTTTAAAAAGGTGGAGTGAGAACATTGTCACAGAAGAGATTAAAACCTTCTCTGAGTTGAGCAAGGATCAGAAGAACAGGCTCTGGTCACAGAAATTACCAGGGAACTGGTCCATCAGGGATGGATGTTTGCATACACACAGTTCATAGCTCCAAAATTAATGTATTTTTTTTTTTAATTGGCAATTCCCTAAAACCAATCCTGCAGAACTACAGACAGCTGCATACCAAATGTAAGCCTACAGACACTAGGCCAATTTGTATTATGCAGCATATCATGCAGCGTTGAAGACTATCATGGCAACAACATTGCTACTACAGAAATTTTTTGTAAGCATAACAATAGCAAAAAAAGTTATTTTAAACTAACATTTACTCTTCAAGTTTACAGGTAAATGTAGCTTTCACCTGAATGTGCGTGGGGTAATCTCACTTCACCTCCCCCCAACAATCACATGAAGGATGCATCTCGTCTTACCAAAAAATTGCTGAAAAGGTTAGACTCACATTCTTCACAAGAAAGAAATGTTCCTTAACTTTAACATTAAAACTTTTTCATTAGGAGTATACATATGAAGTACCTATGATATATACATACCACAGTACAATTGTGATTTTAAATGCACACGTGCATATAAATAATTGGAACCAAAATTACTGGCAACAGTAATACCGTATTTCCACAGTGCTAGGCTTGTGCACAGGAGTTTAGAAATCTCACATTACGTCTCATATTAGTACTGTAAAATATTCAAATGGCACTGCTCATCACTACAGCCACATTTTTAGTCTGGTTTGGTCTGCTGCCTTAAAATTCTGCATGGTCCCAAAGAGCAATTTTCATAGTCTAAGTAAGTTCCTTCAAGAACGACACTTCCTTTCTAGTATTTTAGAACTTTAGGACTACTCTTGTTTGGTTTTAAATCACAAAGCTAAAAGTGTCTTAAATACTCTATGCCATTATTTTATCAACAAAGCTGATCAAAACCTATTGCCAGGAAGCCAGCAAATCTGCATTTAAGCACCAATATACCTCTGAAGCCTTAGGTGTTACTCCTGGAAGTGACATTCGTGTGCGACAATAATGCTATTTTAAGATGCACCACCTTCTGAAGGTAGACCCAGACTATAAGCCACAAGACAATAATTGTGATTACTTATATATGTGCACTTAAAGGTACCCAACCATCCTAATCTTGTCCAACTGTACCCATTTAAACTAGTTCCTTTTCATCTTTCATATAACACAGCTACTTCCCTATTGATATTACCTTGCTGCTTTTGTAAACTTTTGACACTTTTTGCTGTTCTATTTTCTTCTCGACAAGAGTAGCTCCTTTATTCTGTTTGATAAAAGCAGAATGCTATGACTAACATAGTGCATGAGTTTAACCACATTCCCAGAAATATCAATTTCAAGGACTTTTATATGTCAATTTGATAATATACTCATTTCTATGCATATTGCACAAATTCAAGGACAAGTAAGATTTCTAATAAAGAAGGTGGATTGAACTACATGATGTGAAAATTGCTAACAGCTGGAGGGAAGGTGCAGTAATGGCAACTGGCCATCATAAGACAATGTAGAAACAATGAAGAGGCAGGTAGCAGGTATCTGTCCAGAGACAGATGCCCCTGAAGTACAGAAAGCCACAAAATAATAATAGGACAGGTAAAGAAACATAAATGGATTTTTAAAACAAAATTCCAAGCACTATTGTTACAGGATAAGCACAAGGTGGAAAACTGTCAATAAATCATCTAGACAAAAGAAAAGTAATTGGAAAAATATTAATAAAGCTATGTATATTGTGTTATGACATCTATCTATTGTAGCAGCATTCCATAAAAAGGGAAAATACATCCCCAAAAAGATCAACTAAAAATATAGTCATGTTGATTTTAATATGAAGTGGATTTTTTTTTTCAGCATAGTCAAATTTAAGGGTGCTGATTCTGGTTCATGGAGCAATCAAGGTGTGGCAGCTGTTGCAGATTATCATTTCCCTACCAAAGCCAGCAAAATAGGAAACACGCCTATAGCTCAGCAGATCTAGTTCTGATAAAGTAAATGGAGGTTACTCAAAGGTAACCAGAATTCTTTCAGGAATATCATCCATCTCTATATTCCATAAGAATACTTCATCCTGTACAGAAGCACTGCATTTCTTTTTATAGACACAGTAAGAGACAGTAAACGCAATTGTGAAGAATGCGCTTCTTAACAAGGAAGTCAGAGTTCCTGGTATCCAGCTCTGCGCACAGAGTATGACTGTCCTATGAAGACTGGGGCTGAAAAGTGATCTCTGAAGAGCCTATACAACCAACATCTTAGATTTTGTGCAGCAAGCTTACAATGCAGATTCTGATGGCTGCGAAGAAAATACACAGAGAGAACTAGAACAGTGAAAAGCTCGTCCTACCAGACATGAAGAGTAACAGAGACGTGAACAGCCATGCTGAACGTTAATTGCCTATATGTTGAACATAAGAAAGGGCAGGAGATAAGTATGCCTACTATAGATGCTGCAATGGTAAACAGTCTTCAGCCTGCGCAATACAGCACATGTACCCATTACCAAACCCTGAAGACAGAAGCCCATTTTACTGATTTATGCTACCATGTCAGACAACAAACTGAAACGGCTGAGACAGGTGCTTGTTCCATTCTGCTATGCGGTAACAGCCCAGGGCAGATAAATAGGCCTGGGCAGAAAAGTAGGGATGGTAGCCTCAACCAACCATAACAAGATTCATCCCATTGTATTTAGCATAGCATTTATTTCAAAGTAGCCTGAATATGTCAAGGGACATAAAAATTGAGATTATTTTGTACTTTAGTCCTGGAAATCTTCTAAACCCAAATGCTTCATTTCCTCCTGAACTATGTGGGTTAGTTTAGACAACACAATTATCTGCCTAAGAACAGGATAAGCTACAGGGCACAGATCAGCTTGTGTAGCAGCTCATGTTTCTGAAATTTGCTAGTGCCAAGCAAGTGCCTGGGAATCACCTTGCTGAATTCATAAAGGTGTAAAACTATTCCTGCTGCTCTGAAAGATCAAGATAGAAAAAAGTGTCAAAAATCATCCTTTTATATGCAAACACTAGTTTGCTGAAAATGTAAGATAACAAGAGCATATAGTGATTCACAATGGCTCCAGGACTTCTTTGGATTACTGGGAATAACTTTCAGCTCTGATTTTTTGAGCACCAAGTCAGTATTTCTCAGTAAGCATTCCTGATTAGAGTCATGGCTTTTTTTTTTTTTTTTAATTCTTTCTTTTTCTTTTTTGACCTTTTCTATCTGGGACAACATATTTGTATTTTGTGAGCTTCCAAAGATGAAGGTTTTATTTCTTTCTCTCTCCCAATTCTTGTGCGAGTAGGACAAATTCTTTGGGAATGAATAGAAGCTATTTGGCCTATAAAACTTGCCCTTTTTTGGTTCTATCTTTCTCACATGATGTCATGCAGTTATTTTTCTGAATGACTTCAATGTGTTTGCCTCAACAAGTCTGCTATTTTATTATTATTATACTTTTCATCTTTTTAAAAGGAAAGTTCCACCCTTTCATTTAAAAAAAAAAAAAAAACAAAAAAAAACAAAAAAACAAAAACAAACAAAAAAACAACCAACCACATTTTTCTTTTCTCTTTTTCCTTTTTGGTTTTTCATAATATCTGGGAGTTACATTATAAGGAATATATAAGATAAGCACTATATGTGTTCTGTAAAAATCAACTCTGTGTCTCCTGCTACAGTTTTTGTATTGAGAATCTCTGATATCAAGCTGATTGCAAATAATTAGCAGGCATCTTATACAATTTTAGTCTTACAGTTTTTCAGTCTGTTATTGTCACTATCTCTCCACTCCATTATACTATTTCATTGTTATTATGAAAGTATGATTATATTTGATACAATTATGTGAGTAGGAATTAAAGAAAGATTCCCTAAAAAAAAAAAAAAAAAATTAAATTTCCTAAAAGAAAGGATTCAAAAGACAGGGAATTCTAGAAGAATTCTAAAGATTTCTCTAAAACAAAGATTTCTGTGGTAACTGGAAATATACAAACACAACTGACAATTCCTTCTCATCTGGCTTCACAAGTGAAGGGGACAAACTCCAGATTGCTAAAATGGAATTCTGGATTGCTAAAATGGAGTTTAGCAATCTGGAGTTTGGAACAGCAATGTGGGATAGCAAACCTGAATCTGATAAGGAGATAATTCAGGACACTGACTACCTTTCCTGCCTAGCTTCTTGGTAAAACAAATTTGTATAATCTGACTGTTGGCTTCTCCGTGCTAAAATAACTGCAAAGAATTTCCTGAGAAGCTTGAGGAAAAGCACTGTGCTTCTATCATAGCACTTTTTCTCTACTAGTGAGAATTTATAATAGTATTTTGTCCCTTGAGAATATATTGATTTTAAATGGCTATTGTGTACACATTCTGCTACTTTATGGTGGATACAGTTGGAAAAAACCCAGCAAGGTGTCAGAGAATCTATGCTAGTAGCAGTTCTGAACTACTGAAGAGATGTGTCCTTTCCAAAGCAAGCACTCCATTTACATGGGATAGCTATTTTTCAAGAGGAAACAACATATATGTAGGTGACTTAGGACAACTCTCATGGCTATAGACTACAATATTGTGGAAAAGAGCTCAACTGGAAAGAATACCCAAGATGACTCTACAAATCTGTCCCTAATATCTCTGATGTACTTTGTAACATTGCCTTAAAGATGGCATGTGTTATTTATATAATACTTAAAATCCTTACAAATATTCAGTTGCTGTTGGCTTATTTTTCCTTTATCCACTCAAGCCCTTGACATACCACAGCTGTTCAAAGGTTCATTTTTAATCTTGAAATCATTTTCATATTTTAAAAATAAATTCAAACCCACACATATTCACCCAACTTTTTGATGTTTCTCACTTTCTGAAAACCCTATGCAACTAAAATATATCCAGTATGAATTTTAATCCATTTTGACATCGAAGATATATTCTTCTATACATTTGATTACTGATGAAATTATATACTTTTGCAAGGTCTCTTAACTAGTTTTTAAATTTGAGTAATTTAAAATAAAAACATCTGAATTAAACACTCCACAAAATCCTGACTAAGCTTCAGAAGTTTTAAACAAGACTTTTAATTCTTTTTCCATATTCCCAAATCACATGTACAAAATAACGCCCCTCTGTTGGGACCTCTGCTTTCTTAAACTCTCTGTTTACCTCTGGTATTTGCTGTTATTTGTATTATCTAATAGTGTGTGCATTTATAATACAGCAGGTAAAGACAATGCAAGCACTGGTAATTAAACACGAGAAACAAAATCTTTGTGCTTCTTTCATATTCTTCAATACCTGTCTAGGAAAAGCCCAGAAGAAATCCACATTAGAAAGGCATAGAGGAAAGCTGTCAAAGATTCTGACTAGGCAAAGGAAGGACTCAGAAAACCTAGTTGCACAAATATTTGCAGTATGGGAATGTGGTAAGTGATTCAATCTCTCTGGTTATCAAGATAAATTATGTTGTAACTGCCATTTCTCTCATTCTCTAAGTTCTCAATGAAATTCAGCCAGCTGGTTAAAATCTAACCTTTTCCATCAGAGCTTCTCAGACTGTGGTCTGCAAGAATCAGAAGTTGCCCTATGAAATAACTGCAATTTTTTGTTTGTGTGTGTGTGGGTTTTTTTTGGTTTTGTTTTGGTTTTGTGTTTTTTGTTTGTTTTGGGTTTTTTTGTGTGTGTGTGTTTGGTTTTTTTTTTTTTTTTTTAAAATTCATGCACTTTCATTCCCACTCACGCTAAAAAGAAAACACCCCATTCTGCAAGGGAAAATATAAGTAATGGAATTCAACATTTACACTATTTTTATTCATTTATAAGTCAATGCTTTATGGCAGCAATGCATGGGATTGTCTATGTATTTCTTTTTCCACTAAACTGAGAAATTCTGCTTTATATTTTCTGCATATTTAAAATACAACTCTCTTCCTCACTACCATAAACTACCATTAACATAAAAAAAACTTGCTTTACTTCTTATTGGAATACATATCAAGCTGTTTGAATATTTATGTTGTGGAGTAGGGGGGCCATGGAATAATTACTCACTAAATGGAATGTTTAAAAAAAAAAAAAAAAATCAAAAGCACAGAAACCCCTACACCCTTTCATTTCCTTCTCTTTAGTTATATTTTTCTAATATATTGACTATACAAATCAACTAATATAAGTGACAAACTGTAAATTTCTTTTTAAGTAACATGTTATGTATTAGTAATTTCATATTTTTAACTTATATCATCTTGCTATTTTCAGGAAATATACTGTTACTGAAGAGATGTTTTAACCAAAATATTTATGCGAGACAATTAAAAAGAAAAGTGGCAAATTGGAGCTGATACCTTTCCTCAGTCTTCTGTAATTTCCAGAATCATTGACTCTTATGATTACCCATCTTTCTTAAGTCTAAGAAATTCAAAATGTTAAGTATTCTCACTACAATCTTTCATGGGAATTAAAAATTGCTTTACATACCCTCAGCAGAACAGTAGCCATTTTGCAGAATCTCACTTTTATATGTATGCTAAAATGGAAAAAAATGTGTAATGAGAATCCTATCCCACATAACTAAAACTCTTGAAATTTCGTAGCAGAGAAGAAAGCGAGATGTTGCTATCCTTACTATACTTCATGGTACAGGTGGGCATCAAGACATTTTGAAGCATGAAAGCCTGTGATCATTTCTGTGATTTTGAAGAATACTATGAGAATAATAAAAATATAAGACCTATTGATTTAATAGGTTTCAAACACAGACAACAAAATACAAACAAGACAATCAATACTTTCAAAAATAAATGTAGTGAAATACAGCTATTTGAGAATCACAGGGTGCAGCAGGACAACAGAATACAGACCAGCTCAACGGCTCCCCTGGAAGGGCTTCCAGAAGAGCAGGATGTAAGATCCTAAGGTAATCAGTAGTTCTGTAACATTTTCAGCTTTTCATCATCTACAAGGAAAAGGGGAAGACAGCGTTTCCAACGCTACCATGTTGCAGTGAATTAATCTCTCCACCACAGCCTCTACCATCTGCCTCCTTCTGGGGTTAATGTTCCTTCTGAGTCCTATTTCTGCTAATTAAAGAGGGTGCACCAGCCTAAAGTGAGCTTTGGTATAGCTCACTTTATAATGTTAACTATAACGGTTTTTATTTGCTGCATATGAATATGGTTCAGTGACGGAATCCGTATTCTTCGGAGGATTCACAAGTAAATACTTCAAATATGTGTTACAAATCAGTCCACAGATGTTCTCTTTGCTGTAAAGACAGCATCTTCTCTCAAGATGTTAGCTTCTGATTGCAATACCACTGCCACAAAACTCAGATGGTTAACAGTAATGTTCGTCCCAAATTATTTCATATTGTCACTCATACTTAATAATGGACTCATGGAGAAAATAAAGAAGAGGGTGGACACGCCCAGCAGTCTGAAGTGAAATGCAASGCAACAGGAAATAAGGAAACAAAAAGCAAAGGAAGACTGAGTATTCCATAAATTGAAAAAATTGGGGGGGGGAGGAGGAGATCAATAAATCCTCAATCTGTTCAAAAAGAATAGTATACAGAAGACCTTCACAATCCAAACTGCAAGACCACCCATTAATTGTCAACAGGTAAATACTACTAATGTATTCCCAAAAGTGCAAAGATCTGGAAAAATCAAAGGTATCAACCTGCAGATTGTGGATAAAACTGTTAAACATGAAACTACAAGTCAGATTATGCATCTGTAAAATGAATGTTCAGGTTATTCCACAGCTTATTTGTAAGAACAACCTTAAAAATTAATGCTCACATTTTAAGATATGTATTAGGAATTGAAAACAAATGCAGCAAGACCTCCACAATTTAATGTTTAAAATGAAAAGTGTAATTTTGCTTCCATCTCCCTATTGACAGAGAAGACTATTCTCCAGGGTTCTGGACCATGTGGATTTCATATCAATGACAAACTGGATTCAAGTTAGATCCAACAAAAGCTAAGTAGGCTTCTTTTCAAATAATGTATTGTAGGAGGAAAGTGAAACAGTTGATCTCATTCAGGTAAGAAACACAGAAAGCTAGACAGTAATTAGTGCATGCCAAGAAACAAATAAAAAGGAACTAGCTTTGGACAAGCATAATCAACTTAGTACTTTCCAGAAGAAGAGCCAGCCTGGAATCTTACTCACTGAAATCAACAGCAAAGTTGTATTAACTTTGGTTAGAGCGGAATATCAAAGCCAGATTCTGTTCCAAGCCAGAAATATACCAACAGAAAGTTATATTTTTATTGAGGTAAACAGAACATAACAGAAAATGGTGGTATTTAGATCCAGGCTTAAGGCAAGGAAAAACTTTAGACAAAAGTTTGGCTATAGCTATTATGAGAACTGGTAAGAAGTAAACTCAACAGAACTCTCCCAAGATAGAGAGAAAGAAGATACAAGAAAAAAGCAAAAGTGTAATCAAGCACTTCACATATTAATTTTAGATTATGTAGAAATTCAGTTAATTTTTTGCAAAAACCTCATGACATCATCCATCATGTTCTGGATGATGCTAAATATACAAGTTTAAGTAGTAAAGTAAGTAGAAGTAAATGTACCTGTATTCTTTTCTCTAGAGCTATATTTCTACGAGTAAATTAATTACTTCAACAAGTTCAGCAGCTGCTGCTATTGCTGGCTGTTGTGTTCATACCAATTTGGTAAGATACCTGCTGCAGTGACAGGTGGTGAAGTAATGCTTTTGCTTTCAAGTATTTCCACTATCACCCCTAAATGTTATATCTTTTATGTACTGGAATCCAGCGCTCTTTCAAAGACCTGACAGGAGAAAATTAAGTAAAGCAACATACATATTTGAACAGTGCACAAATGCATGCAAGTATTATATATCCAACATGTTTAAAATACATGGCTGTAACGTTTGAAGAAAAAGGAAATCTTGAGCAGAATTTAAACCCATACTCAGATCCACCATCCCATAACTAATGACACTTCTATTGGGTTTAAAAAAAAAAGGTGGATCCAATAGGCACTGGAAGCTGCAAGATGCAAAGGATGCAGCAAACTCACTGGAGTTTAATTATGGCACTGGAGTAACTTAACGGAAAGTCAGCTATCCAAAACATTTTCAGTCACTCTGAAAATAGTATTTTTCAGAGACTGATGGGAACTGAAAAACTTTTTAGCACAACTGGAAAGAGTTTTTAGCAGACAAGCAAAATATTGAGGAGCATGCTAGAATCCCAGAGGTACCTCTGCCAGTTTGTCGTACTCATAAATCAGCAGTAAGAAAAATAATAGTTGACTTACAGAGGATATTTTTCTACGGCATAAGCTTTGCAAAGATTCAATACGCTCAGGAGATAAATATAATCAATATAAAATACTTATTTAAATGTAGATTATTTAATTCTAAATATTATGTTTATGTCAATAAAAATGAAAGCATAAAATAAAAAGTATCTGGAGTTAAAAGGTAGTGATTTTTTGGGGCCTTATTCTCTCCTTTCTGGCACTTCACATAGATATTCATTTCTGTGCGAACTGTAAGTAAAACTAAGATTGTCTACTCAGTATTTCTGACAGTCATTTGCACTAATTTTATCTGTTATCTAACAGACACTGGAGATATCACAAGGTGAGAGGTGACTTCTACTTGTTGATTCCACTTCGCAAGTTACACATGTAGCTTTATATGCGCATTTATGTGTGCTTATGAGATGACTGAAATTTTGGTGCTTGAGATTTAATCCACTGCATAGTTTTGTCTGAATGATGAACTCTTTCTGCTTTCAGTTTAAGATGTAAGCACCCAGACTGCTTAGACATAGTGCAGTGAGGAACCCAGTATTTAAACAGAGTAATCATAAATAATTAGTCACCAAAAATATTAATTATTAAAGATGATTAAGGCCTGAGGAAGGTTAACATTAAACTGATGTTCCCAGTGAATTACTTCTTTTAAAAACAAATTTTTTTTCAAACATCTGGATTCTTACAAAAATCCCAAATTACAAAAATCATTGCACTTACTACTTATTTAATAACATACTACTACAAGGAGTGACAGGAGTTACAGAGAGCAGAATTAATGCTACAGCTTTGAAAAGAATTCATTTATATAGCTACCTTATTGTAACACACGTACGGTGGTTCACATGTAAAGCTGATACTGTAAAGAAAAATCTCTAACTTACAGATACAAAGAAAGTTCAGAACTTTTGCAATTCAGTGGTTTTGCAGAATCCCTCAGACAGATTATGCTCCTTAAACCATCATAATCAGATGTAACTGTCATGTCTCATAACTCTCTTAATAGCAGGTGAAAAGGCTGAGTAACTGCAAATGCTTTATAACCATTAACTCCTGGTAACATCAAATAAGGCCAACCTTTGTTACACACTGTACTTTTTTCATGCTAGCCACATCTACAGCTTAGGTCTGTAACTTTTTATGCTAATTCCTCAGAACAAAAACTGGGGGAAAAACTACTACAGTTCACTGCTGAGCACATGAAATTAAGCTGCTATTTGTTAAATTTTAACATACACAGCTGTGAACTGCAATGACCACAAAGCCAACATTCCTTTGGTTCTGCAGCCCTGTTATGGGACAGGCACTGCCAGCTGAGTTGCAGAGCAGACAGGTAGATGCAGTAAACTCTTTAACCAGCTTGCCAAGAAATTCATATACTGGGGCTCCCCAGCTGTGGTCAAACACTTCAGAAACAGCTGTGATAGTTTTAAGATGTTACTTCTTTTACTGATTTTTTACCATCCTCAAGTCCCAGTAAGTGAAATAGACTTCCTGAGCCAGTTAGGTTCAGTTGAATCACCTTCAACAACAGTTAAAGATGACTGAATTCATTATGCCACTAAGTCTACATTGAAAGGTACCTGCAGTCTAGTCACATTAAGACCTCTAAGGGGACAGAGCATACCCAACAGCTCTGTGGAGCTGGTATGCATATACTCCATGCAGAGAGAGGTTATGGGAATAATTAGGGAATAGAACTATCAAAGATCTTGCTGTTAAAATCTAGCAAGCAGAGATCATACTAGGAGTTATGCCTAAAAGGGTTAAAACTTGGTTAGATACGTAGATTTGCCACAGAAATAACAAAAAGCACATGCTCAACAGGCAGGCCGCTTTCCTGCCAACGTCAAATCTCAATTCCAAGCCTTTGGGTCATTCCACTGTTTCAAAGAAAAAAGTTGCCAGACCTTTGTTTTTTAATGAGGACAACACAGAACACTGGCTCCTAGGTTAATTTAAAATAAATAAATAAATAAAATTTTTACCATGTTTACACTGGAAATACAAAAGATTTCTGTTCTATGGTCTCTCCTTTTTAATAGTTAATGTATTATTAATGTAAATCATTCCACAAACAAAGAATGGGTCAAAGTTTACTTTCTAAGTTGTTTTTTGGGGGTTCTTTTCGTTTGGTTGGGTTTCTTTAAGGATTGCAATGGTATTCAGAATTAGCTAAACTAAGTCCTAGGCTATCACATCCGGATATTGGGTACAGCAACATAACTTCGAGGAATACTTATTTAGAACATTTAGACACTTGGACCAAGTACCAAAACATTAATCCTGCACAATCTGAAGCTTAAAATTTCTTTCATTCTCAGTTATATTCTTCATATGCAAGAAATATATTTAATGTTATGAGATTACAAGCAGATATAATAAAATGTACACTGATGTAAAATCAGAACACTTAAAATTGCCTCTTAGTAATTTTTTCTGCTAAATGCTCTATTGTACATTAATTAGCATTCTTCATTTTTTGAAACTCAGTCAGTCATTTGATGTCTGAAAAGTTTTGAACACTATGAGTTTTAGCTGATAAGTTCATATGTACATCAGTCTGGAAAAATTTAAGTAAAGCAATTTAATTTGAAAATGGTCAACATGACAGTGAAAGTGTGGATGATGGAGCTAAGTCAATACAATGACTTAGGTGCTGACATAAAGGGTTTCCCTTGTCTCTGGCCACACATTCTCATTCCCTCCCCTTGAACTAGCATCTTCTGACAAGATCCTTGTCAGAAGGACCCTTCTGATCTTTTTCAGTAAGTTCAGGGAGTGAAGCAAGCAAAAGATTGTCCTTATAGAAAAGGAAATCATCTTCTGCCAGATTAGTTCCCTGAACTGGTATAACAGAGAGGCAGGAATCTGAAGCCAGAATCAAGATGACTGTTCCCATCAGGAGTAGCTCTTAGACTGGCTCAGCCAGATATGCAAACTGCACACTAACAGTAGCACAAAACCAAGCAGAAGTGATGTTGCTCCAATGCCTTTGCAGAAAGTTTACTGTGTGCAAGTAAAAAATAATGGATGATGCTATTATTCTCTCTGAATCTACAGCAGAAAAAAAAAGAAGGTTGTGGCTTCAGGGGTGACAAAAGCCAGAATTATGCTTCCAAGCCTCTAGCCTTTTATGTAGTTAGAAGGTATCATCTTTTTATCTATGAAGTATTATCAAATAAGACTTGGTTGTTATTTTGAGTGATGAAAATTAGTAAATAAAGCATATAGAAATGGCTTATTCTTAATGCATCAAGAAATAAGGTGTGATATACAAGACTTGATGCTGCTCAAGACCTTTATGACGTGCTCAATGTGATCTTTTTTTTAAAAAATAATAATTAAAAAAAAAATTTAAAAAAACTACCAAAAGAATACTTTAGAATTGTAGAAAATAAGTTTGAAAGTGACTGCTGGAAATCTCTAATCCAATCTCCTGCTCAAAGCATGACTAACGCTGAAGTTAGAGCAGGTTTCTCTGGAACATGTCTAGTTAAGTTTACATTCCACCCACCCCAGCCTTTTCTAGGGAGAAAAAACCCCCTCAGTGTCTCCTTGCATGCCTTGTTCCAGTCCCCTGGTCACCTAGATGGTCCTCTGCTGGTCCCTCTCCAGTTTTTCAGTATCTCTGGGGAGCCCAAAACCAGACACAGAGAAGATGCAGCTTCACAAGTGCTGGTGACAAGGGGAATAATCACTTACATTACCTTCCACAGAGCCAGTTGTTTCATCACAGAAGCCAACCAGGTTGGTCAGGCACAATTTCCATGACTGCCTTGCCTTCTGAGACCTATGTATATTCTCATAAAACTAAGCTATGAAAATGCTGATTATGTTCAATGTTTGCAGTCCAATAAATAACATCTATATTAATTTGAGATACACATTATAGGTTTGTTATAGAAAGTTTTAAGACACATTCACAACCTTCTTGTCAGTTTATCTTATGAGCAAACACCGAATTGTTTAAAACAAACCTGGAAAGATATGGAATAGGCTTTTGTTGCATCAGTTTTTCTCATGTTTCTGATTCATAATCAATGTGAGATTCTTCTGCTCAAAGAAGTACTGGCTATATCTTTTTCAGATTTATATAAAGCAGCTGCTGGCTTTGTAATTAACCCTTCTACTTAGAAGCTATGTGGTGTGTCAATTCTCACTTTTCATATTTTATTCCACTCTAACACCTGTTTACATACTCTGCACATAAGCAGCAGTCAGGTGAATAAGTATTGTGTGAAATGTAGAATGCCACCAGTACAGCTTGTAGGTAAAATACTCAAAACTGTTAAGAAACGACATTTGAAACAGCATATGTCAGTGTGGGAAATCTATCCCTGTACAAAGTACGAATCCTGGTTGCGGTTATGAAATTGCTGTATCATTAAATACCTCAGAGGATGTGAAGTCAACCATATGCTGTCAGGGCTGAGTCATATGTGTCTCAGACATGGGACTGTGGAAAACATCCCACCCTAGCAGCTCCCAGTCAAGAGGGAAAATAAAAGGACAATGGGGTGCCTGAGCCAGACAGCAATCAATTCACCCAAACTCTTCCTGCAAGCCAGGGTTTGGAGCTATGGAATTTCCCAAAAAACTGAAAGGAAGATCAAATGTTACGACTGGACCTCAAAAGCTAAAGCATTTGGGAAATGCCATGAATCACAGAGACAGAAAACTTGTGCATAGAGAAGGAACAGTGAGGCATGCTTTGCTAACTGTGGGCCAGCCAAGTGAGAAGGAAACTGGCTTCAGAATTCTGACACATACATGCATGCAACATAATTTAGAAAAGTTATGTACAGAAATGGATGACACGGAACACAGACTATGCCCAAAACAACATTCAAAACTGAGGAAGGGAAGTATACACAGTATATTTAGTGTTTTCTCATCTGTATGGTATTTTGTGCCAGCTAATATAAAGAATAATTGATTTTATGGAATTTTTACATCTGTGCTTGTCTACTTCAACTATCGCATGTTTCTAAGAGGTGAACTGTAAACCCTGAGCAAGTAAAATGGGGGTTAAAGGAAAAGATGTGCTTAATCTTTCAGAGAACCTAGGGACACAGCCGTCAGTACTCATCCTTGGGGCGGGGGGGAGCATGCGCAAGTAGCCAGTAAAGTCTCACATTTACCAAGGAATAGAAGACAAATAATCCTGACAGGAAACTGAACCAGAAAGAAACCTGCTTCCAACTCTGATCAAACAAGGCTTAAAGGTATATGCGCTTAGAGAGCTAGAATGGAAACAAAGTAATCCAGTCCCTTTCCAGCTGGTGGGACATTATCAAGCCTGTGACAAGCCTGTGCTGCTTCTCACTATTGCATGAGTTGAAAACTGCAGGTCAGTTGCCCAATTTTCACTTTCAATAAAAGTTAACATAGTTATGATGATTTTAGGAAACACTCCATGCAGTTATACTTACAAATGGCTCTTCACTACCTGAGTGCCCTTCATTAAATAACTTTAACAAAATTTGAGCTGCTATTTGTTTACCTTGCTATTCTTCCTATGTTCTTAGCCAAATACCAGGGGAAGATTTCCTGCCTAAGTACTTTTTCCTAATGAAAATGCATGTTCTTCAATATATTGTAAAATTACACCCAAGCTACTAAACCGGAATTTCAAACCATTTGTAGATATACCAAAAATAAGATAAGGAGAACATTCAGAGCTGTTTTCTTAACATTATAGGTAACTAATTCTGTCCTTGACCTCTTTACTCATAAGAATCATTTGACTGCAACTTTTCAGGATAATCATTTGCATGTTTAATATTTTAAACTCCTCTTCATTATTATGTATTTCTAATGTGTTCTTAGGATAAAAGTATGAGGCTGCATTGTCATTGTTGTCTTATTTTCTGGGTGGAGAACCACAAGCAGAAACTTTGGAAATCACACATTAGCACAATGTTCCAAGTTAAACCGTGTCCAAACAGCTTTGACTGCCATGCACTTCAAAGCACTGGCAAGCCATCATGCACTATTCTTCCAAGCTTTGCTTGATTTCCATAGTGGTGAATCATGACCATAAAAGAAGCTGTGTGAATGTTGGGGGTTTTTTTCTCCACACAGGAAACAATAAAACATTAATAAAAAATAAGGTCAAGAGAGAACTATAGAACTGTTCTTCAGTGAGATCTAAGTGGCCAATTTTTTCCACCTGGGACACCCAGTCAAAACATTTGTTATTAGAGACCTCACTGTGACTCACATGCTAAAATTCCAGGTACAGATTTAACTCGCTCCTAACTCTCTGACAAATCCTGACAAACAAGAGAAACCCTTTAGGTCACCAAATCTGATGAAGTTTGGTGTAACTCATTCCAGAGCATTCTATCTTCTCTTGGGCTTGTTACTTCGAAAAAAATTTGAAGTATGGCAAAATCCTTGTCACTTAGCTCATAGAAAATTCAATATTTTGTAAAATTAGACATCAAAGCCAATGAAGGAAGTATTAACATATATAATGAATTTGCATTACCGCAAATTCTGATACTGGGATTATGAAATCTTTGACTTTTCTTTTGAAAGGCATTTCAAGGACTGTCATCAGATTCATACTAAATGAGAAGATCTGCATGTCCTCAAACAAAATTACTAATCTGTCCAAACTTTTAAAAGCAAACCATTCTTTAAACTGTATGGAAAAAAAGACAACTGCTTGCAAAATCTTTTGTACATTACTTCTCCAGAAATATTTCCTCTACAGCACTTCACTTTTTTGCTTACAGATATAAAACTGATTTTTATTCCAACTATATAAATGAATGCACTTATTTCAGTGTAGGATAGGAGATGCTCTATCAAATCCCAACATCATACCCCTTTCTTAAAAGAAAAAAAGAATTATGTAAAGCACATATCCATTTAATTATAGTAAAATAGCCTAGTCCTGCTACTAGTGCTCAGATTAGTACAGGATACATTTTAATTTTTTTTTCAGTATCTATTTGAGAATACATTTGAACTGGAGGCTTGAATCTCAAGGGAGAAAAATGAGGAAAACCAAAGCTGAGTGAAATATGAAGTTCAGATATCTTTTGAAACTCCGTACTCATTTCGAAAAAAGCCCTTCACTTCATGATGGCAAAGTCAACATCTGAGATCTTTCACTGAATTACCACTTTTGTATACCAAAAGCATACAGCAACAGTAGTTGCTGTGTACTAACTTTCAAAAAAATCTGTCTTAAAGGACAGATAGTCAAAGTCAGGTATGGAAGTATTAGGAAATTTAAGATTTTTGTGCAACATTAGATATCACCTTCTTTGTGCAGTCTAGTCAGTAATCCAACAAAAGGATGATTCATCTCAAGGCTGAATTGAAGTCTGTAACAAAAAACCCAAACCTTTCCTTTGGAATATTTCTATCTGTTCCTTAATATTTTAATTAGTAAGAATTTGTGAAGGACATTGAAGCTTCCCTATTCCAGCCACAAACTCTATAATATCAAGTCTTACAATGCAATGGTAAAAATAACACCAGCAATTTAATGATATACATGAAATTTTTTGGTATTTTGTCAGATAGTGTAACAGAACGCCTGTAATTCCATACTGTGAAATGCCTGAAACCAACCAAAAAACCCTGTAAAGTGGGTTTTTCAATTAGTTATGAAAATTATTAAAAGCAAATCATAACTAACAACTGCGAACAATTACTAGGTAGGATCAAACAGCAATGAATTGCATGAAGTTTCATTTCACAAAGAGATGGCATACTGTCTAAAATGTTMACTTCACACAAATCTAAGTAGAGGTAAACACTGATTTTAACTATTACAGACCTAAATAATATTAGCATACTGTGCTGATATTAAAAAAAAGTAATTGGCCCAGTAATGACATATGGAATGTTGTCAACATCTAATGACAAATCGATTAGCACAAAAGGCATTAAAATAAAAAAACCTAAATAACCCCAAAAATGAAAAAAATTGTAGCTTTTACTCCAGTTATACTAATGATGAAAATGAATGCTGGGAGTCAACCTACCACAGACTCATCTTTTACATACTTATGTTAAAAACATCATAACATAAGGATGTAACTTGCAGAATTTCTATCACCTATAATTTTCTTGTGAACATAAGAAACCATATTTGTGATGGATGAAAAACTTCCACTTCTCTTTCAATCACTTCAAAAAACAGCTCTATGTTACAATACAAATCATGATTAATAAAAATGAGTTAATTGGATATGTATACTGCCATATGTCCTGCATGTCACCTTTTAGCAGTAATAATGTGTCCTTTTTAAATTTTAGACAATGCATTACAAAAAGAGGGTAAGATTAAAGTGTTGATCCTTCTTAGCCATGGAATCCTATCAAGATATAATTATGTTAAGTAGTAGTAGTAAACTAAACAAAATGCTGTATAGCACACATTTGTTCTGAGCAAATGTTTCTGAAAAAGAAACAAATTAATCTCTGTTCCAAAACAATTTACACAAATTACAGCAACAAATGAGTTGGTTTAAAAAAGTTATATAACCTAAGGTTTATTTGCAGGAATTAAATTTCTTAGATCAGTATCTTTCTAATCTGTTGATATAATTGTAAATTATCACTTACCTAAACTTAATGGTGAGACACAAAAATTATAATTCTTTCAAAATACTACTTAATTAACAGAAATAAGAATGCTAGGTGGATGAAAGCTGAACTGGGCTTACATGTGAACAGTTTTCACATCTGGGGAAAGGTCTTTTATAAAGTGGCCTGGCAAAAGTAACTGTAATGGTAGTAATACAAATTTACATTTTCATTTAGCTTTCTTTAGTCTCACTCCCCACACATCAATAATTCCTTCTGACAAACCTGTCTGCTTTCAGGCAGCCAATGCTGCGATCTGCAGTTGTGAGCCCACTACTGGGCAGGTCACCACCTTTTCTACTCTCTCTGCACACTGGGACAAGGCTTAACTCAGCCATCCTTCCTGGACTGCTGCGGGCAGGCTCATGCCACACCTGCAGCTAACCCCGGGTTTCAGAACCTCACATTTATTCTGAAATAACTGGGCTGCAATCTAGACTGTTCAATTATTTCTTCCAGCCACTCATGACCTACTGATTTTGCATCTTGACTCAGGCGAGATTACAATGACTTCTGTCAGAACTGAACTGAAGAAATCTGTTTATTTTTTAAGGATCAGTATCATTGCTGTCAAGCTCTGAAATAATTAGGGAAATTTAGCTAATGGAGGCATAAGAGAATCAGACACAAGTTGTGAAAAAACAAGTGAAAGAATAAACAAGAAGCTTTTCTGTTTGGAAAAAAATCCATTAGGAAAATAATTAAACAGCAAAAAAGTAATGAGAGAGCATGTGTGTTGATGTGTTTCAAACATGCTACTGCCTCATTCTCCTGTGTTGCAAATCAAGTGTTGACTCACAATCATTTCAGAGGTTGTTTTTGTTTTGTTTGTTTTAAAGTGAAGGCAACAATTATGGCATTGCTTTTGTTTCTGAAGTGTGTCTATGCTGTTTTTTTAACCAACAGATGCCTTCCTGTTCCAAGAGGCCCAGAATCAGTTATTTCATTTAAATTAGTCCATCCATTTTAATACACATTAGGACTCAGACATCCTGTGGATGCCAGATTACCCACCCTCCTTATCTGAAATTATTTATTTTTTTTTCCCCTTTAGTTACATCTTATTTCTTCAGAAACAGTTATGGTTTTGATATCTGCAAACCATGAGTCAGTTATCAAATTTATCCAAAAGATAATACAGCAATAATGTGGGGTTAGACAAAATTGAAAAGCTTATTGTTTTTCAGTTTTTTCAATTATATAAAGTACTTCAAAACTGTACATTACAGATAGGACAGGTGTCTGCTTTCAGTGGACAAAGTTTTATATTAATTTCTCTTTTATGCAAACCTACTAATCCCATTCTAATTTCTAGGAGAGCAACCCTTCAATTTGAACGCTTAGTCAATATTGATAATTGTACGAATACAGATATTGCTTTGAAGATTTTAGCACCTGTATTACCTTACTTTCTTGTTATTCTTAACAGCTGATAATATGCTAGCATCACTCATTAGCTGGTAAGAAGTTTAGGCATGGAAAACTAGTTATAAGCCCAAGTAAGACCTGAGTTCTAGCAATGATACATTATTATTCCCTCTCTTCTTGGGAAGGAATCTGAGGAGGTGACACAGTTCAAGAGACACTACTAGATTGTCCCAAATATGCACTGTGTCTGAAAAGAAAGATCTGAAAAAGATTAAGACATCCACAGCAGGGTATCAATTCCTGTTCTACCCAGCCAGTGCATATCATTTGACCTGCAAGTGCTGCTGTACACCATCTACCTGTAACTACAACTCATGTTGCAGATGAACATGCATTTGGTTCCCTGGAGATGGTAATTATCTGATGACTTTAAATTATTATTCTGCAAAGATAGCAGGAAATAAATTTTCTGAAATACCAGTTACATGAAAATACTGTAATTTGGTTTTAAGTACAGTCTTACAGCTTGTGCAAAGAATAAGGCCTGGATAGACAAAAAGATTTAGTGTATGTTTGGATACTGAAGTCCCAAACTGTACTGATCCTTTTAATCACCTGACATCTGTAGGAACCTAAAGTTATCACCAGGACAAAGTTCCCTGTGCACCTAACCATTTTTCAAAAGAACTCAAGCTGAACATCCATGGATCAAAGGCAAATAAATAAATAAATAAATAAATAAAAAATCATCCCAAGCTTTATTAAGCATACTCTTCCCAAGAGGGACAGAATGGTGTCTCCAAGACATAAGGTCAGCAACATGGATGAATTCTGGATTGATCTTTCCCTGCTCCTTGCCAACATACGATGTTTAGGTAGACTCTGAGTCATAGAGAGATGAGAACAACCATGCTGATCAGCTCTGACCAGTGCAGAAAGACAGCTGTCAGGAGTCTCATTTGGGAAGTACTAAGCTTTTATTCTGAATTAGCTATAGCTAATGACAGCTTTCAAAATAGTTTTCACAGTGACTAACATAATGACAATGTCTCTCTTGACTTCTGTGGAACCATGAGTGATTACCAAACGGTAATTTTTTTGGAGAAAGTCAGACAGTAAGAAGAAGAAGAGAAGAAAAAGAAGAGGGGAAAAAAAACCAACCAAACAAAAAAACCCCAACAACACACACAGATAAATAAATAGACCATATATATAATCTACCCTCTCAACTGTCAGTCCTATTCAAAAAACTGTTTTTATTTAATAATATTCAAAGTAAGCATTAACCTAATAAACAGCCTTCAGTAGACTGGAGTTTTACAGCTTCAGCTCTCGTCTAGATTAAGAATATTGACATTTAAAGATCATAAAAATGTAAAAGTAAAGCTGTAACATTTCAAATAAAAGATTTCCTATTTCCAGTGGACATATATCTGTACGAAATGTGTTTGCTATTGACAGGAGCTGATGAGAGCCAAATGGATTCAGCATTAATTTACAATTGTTTCAAATATACATAATACAGAGTATTATGCCAAAATCAGATGAGAACAGAAAAGCTCCTTAGAAAATACAGCTATGCTCAACAATTTCCATTAAGTTGTTTTTTGGCACCAGAAAGATTCCTATGACCCAATTTCCACCTGCTTATTGGCTTTATATACCATCCAAAGTAAAGTACCAAATGGGAAACTGCTAARCGAAAGGTAACAAAACATGAGTTTTTTAACAGTTTGCCGTGTGTTATGACATTATTTCTCCACTTAACTTATGAAATAAAATAATTACGGGTTAGGAAAGTGATGGAGACTGCATACATTACACTTCTTTAGGGAACTGCGAGTTAGGAGAACAACTGATTCTTGTTTTGACAATTTATAGCAGCAAACAAATAATGACAAAAATTTATTATAGTTAGTATATATATCCCAAGATTTATATATCCCTCTTGTGGTTTTCACATAATTAGGAATACAAGAGTCAACAATTCAATAACAGGTAATGTAGACACAAATATTAAATTCATAGTCCTAGATCATTTTCAAACAGATGGCTTCCTAATGGTTTTGTTTATTGAAATAAAATTTTGCTTAAGCTTGTCAGGGGAAGATTAACTGAAACCCTATTTAATCATTTCTAATTGTATATGTCCAAAATAGTTCAAGCTAACGCATGGTAAGTTAGTAAATCTCATGCTGCAAATGTGACACAATATTGGCAAAGTTATAACATTTCATACAGAAAATTTCCCCAGGAGGTAAAACTGATGTCTTAAAATTCGGGGAGAAACACACTGGCGACTCTCCCTTGTGTACAGCCTTTCAAAAAGCTTTATCTCAGTCTCTTTCAGCCTCCTAAGAAATGTCAATAATCAAATCCATTCGAGCCGCTTAAATTGCACCTGTTTGCACAAGGCTTGAACTCTAACTTGTTGTCTGAAGTTGATTTAGTTTCCAAATATCTCATTAAATACCATTATTTATTAACCCAGTCATTTTGAAGATCTATTGGTTTACATAGGCCTGTGCAAAAGTAAAATTAAGCTCAACCCTAAATACACTTGGTTTGGGCGTTTTGTATATTAATTTTGACTTTTTATTAAAATGCATTTAATAGAAAGCATTTATTTACTTAGTATATACAAAGTCCACAAAGATGCACTTTAGAATTTTTAAATGGAAGTCAAAGAAATTAAAGTATGCTTTTGGCAAAGAAATATTAAAAACAGCATATGCTTGTAGTAAAAATTTTCAGGAAGGTCAGACCAATGAATCTTTGGAAACCCTGGGCTTAATGTCCTAATTAGGTCATCCTGAAATAAAAAGTAACTTTTTACATCATTTGGCTCTTTTGCAAGTGAGGATGATATTTTCTTAATTCCCATTTATTGATTACATATTTTGATGCTTTAATAATTGTTAAGAATCAGACTGTCAAGAAAAATTTGCTTTGTACTTAAAAACTATTTAAAATAGGTGGTTTAAATACACTTTTCTGGCCTGCTACCTTAAATCAAAAGGAAAACTTGCTATTTAAAATCACTCTGATGTTTTAACCACACTCAACATTTTGATGTATACCTTTATCATAAGGGACTTCATGTATAACATTCTGAATTCACAGTAGTGAATTATCAATCACAAGGTCCAACTCTGTTGCATATGTCCTCCCATAAAATCAAAATAATTTAGTGTTTGCATGGGTCAAAGGTTAGTCTGATAGTTTTTATTGTAATGGGAATAGCTCACCCCGAATGTAGCTATTCCTTTACACAAGATAAACAATTCCTACAATACAGTTTGTAGCATCTTCTTATTCCCTGATCTTGGAAAGAGTCTTGATCCCATTTATGTGATCTACACTAAAGAAACTAACTAAGGATTACTTAAAAAAAAAAAAAAAAAAAGGTACTTCTAAGTGTTTTTACTTTATATTAACAAATCTCCTCTTTGTATATTTAAGGAGAAATAATCTCAAACTGAAGCAAGCATGTTAGGTGGTGTTTCAATACTGCAATTCTATTAGTCTTGCCCAATCACACTTGTCTTTTCTATCCTCCTCCTCCCCACCCCCCGACTTTCTTTACCTCCAAGGCTTCACAAGGTGTTGAAGTTGCTTCCCATCCACACTCCATTTCCGGCAATGTCTTTTGTCCCATTGTTGCACAAGGGTCCAACAGCCCAGCACTAGGACAAGAAATATTTCTTTAGAAGTCCTGTGATAGTAAAGTTACATGCATCTCCACATACTACTACTTCTGTCAGGTTTCAGTGGGTACAAAGAACAAAACCTGAAACTTGAAGCAACTGAGTCCCTTTGTTTGCAGCAACAGTACAAATCATATTCCTATATATTCAAGAATAATCTGTGTCAATGCATAGCCTTCTTACATGACTGTAAGCAGATATTGGGATGGCTGATGTCCTGCACGAGGACCAGGGCCTGGAAACTTGAGGCTGCTCTTACCTGTCTGCAGAGAGCCTGATCCGTTGGTTCTTCCAGGTCAGGTGGCCTACAGCAGACACCCACTACAACATCACCTTTATCTGTCCCCTCTTTAATCCTAAACCATAAGCTCTCAATTGGCTCATCATCCATCCCCAGGTAGAGCTCCATGCACTCCAGCAGTTCTCTCTCATAAAGGGCAACTCCCCTGCCTCGTCTTCCCTTCCTGTCCTTCCTAAAGATCCTGTATCCCTCCATTGCAACACTCCAGTCATGGGAGCCAACGCACCACATCTTCGTAATCCCAACATCATCACAGCCCTGCAACTACACGGAGATCCCCAACTCATCCTGTTTATTCCCCACACTGTGTGCACTAGTATAAAGGCACTCCAGGAACTCAACTCCAGCATGTTGAGTTCCTGGAGAGGGTTTGGGGGATTTCTCCATAATGGTGCCTTGTAGGCACTTCCTTGCTTACATGCAAGTGTAAGCATGCAAGAGAAGCTCTTCTTTCTCTTTCCAATAGGTTGTTATTCATTCTTTAGAATGAAACAATGACATCTACAGAAGGCAAAGATGTTTCTTGAAAAATGTAATATCAACAGTACATGGAAAAAACAATGCCTAGTTGACTTTCTTGGTTTTTTCTACGTTGTTCTTCTGTAGTTTCACTTATGTTTATGGCATTCCTGACTTTCCAAAAGTCTTTCCTTAGCAGACAGATGATTAAGGTGCCTCTCTGCTTTTATAATCTGTTACAAATTCACTTTCTTTGCATTAATAGTGATTTACAACTGGCTGCAAAATATAAAGGAGAAAGAACCAGCACTATTTACTTTGTTTCCTTATGTTATATTCTTCCCCTGCTACTAGTGTAGAAGAGCATATACCATCTGGCTTCTCCCATACTTTACCAAGAATCAACTGTTATTCAGGTTTTTCACGGTATCTCAGAAGGTACCATGCTTTCCAGACACCCATATTTCTTATTGACATACTATAGATGCAGAAGCACTACTTCAGAGTCAAAAATTAATTAATTCATTCAGAGACAGAATTAAAATCCTTGAATGTGAAATGCCACAGACTTGAGCTTTTTACCACAGCTACCATTTCTGATTAATTCCCATTCAGGCACTTTGAGTAAGATTCCTCTCAAATAAATTGTCATTTAAAGGTAAGATCAGTTTGCTCTGACCATTGCTTTTGCTCTGCAGCTGACAGGAAAAGAGCTGGGCAGCTCCCGAAGACTATTCAATTTCATCAGACAAAACCTGTGTTAGCATGAGATGAACCATCCTCCAGAAGGGTTTGTTCCTATTGAAACTGATGTGTAGCTTCAACTAGATTAAGCTTTAATTAGATGTTTCAGAGAAATTAATCCTTCTCTTGTATTTGGAATATGAGTACTTCAGTCTATGTTTAAGTCTTTCTCATCCTTAGAAACAACAGACAAATTAATGCAGAAAGAAAATGTTTGGCAACTCATTTTGCCAATTTAAAATTTTGAAAGAAATAAAAACTTTGCCCATCACAAAGCTTATCCATGCCTCACACCTACTACAACAGCTCCTGGGGAGCTGAGGGAGGGATCACAAATTTTGTAACCTCTCTCTCATTGACATAAATAATAGATGTTACTTCAGCCTTCAGGACAAGGGAAATAATGTGAAAACTAACAATTGTTCACCTTTTAAATTGAGATCACTGTGTACACAAAGATTCTACAAGCTTTTAAACAGAAGCTTTAATTACGTTATTTCTGTTTATAGAGGTGATTTTCTGTTGCAGCAATTTAAGACTGCAATTTGGGGAAAAAAAAAAAGTCAGTTGAAAGTCAGGAAACTATAAATGCTAAAGTTAGTCTGCACAAAAATCCCTCTCTTACCATACACATTCAACATTTATATCACAGCAAAGTATTTTTAAAGTTTACACTGTAAATTTAGGAAAAAAAAAGTGTAAGTGACTTATGTATGTTCAATTTGGCTAAATTAATTATTTTGGACGAAATTAAGTTCAAGTAATAACTTGCTTGAGGTGCTTCTATTACAGAGTCAAATACTGCACTTTGCAAGCAATGCGTATAATACATGAGGAATTATATCCCGAGCAAATTAAAAATATTTTTTAGAGTTTGCTACCTTTCTTTCTGATCCCCAGAGACTTTTTCTCTAGACTCCAAGAACTCTCTCTCTCTGCATAAATCATGTATTTTATGAGTTTCTATACTGTGAGGTTTCTAAACCCCAGACACTTTCAAGCCACCTTTATAAGCCTGCTCCTGGAGATACCTGGCTCACCAACAATATTCTTAGTTGGCAGAATGTACGTGACCTTTAAAAAAAGAAAAAAATCTTTACTTTTTACTTAAGACGTCCTAATAAGTCCAAACAAAGCACAGGAGAAAACATTGTATTGGAATAAAATAGAACAAAGACTTTGTTGAAACTCTAAAAAAAAAAATTTAATCTTGAAAGTGAAATTAACGTTGAAATTTTCATTAAAAAAAAAAAAAACAAAAAAAACCCCGTAAGAATACAAAGACAGCCTAAATGGAAGTTGAAATAAAAAAATAAATTGAAGCATTGTTTCTTCTTTGGTATGCTCTCTGTTCCACAAGCAAAAAAAGGAGGGCAAATTAGATTGTCGCAAGGAGATACTTCTACTCAGGAGAGTAAAAAAAAAAAAAAAAAAACAAACCAAAAAAAAACCAAAAAAAACACACACAAAAAAAACCCAACCAAATTCAACTTACCCCTATTTTTAATGTAATCAGAGCAATACAAATAAGTGGACTGGACCTTAGAGTCTTGGTCTACCTGTTATGGAAAACTGTATGCACTAGATATGAACTGAAAGAAATTAGTATGTCTAACAACACTGACCACATGAAACAGGATAAAGCTTTCTCTTTGTGCTTACATGATGCTTTAAACTATATCAGGAAAATACTTGAAGAGAACTGTAGCAGATACTAAATGTCACTGGAAAGTATTTTTGCATATTTATTCAAGGAATAAAAAAAGCAATGCCTTTTCCTACAAATACCAAGATGAAAAGGGTATGTTGTCCCACAGACCTCCATTCCTACACAGATACACACTTTGTATTAACCAGGAAAACCTGGACTAGGATTTCGAAGAATAGCTATTTTAATTGTTCTTTTACTTCATTTCCTGTCTCCTCCCACCTGGATTATTCCTGTATAGTATTCAAGCTGCATAGAAAAACAGCTTCTGTATAGCAGTGTAACTACACAAGTTATATTTACAGTGAATATTTATCTGCTTAAACTTAGGCATGCTTTCACTGCTTACTGTAGTGAAGATGTTTCAAAAAGTAAGAATTTGTCTCTTTTGCCTAAGGCAACTTCCCAGAATGAACTTCTGTATGAAATCTCTTACACAGTAATTAACTTCCACATGCACAAGGACTTAGTACACATTGTTCAAACTAATATTCTCACTGAATGAACATACGTTTCTAACTTCATGCTCTCTGTTGGGAGTTTACAATACCAGGAAAAGCAGCATTATAGGTCTTTTCAGGACAAGAAAAAGGGAGGGGGGGAATTATTCCATAAACTAAGACTCTATAACATAACAACATCCCTATACATTTAATTAGAACACAGTAATACACACAGTAATACAGTTTAGTTGTAACACTGGAGAGACACACAGAGGGGAGGGAAAGGACCAAGATGGTAAAACATGGTATTTCACAGTGAAGACTGATCCTGGAATGACTTCAGAAAGACAAATGAGGCAGAATATCTTTAAGTGTGCATGGCCATATCTGTCAAATTAAATTGAAGAAAACTGTCGTACCTGATTTTGTCAAACACTTATTAATAGAAAAACAGTTAATTCCCCGTGTATTGCTTTTATGGAGAAAGTTTACAACATCCTGAGCAAATACTCATTAAATTCATGTAAGTAATGATTCTTTTCATATGTAATAATGCCTCACATAAAGATACAATATACTCCTGGATCTTAACTGAATTCAGTCTCAGAGTACTAATATCAGATACGTAACTATTACCTCCATATTACAGATGGAGAAACTAGAGACACAGATGGGTTAAAGTGAGTTGCCCAATGTCACACTAAAAACTGGTGGCAAAGCTGACAGTGACAAAAATCAGATTATCCAGTGCTGTCCTACCAGGGGAAAAAAAAAAAGTATCCGTCTCATAAATAACAGAGCAGCTCAGAAGTGTTTCTCCACTTTGCCAACATTGTGGATAAATGTTGGCAGTGTAAATGTGTGGAATTTGGCATAGAGCCTCTTTCCTTACAATGTGTCATTCATCCTCATTTTTAGCATTTCAGTGGCTGTTCCTTTTGGGCGGCTATTAAAGGGAGGAAAAACAGAACAAAACAAAACAATAGAATACACTTATATTACACTAATGAAACATAAACGTTAAGCAGAGCATCCTCTTCTAGCTTTGTAGCAGTAAAACAGCTCTACAGTATCAATCAGATTAAATGCTGGAGTCAGTCCACCCCCCCGGGATCTACCAAAATCTTAAAATTTTTGGTTTTATTTGGTTGGGAAAATGTGAAGTTCTCTGTGATATGATTTTATGGTAAACTGAAAGAAGAGAAGCGCCAGTAAAATTCCCAGAACAATTACTCTATATAGAGTTAGCAAAAATAGGAAATACTGTACTGTTTCCCCTCATAATGCCGTAAATCTTCACAGGTTCACTAAAGAACTATCCTCAACTAGAAACTTCAGCTAAATACGATATTAAATTCACATTTACAAAACACTTTAAATCTACGTAGGTTTGAGTGGCTGAGCTTCACTCTATGCACTGTCTAACCCTACATAAATCAATTTCCTGAGATATACCCCCGAAGTCGTATACAGAGTAAGTTAAAATCAGAATAATTTTATCTGTCAGGAAGAAAGAGTGTCAGAACTCTGCCTGAAATTCACAAAAATTAAGTCTGAACTAATGAAAAGACTAGCTTAACTTAAATGAGCTTTGCTACAGCAGCATGAGCATAAAAATACAAACTTTTCACGAGGGAGGTTTCATCCAGCTCTTGGCTAAATATAGGTACCTCAGAAAAAAATAATCCTGCATCTCCGAGATTGGACTGGTTCTTTTTAAATACAAAATAAATCCTCACAACATTTTATCACCACTATGGAAAAAAATCTGTGTTTAAAGCCACCATTATCTGTACTGATTACACAATTTAGATCTTAATAAATATTATCTACAAGCTATATGCATTTTCAGAAGATACTTACTTTATTAAAGTCTCCCAGCCATAGCTATTTACATATAATTCCAGTAATCAAAGACGACTTCTATCTTTTGAGAACGAGATTGTGCTGCAAGAATTAAAAGCACTGTGAAGGCAAGTAGGGAATCCCTTAAATTGTATCTTATTCCACACTAAGTTTGAAAATACATTTGTGAACTGTTCAGGATAAGTTGTATGCTGCTGTATAATCCTCCACAGAGCAGTGGAAATACAAATGAACTAAAGGATAAGAAAAAGTCGTTATTCATATTTGTTACAAAATCTGATGTAAGTGCATATAAAAACACAGATCAAAATGTTTGCAGATTCCCACCAACCATGCATTCCAGTGTTAAAATTCAGATAAATGTCCCAGGGTGGAATACAGACAGATCAGTCTGTGAAGAATTACTATAGTTTCAGACAAATGATTTCTAGCAGCTTTTCAGCTTCCAAGTTTAGGATTCTGTAGAATATAATATTCAGCAGCACGTATTGCATGAGAATTGGGCATTGTACAAGGGAACTTACGCAGCTGCTTAAACTCTGAGGCTTGCATTTGTAGCTCCCAGTCAACTCAGTGCTAAAAAAAAAAAAAAAAAAAAAGTCTTTCAGAGCATGAAAGGTGCGAGACAGTTGCTGACACATGAGAGTGAGCTGGATCCCAGAGAAGTGCATGAACTGGCATGTCTGAATATGATTAAGTGCCAAGCAGTTTTAGAGTGATTTAAACAGGGCTCATACTTCAGGAAATGAAGGGGGAATGGGAGACTGTGCTTTTGAATGTGGCATAATATTATTTAATCGCTAAGCCATTACCTTCTTCTAATGAAATATAAGTAAAGCACTCAAGATTTTTAACTCAACTATGTAAATTCTCCAGTTATTCTTCTGTTTGGATATTTGGAATTTTATAAGGGTTGTTAAGTTCCTGCTTTGGTTTTACTATTAAGCAGATACTGTGTATCTATGATTATGGATGCTTTAACTTATTTATATTACCCATTTTTTCCATTCCAGTTTCCAGTACTAATTTCAGTTACCTAAAAGCCAGCCAGAGCATGCTAAAATGGATCCACCCACCCAGAGGGATCAGTGGCATAGTTCAGATTTTCTCTTAGGATCATTCACTCTGATTTCTATTCCACAGAAAAAAGTCTGGAACATGGCAGCACTCTGTCAGTTTATTATCTACAATGATAACTCTGTGCTGCTTGCACTACAAGCTTTGAAAATTCAGTGTGATGTTTTTTGGKTTTTTGGGTTTTTTTGGTTTTTTTTGTTTTTGAATGTGGATAGATCTTAGTAAGGCTGTTCTAATCTACGGAATAAACATCTATGTCTGTTAGGTTCAGAATACACAGAGCAAGAGCAGCAACGGAAAAAATGTAAAACCTAATGCAAAAGTCCTGCAAATTTTTCTCATCTACTAAAAGTCCCTGTATTTACATCTCACTACAGTAAACATTTTTATTTTTTGTTTTTCTAGGTTAGACTGTATTAAACTTGGAAAGCAATTCACTTCTCTTCAGACGAAACTTGAAAATCATCTGACCATTTTGCCAGACACAACTCTAAATCTATCTGAAATGCAAATACATTTTAGCATTTAAAAAAAAAAAAAAAAAAAAGGACAAAGAACAAGTTTCCTGAACATGAGTTAGCTAGCACTTAAGTTACTCAGAATACAAGATGAGTGTCAGCTTCCTGCTATTTTTTCCCAGAAGTTTCCACAGTTGGACTGCTAGCAAATATAACTTCAGTCAGATTTATAGGCCAAAAAGATCATTTACTCTGTTCTGTTTCCCACAGTATTGAGATGCCAATGGTTGGCCTTATTCTTCCTGTTCATATCATATACCCATTTGATTGCAGTCATCAAATACTTACATTTAGAGCTAGACAACACATTTTCATATTTTATTTTTAGAATGTGCCTTACAATACAATCAAGCCCCCCTCAAAACCCCCAAACCCAGAATTAAATAGAAATTGAACATCCTGTTCAAAGAAGACTGCTAAGACAAACACATCTTGTTGTAGTGATGCCTCTCTCTCCAAAATCTGGTAACACCCTCAGTAATTATCTTTAAACTGAAAAATTAAGCTGGAAAACTTAGGAGTATATATAGAATCTTCCAGATGTCTCAAAGAAACATACAGATAGTAAACCTAGCAGGAATGCTTGACAAGAAAGTATTGCTCACTTTTACAAACCTAAATTAAATGAGGTTCTTATGCCCAGGTTCTTATTAAGAATGTACAAAGAAGCAAGGAAAGGAATTTGTATAATACAAACCATTTGGTTCTTTCATCTTCCAATGTCTATTTGACTAAATGTTTACATATTGTTTGTTAGCATAAAAAAAAATGTAGATACTTTGTAAAGATTTGTAGATATAAATACTACACTATTGGCATTTAACAGAAGAGCTATGGGAAATAAGTAGTAACCATAGAGCTTCTTAGGCTTTTACATGCATGTAAACAATTACAGAACATGTTAGAGGCAATTAATACATAGTCACTCACAAGGACAAGACACCTAAACAGAAGGTATGATTCTGCTCCAGTGTAGAACATCTATATCCTGCGGTACTCAACACTTACAGGCAGTATTAATATAGTTGCATGTTGTACAACAAAACATGAAAACACTTTTATCCTTTATTTTCTCAATCTGGTATCACATTTAAATCTTTGCTAGTCATTTCCTTGTCAAAGGGCATCACTGAACACTGCCTACATGAGGTCTTATTTGCACAAGCATTTTCAATTCTATTTAAGAAATCTTAAATGTGCAGATGTACTCAAAATTCTAACAACTAATTAACTTCTCATCTTTACTGATACCCTTTATCCATTTTCTTTTAGTATATTTTAGGATTTTTTAGTTTTTGGGTTAGCTCTTCAGCCCCCAAAGAAAAAACTCTTCCAGGTTTCTCTAGCTTTTATAATGTTTGACAATGTACTGTTCTTCAGGCTATTCTATGAGCAGTTTACCAGTCTCTCTCCAGCCTTGGCTTGCAGGAATTCCTTTGCATTGGTGGTAGCACGGCTGAACAGCCACACATTGGTTCCACAATCATTGGCAGTATGTTAAATAGTCACCATGCCAGATTATTAATTTTATGTTCCATTTCATGTAAATATTCTGCATGTGGAAATGGGGTGCTCTATCCATTAATACACTGAGATTACACAGATCGCCTGAGTCATAAAACAGCCTGTGAGAGGGAAAGAGACTGCAATTTCAAAACACAGTGATAATTTCAGTTCTTGCAGAGGGAAACAAGCGGAAATCTATTTGCCAAAATGAGTAATGGAGATCTAAATACTGATTACAGTTCACAAATCTACCTTAAACTGTATGCCTACATTTGAAGTTGTACTCTCCGTTCAATTCACAGGAGTATTTTTATCCCAATAATTGATTCCTAAATATAAAGGAAATATACACACAAGCAAAAATATATGTAGTGTAAACAGTAAACATTTTTCAGAGAGTTCTGAATGCAATAGTACAGCTGTGTTTATGTGTGTGTGTGTTTTTCAGGAAAGTATTCAAGGAACAAGAAAGTGTTTGATTTATTTAACATGAGTGAGCATTTTAGTAAATAGAAATAGATAAGAATGTGGTAGCCATAGTTAAATTTGGTGTGCATTAACTTAAACTGTTGACGTATGCACGGGAAGGAAAGCAGGGAACTACCTTTATTTAAGAAACTGGAATTCAGAACATATCACAACTCTGTCTCATCTGAACTCCTGAAGAAGCAAAACACAGAACTTTCCAAATTCCTTATTTAAACTGAGAAAACATCTACACTAGATTGAAAAGCATCTACTGATAGAAAATCTGTTCCACTAAAATACATTGGCCTGAGTGCCAATGTATTTTGGCAAGACAGTAAGAAAGCCTGCTTTTTAAGATACTGGAACATGTGTATAGAAGCTTCTAGCTCTTGCTCATAACACACATACCCTAAGATTACCTATCATATACACAAAAAGAAACCAGACAAGTTCTCTTCTAAAAACACAGACCTGAGTTTGTGCATTCATCAAGTCTTTGAAAATTGTCAGACTATAACTGGGAATCCTCTCGTAACACTGCATCCTTTTTTTGCCATGAAAAATAGGGCACTTTCCTCAGAAAAGTGTTACTTTCTACTGTTACTTATTAGACTTATTTTGTATGTTGGACTAGTAATTTTAGAAGCATCTTTTACAGATTCCTTCCAAGGTGAAAAAATAGCTCCACCTTGCTAACCTTAGAGTGGTACTAGTATGGAAATATATTAAATTGAGCATCATTCTATTCTTTAGTCTTTTTATAAACTCAGTTTCTTAAAGTTTGTATAACTGCTATCGTAAGGTTTTTAAGATAAGCTACATTAAATTTAGATTTTAGTATGAGCTAGTACTCATACTCAATCAGCATATTACTACTGTCATCACAAGTGTTTAAAAATGTCTTTCAGAGTAGTTGTAAGGAAAATAAGTATTTGTTAAAACTGTTAGTTTAAAATACTCTTTCATATTTAATCTGTATCTAGTCTAATTCTTCTAGCTCTTTCCTCCAAAAAAAAAAAGCAAGGCATAAAAAGACTAAAGGGTACTAAACAAGTGATTCTGCCACTGAATCTCCATTTTACTTTAGGCACATCCTTTATCAGACTATTATTCAACTAACAATCTGTAAATGCAGTGTTCCTTGCTGTACACTTGGCTTTGTTTTTGAACAACTGGACTATGTTTACATATACATACAGTTTATAGACTAACAGATTTCTAAGCTGAAGGCCTTTGAATGGGAGCATGATAATAACATTTGGTGTTTTTTATCTAATGTACTACACATATACCATATTAGCATAGGCTGGTTGGTTGCTTGGGGAGGGGGTAGGGGGAGAGGTTTGCGCTATTGCCTGCAGACAAGGGTCAAAAAACTCCTGGACAGGACTGTTTTGCTGACATGTGAGGAGATGATGCACAGGAAGAAAAGGTTATTCTGTTCAAACCTACTGAGCACTTACCCCAAACTTCATGTTAGACATGTATTAGATGATCAATTAGATGTTAAATTCCTGTTCTTGGACATAATTCAAACCAAAGCTGTGAGTCTCAAACATTCCTCCATGCATAATTGCAAATATAAATTAGAAATTATTATTTAGATGTTATAAGCACTTCAGAACACCTTAAAGTTGCACCCTCTAAGAGACTGAAGAATTTACTTCAATTAAGAAACCTGATTAAAGTACTGAAAATACAGTGATCTGTTTTAGGAGAATGGAATATTAAACGTTTCAAGCAACACCTCATTTACCTCCTAAAATTTACCAGTACAAACACTTCCCATTAGCTTCTTCACAGACTAATCATTTAGTACCACCATAACCATTCCTTAATCTATTTTAGTAACAACAATTACTTAAAAAACCCAGGCTAGTATGGTACAATCTAGCAGAAAGGGTTATTAGTCTACATGCGAGGGACTCCAGTAACATTGAGGTGAAATTCTCTGGTAAATCACCTCTTTGTAACACTGCATTATTAGTTGAAAACAATATGCTCATCATAGGCCAGACAATTGAACTATTGTTTCCACTTTTCAGCAGTTCTACACTACTGTAGTAAAAAGTTTCTATCGATAACTGGCAGCTTCTCAACAGCACATTAAAAATACGGTAACTGAAATTAAATCCAGCATATGAGAGAATTTAAAGGGAGGGCTGAAGTGTAGACTTTTTCCAAACAAAATGGAGGGTCAATTTTAAATTATTGTGGAATTGTTAGCAAATACGTATCAGTTATTTATTGCAAATGCGGCAAGCAACTTCCCCTAAGGCCAAAATTTTAAATGGCAGACTTACAGACATGCATACTGTACATGCTCGGAGCAGACTTATTTTTGAAGAGTAAGAAGCAGCCCACAAAGACGACATCTAACTTCCAAGTTAAAAAAAAAAAAAAAGATAACTGAGTATATACATGAACTAAACATGTTCAGTCTTCCTTGAACATTCTAAGTTTAAAAATCACATTTGAAAAAGACAAAGATATTCAAGGTAAAAGTTTAAATATATTATCTATATATGTACATACATATGAACACTTACACTCATTACTGAGAGAAAATTATTCACAGACTCTTTAGAATCAAACAAAATAGCTGTTCTTACTACAGTAACAGTGCAGTTTTTTTGAGGCTTATAGAAGGAATTGGTAACTTCAAAGGCTGAATTTGAGGAAATCAGCTTTAGCACAATTGTATTTTCAGTCATTTGATGGGTTATAAACAGATCATAGATTAGGATGCAACTGGCTTGGCACAGCCACAACCTCCAGATTTTCACATTCAACTGCGTACTAATACCAATCACATCATATAGGGTCACTCTGGTAATAAACCGGAACACTGTTTGCAAGAGCTTGCAGACTATAGGCTGCTCATGTGCAAATACAACTATCAGTCATTTTAAAGAAATTAATATAAGGACAGGGAAATCTAACTTTTCACAGTTTGGCTGAATGTTTCCTATATGCATGTATGAATAGATGCGTTCCATATGAGTTCGTCTTGAGCTGGGACTGACCCATGATCTGCTATAGTGCTCATGGAAGCACATGGCTGCCAATAATTATTCTGCTGGAAAAAAAAATTTTTTAAAAGGAGCTTCATGCATACCTACTAAAGCAAAAACAACATCTTAATTATGAGTATATTGACCCTATAAATCCTAGCCTAACCCACCATCTATTGCTCCTCATCCAATGAAAGCGTGGCAGTATTTCTGTAAAGCACACTGGGAATGTTAGTTTAGTGTAAGTTTAAAGCTGCAACAGTACAATACAGACAAGTAAGTGTTTATTCATTTACTAAATGTACTGTGGAGTAACTTGAGGAATCTTCTTCAATGTACACATCTGGTCAGCTGGCAATAGTCTAAACGCTTCAGAAGCCAAGAACTTTTGATTATCAGGAGTCTTCACGTGTATGCTCTGAAACTCAATTGCAGAGGACACTTTTGTCTGCATTACATTTACCATGATTTAAAGATAGCGAACGCATCCAGGGTACCAGACATTCTCTGGGCACCATAACAGAACTCAAAGGTTTAAAGAAAGAAAGAGTTACATTATTTATTTTTTCCCAGAATCAGCAGAAGTTTTAGCTTTCTACCTCTCTCTTGGTTTCTCTGCTGGATCGAGAGTTAAATTTAATCCTCCATCTAAATCACCTGAAGCCTTTAGCTTTTTGCTCCAAACCATAAGCTCAAAACTGAGACCAAGAATAGGCTGTTGCCCTCCCAGCAATCTTAATTTTATTAAACGTGGGATAGTTCATTCTCTTTAATCTCTCTTACCTGTCCCCGTTCAAATCCATGCTACAGGGACACTCACGCTCTTCCCTTTTACTCTACACTACACAATTACCTTTTTCTCCATATTTCTTGTCTACCAGCAACTTCCCATACCCTGCGCTGTCAATCCTGTACATTCTGACACAAGTTAATACTTCTCACCCATAAATGCTTGAGATGGATTTGAAAATTATTACTTCAAATACAGTTTTAACTTGCTTTCTGATGCAAACAATGAACGTCTCAATCACCATTGATAAATGATCATTGTCAAGTTTAAGTTTCAGACAAATAAACACATTCTTATTCCTCTGAAGAGGCAGGATTTCAGCCCTCCTACCTCATTTGCCTGCTGAGACACACTTCCCCTATGTTTCTCCACACCATTTTTTTCAGATCATCTCACGTTCAGGTCTACACTCCCAAGTTCTCGTCTCCTCAACGCTACTCACAAATTTCCCTCATTTTCTCAAGGAAATTCCTCATTTTCTTCAACCCCTACCTTCCAGCACTTCTATATATTGTTGCTTGTCGCTTCTAACATCCTCCTTAGCGTCCCCCCCACCCCGACCCCCACGCAGCTCCCAACTCCCTCCCCATCACAGCCAACGGTGAGGAAGAGGCCACTTCCAACCTCACCACAAGCAAGGACAACCTTCCACAAGACACCCGCAGGTACAGTAAAGCCCCTGGCCATTTGCTGAAGAAAATCTTTCACTCCAGTACTACTAACAGCAAGGTAATGCTGGCTGGTTTATACAATCGGAAGGCAGAAAAAAGAACCCTTCAGGCGGCTGCAGCCCTGGCCCCACACGGCTCACCTTGCGTGGCTCCTCGCGGCCTCCACCTCAGCGCGGCCCCGGCCCGCCACCCCGCGGCGCGGAGGCGGGCTGCGTCACCACCTCCCTCCCGGCCCTGAGGGGAGAGGGGCGGCCGCGCCGCCCCGACCGCCCCCCATCCGCCAACAAAAGCCGGAGGGCCCGAAGAGGATCCTCCTTCCCAGAGCTGGTGTGGGGCTTAACGGGCGCCATTGTGCAGGACGCTGAAGGTGTAGCCATCGCTGCTCTTCCAAATAGAAAGAAAAACAAAAGCTCTAAAAATCGAACAGATCCATGGGTCCGTTCTCCCTGCCCCGTCCCGGGAGAAAAAGGGAATGAAGGGGGGGGGGGAGGGGGGGGAGAGTAATTCAAAAAAGTAATGCAAAGTATTAAACAGATGCATCTGACTTTTTAGTGGGCCAAAACATAGCCTCTCAGCAACTTACCAGCTATCCCAGCTCCATAATGAAGCAGCCAGACCAATGCCTCGCCATACCTCTGGAGTCCAGTAATAGCACATAAAACCCCCAGAGATCAAGACCCAGGAATCTCCGCAGCCATGAAGACTAGCGATGACAGCTTTTTCAGAAACAAATGCTGTAAAGATCTAAATTCTATGCACGTATTTTAAACATACATTAGGAAAGAAATGTGGATCTAATTTAAGCAGCTACATTCTTTCCCTTCTAGAATTCATTATTTCATTTAAAACAAAGGGAAGTGTACCAAACCCCACAGAATAATGAGGTTTGATGTGGTATCAATGGGGCCAGTTCCTTCTTAGGACACACCTGTCACCAACCCCTGACAGTTCTCCACCCAAACGTAGTATCAGAAATATTATGGCCTAGCATCCAGTCACATTTTATTAGCTTACCTAGGTGTTAACTGGTAAAATCAAACACATACAAGGACTAGAAAATGGAAGAACACTGTTTTCTTAAGAGGTATTAATTACAGGTAGAGATAAATAACATCCTGCTCCTCAAAATGACAATTCGGGCGGGGAGGAGGGTAGAAATAGTGGGAATATCTATTAACCTTTGTAGTTTAGAGAAGGATATATATGGCGTACTCTGAACAAAAAAGTTTTTAAGGGATTGTATTGTAATGCAATTAAGACTTGTATTTTCCCTGCAGGTATGTAAATGTTGCTGTTCAAGAGTGAAGTCAGTACCATAAAGATCCTAAAGGCCTCAGGATAAAGATTCCAGGTGAATTCTCTGCAACAGTGCGGGCCTCTATAGCTCTTGAACAGAGACTTCCTTGCCTCTTAACCTATACTTCCAACAATCTCTTTAAATGCTTTTGTATCCTTTTGACATCATGACTCTTAAGCTCCCTCCCAAACCACATTATGCCAGTTCTTTAGGATATATAGTTAATAGCACCCCCCCAACATTTGGATAGAACACTGTACAAGTTAACTGAATCATCTCTGTAAGAGATTAATATTTTACACAATTTTTCTTTAAGTGTTGCACATATTCCGAGAACTAAATTTGCAATTTCTTTGTAGGTTTGGATACTCAAGATAAAAGTGATTTAAGTATTTACTCCTAAGGTCATGAGTCTCAGAGAAGGAAAGTCTCTGGATCCTTGAGAACAGAAGAGTTCAGTTACTAATTTCCCCTCGCATCACTAATAACACTGTCTTCTGTCCCACATTTTAGTGTGAGAATGTGATGATATGGCTGCTATTAAAAAACCAACAACTTAATTATACCACTTCTGGTAGCATAATTCCAGGGTTAGAAATAGAACATTTCACATTTAACATCTTTAAATTATTTTCCCCTTTGCAATGCAAGTTCAAGGTAGCTCTCACAATCATTTAAAAACCCACAAATTTTGGCATACGTTCAAACAGGTTATTGCATTGTTTAAATGACAGTGGTTCCCACTCTAATTGTAAATACAATCTGATGAAGCCTTCTTAATATTCCACTCTTCCACAGCAATCGTTTTAAACTCACTGATTTGCAGAACTCTCTTGTTTTTTCCCCCCTCCAAGGGAAACACATAGCAATTTAAATCTTATGACAACAGGCTTGCTTTTCTTGGTTACATTTCACAAATATCTTGAAAGTAGTCCATGGACCAAAAGGGTCTGCTAATCACAGGCTGACAAAAAAAAAAAAATTGTTAGATTATGAAGAAAAAAGAAGAGTTCACTAAAAACATTTCAGAAGCTAATAAATAAAAACAAACCAGTTCCTAAGAAAATGTCTTTAATTTTCATTTTATGGAAATACATCTTTTGTTTTTATTTCCATGATACAAAAATGTTAAATATCAAACATTTTCTGAAATCTACCAATGCAGATCCTTTTTTAAACAAATAAAGGGCTGGTGCAGTTAGCAGGTTTATCACAGGTACCAAAAAACATTTTTACAAAAACCCCACAAGCTGGGGAAGAAGGAGGGAAGAAACAGATAAAGACTTAAGAGTGAAAACAGCAATAGATGTGAAAACAAAGAAAAACTACCTCCCATCAGGAAATTAATGTTTGAGAAACTTATAAGTTACAGTTTTTTTGAAAGGATAAGGTATGTGTAAAGTTGGTATTTAGATGAATACTGGCTGCACAGATAAAGAGATTTCCAGATAAAGTAACTGGTAGAAAGCAATATGCTAAACTGCAGTTCTACCTGTTTCAAGAATGCTGACAGCATACTGATAACTGCCTGAAAAAATAACTAAAGATTAGGAGATTTGTGGTAACTCCCCTCAAGCACAGGGAACAGCCTAGCATGAAATCATAGAGTGCCAGTTCTTTTTGTACATTTCATAGCCAGCATGCCAAAGTAGGTGACAAAAATACATTTAGTCTTGCTTTTTAAATCTAACATCATTTATGACAGCAAGGATTTCACATGGTCAACAACAAATCATATACTAGTTAATATACACACAAGTAAAATTGACAGTGATTGTTCAATAAACAGTTTAAAATAATTAAACTGATTTTCAGGACACATACTGCTCTGTTAACACCACTTTATTTAAATAAAGTATGGCTTCCAGGAGGTGTATTCTCACAACTGCTTTCAATCAATTCCACTTGTTAAGGCAGTTGTTTCCTACCATGTTTCAGGGACTTCAAAAATTCCAGTGGAACTAGTTGTGAGGCTTCCTAAAAGACAGAGTCACGGAACAATATATTAAAGACTTCAATATACAAACACTGAAAGGAATAAAAATTAAATCAAGAATCTTTTTATTCTTTCAGAGCACACAAAGACATATTTTCTCCTCTAGAGCAAGGCTCTAGATAAGTTACTGGCAAGTCAATATTTACAAAGGGAAACCAAGAGATGGTTTATGAGTAGGCACTTAAAAAAGAGGAAAGAAAGAAAGAAAGAAAAAAAAAAAAAAAGGTTAATGTCAAGTTTCTTACCCAAATGGTAAATACTATATTTTACAATTAATGAATATTTTTAATCCAAGTAATTTTGCTTTTGCAAAAACTAGGATGATAAAGTTAAATAATACTATTTTTCCAAGTGTACTTGCAGTTATTCTTGTTTAAGGCAGTTAAGACAGTGAAGAATATTTCCAGCCCAAATTAATTGGAGAAGAAAGATGAATCACACTAACACCGATAATGTGTATTTCCATAATGCCAAATACAGAGCATGAATTTTATACTTGGAATTACAGTAGACAGTCTTGTCATTTTGCACATGCTTGCATGGCCCAATTGCCCTATTGAACTACAAGAAGGCGGCTGTTTCCAAGTGCAGCTTTTCAATCAGCTAAGAAAGATTTTACTCTACCAAATCAGGAGAAAGGATGCTTGGTATGCAATACCACTTTCTGAATAAAAGTGGCTAGAGCAGATACTGAAATGAAGTTTTAACTATTAGTATTAATATTTGAATATACTTCAATACAGGCAGTGCTCCAGATGACCAATAATTAAGATATGACTTAATTTTTTAATATAGTCTAATCCATTTCTGCAAGGAATTACTAACAAAAGTTGAAATAGCATCAACAATAAATAGATCAATAAAAATAAAATCTTTTGAGGTTTAAATTCATGTGACCTAAGGTTATTTAATTACTTTTTTTTTTTTTGGTACAGGCTGCAATAACTCACACAACATAGCAAAAATATCAGGTGAAACATAGTCATCTGATGGTCACCTGCCTGTGTTTAGTCAGACATACAGTTCAAAGTACTTTGGCTAAAAAATATGTAGGTATTAAAGTCTGCAAAAACCCTCTTACATCAACCCTAGGTGAAAAGTTTTCAACCAAATAAAGAACAATAAAGGCTATGGTTACAAACACCACACAGAACATTGCATATACTAATGTATACATCAAAACAGTTTTTAGAAGAAAGAAAAAAATTATTTGGGTTTATAATTTGTATTAGAAACCCTATTGATTTTTCAAGCATTACATTGTGAGTTCTAAACCAGATTAAAAAAAAAAGAAAATTTATAAAATACATAACAGAAGAAAGAAAAAAATTGTATCACTTCGGCAAATCCACAATTTGACACTTTTACAACAAAAAACTACCATTTCTTCTACTTTTCAAAATCTRTATCTCCTGAAAGTGACATTCCTCAATCTTCAACAACTAACAGTCCATGAAATGTGAATGATCTGCTCGTGGTCCAGTAAGCCTTTCAAATAAGCAAAGGCTTACTCAGAGCATGTGGTAGACTGCAAGAACTGTTAAGGGTGATTGATCCACCTGTCCAAAATGTTTGGAAGGGATTTTAAACACACTCACTTTTCATCACCATCTTGCCAAGTGTTATCACTAAAAAACCCACAGCTAAGTGATTCATAAATCAGCACCCAGCGATTCATAAATTCAGCACCCAGAAAGCTAAAGGGCCTGCATAAGTTTAAGAGCCCAGTAGATCAGCACCTCTCTGGCAGCTTACTCCCTCATTGAGTTGTCTCAGAAAGTCAACACATTCTCAGGAAATGAGAGAGGAAAGGGTTTCAGTAGAGTTGCAGCCTAGTTATTTATACCAGGGGATATAAAATAGCAGTCTGACTAGGTCAAACTGCACTCAACCTAAAACAGCACTGTGGCAAGAGGTGTGCCAGAGGAGTGGTGAGGGGCAGGCAGGTAGACTGCCAAAGTTTTGGCTTAATTGTAGAGGTAAATAATATTCTGACTAGACTGAGAAATTCCATTGTTTTCTCAACTTACAGAAATATCTCACAAATAACTGTAAATAAGGGATGTTAGTGCAATATTATCAGGAGATATAGTCTTAAAGTGCTAATTAAAAGAGTACATATATTAGCTTTCAGGGCAGCAGGTAGGTTTATTAAAACTGGACTCATTTGCAAGCAACAGAGGTTGTCTAATGACACACATGTGGCAGGTTGTCGTGAATGCACCACCACACAGGTCAAGCTACGTGCATTCAATTGTGCCGTGAATCGATCCAATCAAGCTTAAAGGAAAATTTCCACATTAAGTTAACYTTAAATTTTGTGATAAAGTATTGGATTAACAGCAAAATCTACTCTAGAATCCTACTTCCTTCAATTGTGCTTACGATATGCAAAACGTATTTGGGTAATCTTAACTAGAAAGTCACATTAGAAAAAGAGAGATTAAGAATAGCTAAAAATATTCAAAGAGCTTTACTTTAAGGAAGACAGTAAGCAAGTAAGATATCAACTACATCCTGCTTCCTTTTGTTAGTCTCAGGTGGGATTTTGTTTGTTTGCTTGTGGGGGTTTTTTTGGTTTTTTGAGTTTGGGGTTTTTTTTTCGTTTTTTTGTTTTTACAATTTTTGTATGATGCAATCTTCAGTTTAAATAACTTACTGCAAAATAACTTATAACAGTGACTTATTGCATTACATTCATAGGAGTCCAGAAAAGTTAAGACATTCAAGAAAACAACTTCAGTTCTGTCCAGGCCTAGGGTAGTTCCAAACAGAACAGAAAACCATGTGCACAAACATTGCGCTTACCTGCTGGAACTTGTTCTGTCTTGATTTTTTTGAACTTTTTGGCTCTCTTCTTACCATCTGGAAGGGATTCTGCACAGGAGTCTGTCTGATCAGATTCTGGATCTTGGCCTTCTCCCTCTTCCATATCATCAGAACCAGTTTCTTCCTGAATAGGACTCATGCTTCTCTTTCCCACTGTACTGGTACCTGTAAAACTGAAATGTAGAAGAAATATGATTATGAACAAGTCAAGAATAACTATTACATAGGTACTACCTGTGGTACATCTATCAAATGCTTATGAAGGTAGTAGAATAAACTGTAGTAAGTGGTGTACCATGAAATTACGTTATCTGGAAGATCTGACTTAACTATAAAATTCCATAAGTTGGCTATCTAATCCAATCTTTATGTAGATGAAGGTATTCATTCTTTGTACTATAGATGTCTCAGGCTTAGCTGCTATTCTGATGAGATCACTCAAATTTAATTAAAGCTGTTCTCTATCCCTGCTTAATTTTAATTTTTATTCTCTTAGTTATGAAAGCTCTTGTAAAGCATTTTCAATAGACACTAAGTTATATACAACTGTTAAGCCTCAAACACACATCTTGATATTGGAGATTCCACATGCTAACTTCATCCTCTCTCCTGGAACTATATACAGTTTTAAAACCTTTTCTATTATATAAAGGTAGAGAAAACCATCAAGCTCCATATAATAAACTTTAAATCAGGCCTTAAAGTGAAGAGTCCTACCATCCAACGGGCTGGTAAAATAAAAAGCACAAAAAATTGCACACTCATTTCATAGGTAATATTTGAATGAAGCCTGACTAACACAGTATGAAGATGAACTTAGAGCTCCATTTCATTCAGCATACATAGAAATAACACTGCATAGATTTTCATTCAACTGGAATACTATTGTTAAGTTTCCTTGAAAGACAAATGACATTATTAAAATCAAATTAGCATGAGTATAAGAAAGAATGCAGCAGCAAAGGGGCTAATTAAAAAAATAGTTCCCATTACGAACTTCTAGATATGTGAATATCAGCTACTTAAATGTCTATCTTAATGCTCTTTTAAACAACCAATTAAAAAAAAAAAGGTAGTTTTAGACTTACCTTTAGTTTTTCATTAAGAACTACAGAAAATGGCTGTATGCATCTAAGCCATGTTCTATTCTTTTATTTAAATAAAAATTAATACCAAGTTATAGAACAAAGCTTTACAAGCTATTTTATTTTTTCTTTCAAATCAATAATAGCAAGGAATTATGGTGTTTCAATAAGGTTTCAACTAAAGGACTGTTAAATTTGGCTGTATAGTTTTGGCTTTGAAATGTAATTTTTTCAGCTGAACATTTTGCAATTTAAAACAGACTCTTTCTGGGATGTCCAAAGGCAATAAACAAACATGAAACATACGATTACGCCTCATGCTCTTGCACTTTAGGAGCACAAACACCATTTACTCTGATGAATAGCTGGCTTTTCCTCCAAACATTCACACACAGAAGACCTTCTTGCATGATTTCTTACAAATCATCATTTCGAGTCACACCGGAACTACCCTCAATAAAAAGATGCAAACCAAAAAGCTGGATAGAACTGTTTATCCTACATACACACTTCAGTATTATAAAACAGGCAAAAACTAGGTTTGAAAAGAAAAAAAGTCTAGTGAAGAAAGAGCATTTAGAAAATGAAAAACTACTATATCTATTTTTTAAAACATTGTTTAGAAAAGTTTGTAAGAATTCTACTTTGGGGAAAGATATTCTGAAAAATACATAAGGAAGAAAAACTCAGGAGCCATAAATTATGATTCCAGGATTTCTTAGACATACTATCAGCACTTGGCTCTTAGAAGGGAACTTGCACTCACTGTAGGAAGAAGCTCCCTTTTTGAAAGGTCTTACAGCTGAATTTAATTTTTTTCAACTTAGACTCTTGACAAGTTATTGCAAATAAAGAGAAACAAAGTTCTTGATCTTCAGTGCACATTTAGCTCTTTACCAAAGTACAAAATAAAAATTAATTTTAGCCCTTATGTTCTTCCTGCAGATACCTTAAGGGGAAAAAAAACCACCACAAAACCAGCAGCACAAAATCCAAAATATATGTATTTTATAATCAACAACCGTTGACTTCTTGCTTTCTCTGAAAACATTAACTTTATTCTACATTCATTCATTGATTGCATGGATTCGAGATGGCTAAGGGTTGATTTTTTTGTGTCTTATTCTTCTTTGAGCTAAAAGACGACTCAAGGACTACAGCAACATTATTTATTCACTTAGCAATAGTACCAAATCAGTATGGTTGTATATACAAGTTAGAGCAAAGTTCAGTTTTCTAATTGTACCGGCTATTTTGGAATATGTCCGTATTTCTGTCTCAATTTTCTTACTCTGTTGAGAAACAACTAAACAAAGTGGAAGAACCAAACAAACTAGTAGCTATCAGTAATTGTCCAATTCAGATATACTTGTTTAGGATCCTCAACTGTTTGGATACCTGAAACATTTAGAGACAGAGACTTACATCATCCATTAACAAACGTAGCACTTAGGTTTCAAAACACACATGTACAACAGTTATCCAGGCAATACTTTTTATTTTTTTTAAAGAATRTATTTAAGAAGGTTCTGGAATTTCTTTTGTAAATTGAAAAGGAGATTGTTCTCATTTTAAAAATAAAATTACTAGCCAAGTTTTTTTGGTTTTTTTTTTGTTTGGGGTTTGTTTTTTTTTGGGGGGGGGGGGGAGGAGGCAGGGAACAAAAAACAAAACCACAAGAAAAGCCTATCATACATTGCCAGTTGGCAAATCTACTTAGTGAACACAATATAGCTTTCACATCAGTCAGTGATGATGGTAGGTGGGGTTCCAAGCGTCTTCAGTGATGGCAGTTTCCACTAGTACTTCCTCAACCTCTCCCTTCTGTTGACCTATTTTAATGCCAGCCCACAGGCAAACCTGAGGAGGATGAATGCCACTGGAGGAAGGTGGTAGAAACAGAAAATCTAGATTTTATTCTCAATTTCTATTCCTACTAAGTGCAATCCTGATCAACAAAGAATATAGGCTTTTTGTTAAATTCCAGCAGTATGACTAGCAACATTAGTACTAGACGAATCAACAGGATGTGGATGTATCACTCTACTGCCAGAAAGAGCATGGACTCTGCCTGATTAAACTGCCCATGAACTTTGTAATGTCATTTCAGCTACTAAATAGCAGCAATCCAACTAGTACTATGGTAATTAGTTTGAAAGAATCAGCAAGTGGAGGGGGGGCAAAAGGTGGGAAAACAATAATGATGATGTAGCATTACACATTTTTTGTTTTGGAAAAGCATCTACTACTTTTAAAAGGACCACTTACTTCCATAACAACAGAGCATCTTGAATTGGCCTGGATATATACAGACCTCCAACTTCAAGTAAATTTCATTTAAATGAAAACATAAACCCCATGTTTTCTTGCTACTTTGAACAATATTGAGGGGGGGGTAGTTACTGACCCATCATAAAAATCAGTCATTTCAGCTTAAGAGCAGGTGAAATCTCCTCAAATAACACTAGAATACTGGAACACTATAATAATTTGCTTGCAATATTTATTATCCATATCTTTAATGACTCAGCTTTTCCCAATTCTTATCCTTTATTTAGTAATAAACCACTATAAACAACCATTTCTGTAAAAAGGAAAAGAATCATCAGCAGAAGTACATGAACATTTCAAAAATGAGAGAAACTATCTTCAGCAAAATAAAGACATTCAAGGAAGTGGTGCTACAAACAGCACCCTGACTTGACAGAAGATGCAGCACTCCTGGTTTTAGCTAGAAAACTTGTAAGGCAAAATGACATATCACTTTCCTGTACCTCATACTAGCGTCTTTTGCCATTGGCCTTATTTTATTTTACTCATTCCTAGATGATGAGCAGGAAAATTAGAATAAGTAACTACAAGTAGAGCAGGATATCTAGTTTTACATAGAACATACCCTATTTGATTTTTCATGCTATGGTTTAACACTATTTTGCTAAGGAAAAGATCTTAAATCCATGCATTTAACAGTCATGGCAGAGCTGGCAGGCAGTTTGCTTAGCACAACATAGCCGGTACCGTATAATACACAAGAGGCCATGATCCATCCATTTCGAAAGTGTAGTGAACGGCTTTAGAGAAGGGGATCTTAACTACTTGAAGTTTTGTCAAATGCATCAGTTTTTCCTCTACTTCTCCATCTGACATTAATAATCTGGCATATTTCCATTAAAATCAATTTTAATATCTAACAGTAGTAATAAGTTATATGCAAGGGGTATATGTTAATTATAAGTGATTTTACCTTGTGACGGCTATTAATAATATCAAACTATATTTTCTTAAGAGTAGTTCCTCTATAATATGGGACTATAGTTTTTTTTTAGTAAGACAGGAATTAAAGAACCTTTGTTACATACTTATCAATCTGTCAATTTAAGACAAAAGGTCCTTACAAGAAATACCCAACAACTTCATCACTGAATGAAAAAGTAGCCAGGATATATTGTCATCATGGAGAGGAACAGCTATTCTGCAGCTGTGCTCCCTGGCAGAAACTGATGCAGTAAGCTTATTAAATAATAAATAAATAAAGGATGTAGTAACATGAAGCTATTATAAGAGATCAGCTGCTAGATACATCACAGTATCGAGCGATCAACTATATATGATTCAAATTAATCTGGACAAATATACACACATACACATGCACACATATTTGTCCTGATTGCTTCATATAAATATTTGTTACATTTATTATATTTTATATAAAAATGGTTATATATAATATCTAAAAATATAAATAAATATTTTTGAGATATCTTTGTCTGGAAACAAAAGGAGAATGTTCATCCTGAGTGAACTGAAAGACCACAAGGTTTACAATTCCATGTTGTACCTAACCAGATTACACTTAAGAGGAAACATTTATAAAAGATTAGTTGACAGGAGAAACACAATCTAACTAGTAACAAATAAAAATAAAATTAAGAAAACATGTCAAAAGACCTGCATGAAAGGGAATTTGGGACAGAACCAAATCACTTCATTAATGGAATAATGAGAGAACAAAAATTCATGTAACATCAATTACAAAAGAAGTTCTATCAACAAAATAAAGGCTGCTATCAAAGTGTTGATCATCTAAAAACAAGGCTGCTTCTTGGAATTTTGCAACACTAGAAAAAATAGATTAAAAATTCTCAAGGAGATTAAGTGCTCAGGCATACAACTCATTGCGGTGTATCATAATTTTAAGGAAAGAATTCACTGAAAATTTTATTCAGCAATTTTCCAAATAATACATTTGCGGTAGTCCTCAAACTTCTTTGCGAGATAACAACAAATCAGCTTTCCACATTTACTGTTTTCCAAAGTATACGTTAAAAGAATAAGTTGTCTATGGTTCAAACCATAAGCTGCCACTCTTACCATCTGTCTAGAATCTGTGAGATACCCAGAAAACAACATAAACAACATTCATTGAGGAGAGATACTTCCTTTAGTAGAAATAAAACTAGGACTTAGTATTTCTTTGCAGTAGACTCAAGATGTGATAAGTATTTTCAGGCTATTTAATACAGAGTTAGTTATAGACCTAAACCTTAGCCACATGTAAACTAGTGCCAGGACAATCTTTGGAGCTCCTCATGTCTTCACAGCATGCACTCCCAAGTTTTCCTAAGTACAACAGTTCAATTAAATTAACTTCATTTGATATGGATTTTATCACCAGGTTCCTCCATATGGTTTTTAGGGATCAAACATGTCTCTAACACATTTAGAATTCCCACCATGACAAAAGCCATGAAAATTTGACAGCTAGCCAAAATACACACCTGCATTTAATTTTGAAAGTAGGCAAATCATAAGCTCATGTAAGTGAGAAGAACAGAACAAGTTTAGTGTATTTGTAACATGACAGATAACATTTACAGGAAGATATAATGAGAGCTAGAACTTATCATAGTACTCCCAAGAAAGATAAAGCAAAAAGACCTCAGTGTTGGTTTTAAGACTATCTCACTTGGTCTGTCTCACCTTGGGGGG
>JAYKAV010001111.1:364024-458059 GCA_035582835.1 Phoebastria nigripes | reverse complement strand
GGGGGGGTAAGAAAGAATGGCAATAACTTGATAGGTTAATTATATAATTATATTAACACTAAAAGACCCTTGCCATTCACAGCTACACAGATGACTGAGAAAGAAGCCTCCTGTTACCATCATATCCAAAACCTGTCATTAATATGTGAGGGTAAAAATGGAACAAGAAATACACACAGCAACATACTGTACCAGAATCAAAACCAGCATCTTCTGACTGAATTTTGTCCTTAAATAATGAACTAAAACCCTTTTCAAGTTTTACTCCAAAAACTTAAGGCCATGCAAGTATCATCATTTGCCTTCCTGTTTCTGAAGCATAAGGACGACTTCATCAGGACTGCTCAAGACGGTAATTTATACCCTTCTCTGTGGCAGTATTATCACCACGGGAAGTAATCCAAAAACCAAGACAGCCTTTACAAGGGTATAAGATGACAGCTAAGTTTCCAGATGACACAAGCCATTCAGAGGTGTCAAATGAATAAAGAAAATAAGTCTTTTATTTTGGTTATAAGAAATGGTGCTGCTACATCAAGCTCAAAAGCTGCGATATGACCTGCCCTCAAGATCCCAATATTTTAAAAATTTGTCTAATCACATTTGTGACCAAATTCCCTCTGCTCCTTTACCTATGATCTTGTGACAGCTGATGTACCACTACTGATTTATATGCAAAGAAATATGTACAGAAAAAAAAGTCACCTATTGGTTAAGAACTACCTGAAACTTGCTAGACTTCTAATAAAAATGCAATAAAAATACAAGAGTTGGCAATGCAGGAAAAGTCTCACCTGTTAACACAGTAGTATCGACTCTGGGAAACGTAAGGTGTGCATTGAGTTTTTAACCGCTTTCTCTCCATCTCCTTCCAACTATCTTCTGTACATTTTCTTTTTGCCTGTTTTTCTTCATGTTTTTTCTCAACATATTCTGCATATGTCTGGATCCTATAACTTTCAGCATACCTGCTGGTGTTTACAGCTATGGGGAAGAAGAGTGATGTTATATACAAAACACTGTAAAATGACAGCATGCCCTCTCCTGAAATAACTTATTTTGAAAAGCAGAAGGCAGCGAGCTATTCATTCTGTTCATATAAACGACTTTGAGTTCCATTGTTAGTGATTGGGGTGGGGGGGGTGGGGGGAGAAAATGCCATACTCTCCTGAATTCACATGGTATGTTTGAATTAGATATTCAAAACTCTTCTCAGAGTCAGACTTCATACAAAAAGGGTTAAATCTACTTAAGACTTTTCTTTTAAATTAGAAACCATCAATTCCTCAGTCATAACCCTCTTCCAGATTGCTTGTTGGCAAGAAGAGATTTCCTGGATTTTTTCCCTTTTAGTCTCATTACTTAACCCAGCAGGTTTATTTTGCAAGTCTGCCAGGAAAAGACGACATTTGCAAAGCCTTTGCCAAAACTGTGTTTGATTGCTGTGAAACATAAGCTTATTTGAGCTGCATTTTTGGTTGCACAAGATATCCATGGAAGCAGCATTTAACTAATATCCAGCTGTTCTGTCCTTGTATCTTTCTCATGTTTGGTCTCCATTTAACTAAAAAAGACTGCAAGTTCAAGGTAGAAGGATTTCTGTCAATGCAAAATTAGAATCACTTCAAAAATAAAGAGAAAACTTTCACTGCCTTCACTCTGCAACAATTTACCAACATTCCTTCAAATCCTAGCATCTTCACAGTTCTCAGCCTTTAGTCTGCAAGGCAAGCTCTGGCCTGAAGCCATCACTGTAACAGATGAATCAGCAAATCAAACTGCCTGTCAACTGGTGTCCTCTGCTGTTTTCAGCCTAACTCCCTAAAAAAAAAAAGTACTGTAAACCAACCAACCAGTAAACCAGTTTAAATATAAAAAAACCAAACAACCCAGATTGTTCTTCATATACTTGGGCTGTGCATTTTAAAATACCATTAATTGTCATGGAGACAAAATTCTGATTTTATTAGGTACTTCCAATCTTTTTGTAGAAATTTCAGATGTGTATCCAACTTTCTGATTCCAGTTGAAGTGTTGTCATCTTGAATACAGGTATTCTGTATTACCTCTAGCCCAAGCACTAAAAATAGCAAGCTCCAACATCACAACTCAGAAAAGGTGAGGAAGATGGGTGGATTTGGTTTTTTTCCTCTTTCAGAATAGATCACATATTCTGCATATTGGCTATGCTACTGTGAAATGAATTACCTATAGTACCAGTTGCAGCATATAGATGATGATGATGTTGCAAAGTCTCTCAAATGTACATAAAACTGGGCAACAGCTTTGTATATTTAATTTTAATCCCAAGAATAGATACCAGCAATTATGATTAATAGCCTCATGAGATTGTTCCACTAACCAAAGAGATGTTTTGCATACCTCCTTTCACACCCTATATTTGTTTTGAACTGTGAAGTTACAGGATCTGTTTGTAAGAATTAGGGGCATATTTATTGCCCATTAAGTTATGGTGCAGGCATCATGAATGAATTAATAATGCTCACTGGAGTTACTGCATGCCAGCCGACATTCCTCAGGGTAAAATTTGTTTAGTTAAACTCAAGCATGTTTTTACTTGCTAAAATCAAGCACATAGTTACCATGGATCATCTGATAAATAGTGATTTGTTAAAACACAATAACCATTTCACATTATTTGTTTTGCTATAAACTAAGAGCCAAAGTTATGGCTCTTCCATTTAATTCCCTGACAAACCTGGCCTGTATTTAAGGGAAAAAAGGGGGGGGGAAGGGGAAGGGTTGCAGGGAATCATCCTTATACAGCTTAAAGATAATTTTAAAATAAATCTGTGTAAGAGTCAGTATTTTTGAACAAAGACAACTCTGTTTTCCTGAAATAAGGCCTGTATTTTATAGCAACCCATTCATATTACACATACACACACAAATATATGTATATATATTTAATATAAAAAATTATATGCTGAATATATTGCTTCATGCATTGAACAACTGAAATGAAGGCATATGGAGAATTCTACGGAGCCACACAGATAAATCAATCTTGCATGGTCTTGAACTGAAGAGCAGCTCCCTGTAAAAGTTTAAAATACATTTTCTCTGATGCTTTTTTGATGAATGCTGTCTGAATTGCCAAACAAAGCAAATACAGTTACATCGCTCTGCATTGCCAATAGAAAAAATGCATTGCTAGAATGCTTTGTGAATTCTAACAAACTAAAGAGAACTTAGGGGGTTTATTTACTTAATTATCTAAATCATAAGAGAGAAGACAAATCTTTCTGTGAGAAACCTGACCTAGTAACTAACACCACATGGCTGCATTTCATTACACTAGTTGCAGCCATAAAGCTAAGTTTCTGTCTTACAGTAGAATAATAGTAATTGCACATTATTTTAGGAAAAACATTTCTAGAGGATGGCATCTTCCCTAGTTATTAGGCAAGCTATTAAACAGGTTGACTGACGTTGAGCGATCCAAGAGGAATGTGTACAAAGATACTTTAATTTTTGCTCCTTATGCAGACCAAAATCCTGACAGATGGCCACTGACAATATTAAATCTCTTAATAAATAGATAAATATTTAAGTGAACTGTGTAGATAAAAACCCCACAATATATAAATAAATACACGAACTACACAGATTAAGGCTGCAATACTAAACACTGAAGTTTATGAAATACTAAATTAAAATTCACCTGTGAAGCCTTAAAGTGACCTCTGTATAGATGCTGTGTTAGTCTTATCTGATCATGTACTACTTAAAACATGGGACTGCTGCCTCAATTGGATCAACAGTGTTCAATTAGTGAGTAGCTAATTCAGTATTTTGTTTTATTCTCATTACTCACTGTATGGTTCCACGGCCTTATTTACTGACTTCTAGGGCTATTCATGCTCCATTTAAAAAAAATCAGAAGTTTGCATATGCACTTTTTTCATCATGGTATTGCCCAGTGTTTCAAAGTAAAGCTCATGAGCTGAAGCAGCAGTGCTATGTGCCTATTTTATAAACAGAAAGCAGAAGTAAAGACTCAACATCCCAAATTAGAGGCTATCTTTTAAATTAACCTAAATGGAATTAAATTGTCCACTACACAGAGCATTCAATCAGGGTTGGGTTCCTACACAGCAAATGTATTAACATATTCCCAGAGAAGTCATAAATCAAAATTCTCCAAAATAAACAGCATGTGATCACGTGGCCAGGGACTTTATCAATGCATGAGCATAATCCACCTATATTATGTTAAATATTAGTGAAATTGGCATTGCAATATTAACGTTGTGGGTTTTTTAGCCTATATGCAGTTTTCAGACCTTTAAGCATACCTGGACAATTTCTGCTGCAAGACATCACACTGTTACACACACCACTAATTAGGTGGACCAGAAATTAAATGCACTTCTCCAGCCTCTCCCACTAGAATTATGGAAGTTACTGATAGTTGCTAGTGTTGACTCAATATAAAAAGCATTGGGCACACTCTGTTGGCTTCTCTCAGAAAGAGATGCATGAACCTGAGAGCATTCTCACTAATTAGCCAACATTTCTGCTGATTTCTGCTCTTATCCTACCCTCTCCAATTTGTCTTTTTCCCAGTTCAGTCTTTTCTGGGTGTGTCTATCTCATACTGGTCTTGCAATCTATCATAACCCTAAACCTTCTTCAATATTAAACTCACTGTTTCCTATTTTCTCTGGCAAGGCAGTACTCCTACCTCCTTTTTTAAATTGTCTCCGCTACCATTAGGCATCAGTTTTGCCCAACATAACCAAGCTACATCCCATCCATTATCCGTTTCTTTATCCCAGTTTTTTTTCATGCAGGGTAGTCCTTGTCAAATGCATTTTTCTTTAGTGTCAAACCAGTTTATTTTCAAACCTGGTCCAATCACAGCCTCTTTGCTCCCTCTGAACGTGTAAACTAGTTTCCAATCTCACCCCCATTCACTAGGTTCCTTGACCATCCCTTGCCTAAAACAAAGAAGCAGAGCTGGCAATGGGGCTGGAACCATGTGCTGGTCTATGCAGTACTACAAAAAACCTCGATGAAATGAAACCTTGGTCCACCTCCAAAAGGACCAGCACACCCCCAAACAAGCAAACAAAAACATATAATAAAAATCACTCCATTACCATTGATTTTTTTCTTAAAGTAGTCCTGTTTGAAACCCAAAATAAAGAACACTGTAAAGAACAAGGACAGCACCGGGATGGCTTTCCCTCCCCCACCAGACTAAATGAAAAGTTTTTAAAACTATGAGCAATCTTTAGGATTAGGAAGGAGGCAGGCTATACTGACTCCTACCAACTAATTGCTGTACTTAGTTTTCTTTCTTAATGTTTCTTCACTTCGAGTAAGTCCATGTAGTAGCCCAGAGTTAATTATGAATGGCACTCATTCAAATACAGAAATATAGCGCAGATTCAATCTCACAATCTTTGTGCTCTTTTCTCTCCCAGTACATACAGAGAATGAAGTTCTAAACTAGCTGGCTACTTCATTGTATTATTCAGTGATTTTCCAAATTTCACAGGCATGTAGAAGAATGTAGAAGACTACAAAACAAGTATGTTTCTTTAGCAGGAAAGAAGTAATCCTGGGAATAACTGCCCTATGTAGTATGTTACTCTTAGCCCTGACAAAAGAATAATTTCAAAAAACAACTAAATGTAGTGGATTAGACCATTTTTTCAAGTCTGGTTACAAAAAAAGTTATAAACTGTGTTACTTTTGACAGTTAGCAGGTCACAAGGACTCAAATTCATTTGTATTTCAACAGAAAAACCTGAATGTTTCCTTAACTCCTGCTTTTAAAGTATTGGGGTTTTGTTTGGGGTTTTGTGGTTTTTTGTTTGTTTGTTTTTTGGTTGGTTGGTTGGTTGGGGGGGGGTGTTTTTGTTTTGTGGTTTGGTTTTGTTTTGTTTTTTAAATTCTTTTCATCTGGAATGCTCACATCAACTCATCACCAATCAGCTGAAGAGCACAGTGGAGTTTTAGGAGAGTAAACCCATCTAACACTGTTACTGTCAAAACTGATCTAAAGCCTCCTTAATTTACCAGGGTAAGACACCTACATATGACAGGATTCTTTAAAGTCTTCGTCATCAACCCACACTAGCAAGGCAGTTATTTTGTTGAGTTGGATGTATTCAGCATACCCTTTGCTAAAGCTTTTATTGAGATGAAACCTTATCCTGAAAATAGTTTTCTCCACTTTCAACAGAAGTATCCTGCACAGGTCTACTTCTAATAGAGTCAAACAAATATTTCAATCATGACTGAAGAGAGTCAAAAATAACTGCTAATTCAGCTACAGAAAGCCTGACTGCCTGCTTTCCATTTTCCGTAATAGCTGTGCTGCTGCATTGAAACCCCGTTGCACATGCCAAGGTAACTACAGCAGACTTGCCCAGCATTGCTGAATGAAGCGACACTTCATCAGTGTGCTTCTCAAGATCCTTGTCCTCAAGGAAGGTTAAAGAGAAGAAAAACCCTCACTGCAAACAGTTTATTTAAAAAAAAAAAGTAGAGAATTAACTAAAACAAGGTATCAAGATCTCATGAAAGATCCTCTAGGATCATCCTGCACTGAAGCATCATGAGGGGAAAGTCTTGGTTTGCTCTGAGGTCAGGAGGTAATTAAAATTCACTTACAATTTCTTTTACTGATAAAAAAACATTTAACCATGTGGAAGTCAGAGCCTAATTGTTTGAAACCTATAATGCAGTGTAATTTTGGATCCCAGCATCACTTAGAAAAATTCAAAAGCCCTGAAGAAGTTAAAAAGTATTTACTTAGTCAATGTACTTCCAGAAATATACCTACAGTTGACTGTCTCAGAGATCAGCAGAATGATTTATTCTGTCTTCTATTCAGTGATAAGGAAAGCAGCCTCAATGTAACTATTAGAAAGTCTCAAGTCTCTTAGTACCAGTTGTAGCATTCAATCATAAAATGTGTGCTTCAACAAGTTTTCAATTATTTAACATGCCTGTTTTCCCTCCCTTTCCCAAGGGAATTTATCAAACTTCTGTATATGCATTGTTTCTCCTCAGTTGCCCAAACTTTAAACAGGCTGGAAGGTACTGTATTTAAAAAGTGCCAAATCTCAACATTTTGTTAGAGAACTTAAGTTTTTATCAATTTCACCAACACAGACCACCTGTTCAAACTACTCTAAGAAAATACAACTCTTTGAAATCATCTGCATTGCATTTACTAAAATAAAACAAACAATACTTGACTGATCATTTTCACATGCTTAGAAATTTAGATGTCTAAAAATTTTTGTTTAGGAAAAAACAAAACGAAACAAAACAACTGAGGTAAAATACCACGTTATTCTTTGGCGCCCATGAAGAAAATCTTAACTTTGTAAAAAACACTTTTGTTCTGAGACATAAGTACGGAATCAAGCACAAAATGTTCAGACAAGTCACTATGCTAGGACAACATTTTTCCAAGTTACAAAATATATCAACTTTGTTAGTTAACTCCGTACCTAATTTCACAAGCTGCATACTGACTGCACAGAAACACAAAACTAAGGTTGGTGAAGATGTATTTCCTTGCTCCAAGGAATCTGTGTACTAGAGTATGATGGAGAAAAGCCATTTAATAATTTGAAGGATCTGTAGTCTCTGAATTATATTTCATAGTGGCAACTATCTGTAGGCTGTATCACAACTGAAAACTGCAATTTGTACGTGGTGCTGACCATCGCTTTCCGTTTTCCTCTCCCGTATTAACCTAAGATAGYGGAAGGTGCCTATATGGATTCTAAAATAGACTTTTTTAAAAGACTGTTTTACAAAGACTGTCATATCTCTTTTGACATCTGAATCCAGAGCAGGATCAATGTGGTGACAAAGCAGCTGTTCACCTTGCAAAGGAGGATGGCAAGTTAGTCAAGAGAGCAAAACCAAAATAAGTCTTTGACTCTCCATTTTGGAGAAAATGGGAAAATGAGCAGGCGATCTGAAAGAAAATGGTTTTACAGAAGAAAGAAAAAATGCCAAGTACAAAGCATGGCAGAGAGAGAGGAAGGATCCTTAGACAATGCTTTAAACTCAAAAAATTTCTCTCAACAAAGAACACAGATGATAGCATAGTCCACTGAGACATTTCACACTATGCACAAGTATGCAGATTGTTATAAAGGATTTTAACTTTCTTAAAGATGCAGTTTTTTAATTACTGAAAGAATTCAAGCTACTTAACCTTTGCACCCTGTTTAAATACCTCAGTAATTGAAACAAAAGCTGTGAAATGTATTAACCCATTTCAAAAAATCCAAATCAAATTAAAAGGTGGTCAAAAGACTTCCAACATTATATTAAGAAAAAAACTACTATATTCAAACTTACAGGGCACAGGGGGTTTTTTGTTTTGTTTTTTTAACTGATGAGAAAAAATATGACTGCAGGTGCCTGAAAGCAAGTCTATAATCGGGCCTCAATTCTGCATCACTAATGCTGAAAGTTGTAAAATAGCTACCTGTACTATGATTATACCGCAGGTTCCACTGTAAAACCATGACTAGAATATATCAACCAGCAATTAATTTTCTTGTTATAGTCAAGATTCCTGAACAACACAAGCAGAAATTCACCACATCTCATTCCCTGCATTTACTAATACAGAAATGCTTTTAAATCAACACTGGAGAATTTTAATTTCCAGGAGTACTAGTAAAGTGTTCAGATCTGTTAATCTACAAGTTAAAAATGTAAAATGTACAGAACACTTCCTTTCTAGTCAGACAGAAGGTCTCAATATCTATCATTAGTCAAAGCACAGAGAGCTCAGATCTCAAAGACTTTTCGGAAAGAAACGGAACTCATGGTCTGGCTAGACAGCTGATTTCATCTAACAGCTTGTTACCAAATGGGAGAATCCCATTCCTTGCTCCTTAGCCCCTGCTCCAAGCTACCTGATCCCATGCCCTCCTTTACAGTGTTTCTGGTGTTTATTGACCTGCTGATGAGCCAGTTCACCTCACTGAACCAGCAGGAATTTTCCTTTTTTTTCTTTTTTCTGGACACAAAACCAGCGAAAGAAAAGCAGTGAGAGCTCACTGTTGGAGTGGGGAAAGAGTCATCTCCTTTATGTAACCATGAAGGATTAAGACTGGCACAAACCGTTAGCTATATTTTAATACCAGCAAATTAAACATTTCAGCTAAGGCTGAACAGTTGCAGGAGGCACACTCCTGAAAAATCTGATGACATTTCTGGCACTCGTTAAGAACTTCAGAACAAGAACTAGTGAACTGAGCTTGGAGACATCCTCATGGCAGTGCTGTCCAGAAGACTGTTCAAGATCAACACAGACATTTTCAATTGAAGCACCTATTAATGCTCCACATGTCGGGTGCTTCAAAAAGAACTATCTAGATAATGAGTTCACCCACCAGATACAGTTTGCTACAGGAATGATTGCACCCCATTGCCAGAATTAACATATTCACTACTGCATCAAACAAGTGTGTTGATACTGTCCCCATCTAAAAAGGCACTCCAAATAAAACTAAATCTTTAACTTTTCCATTTTTATAACACTTATTACCCATGAGGAGTGCAAAACCTACAGACTAACTGCTCAGGTCTTCCTAGTGAAACCATTTCATTCAAGTCCTTACATAGCATACAGGCATGTATAACAAATCATTACGATCTTTTGAAAAACTATAAGCAGTTTCAAGGTAACGTATGTTTTTAAAAAAATCCAACTTGCATGAAAATAATGTAAAAGCACACATCTACAAGGTGATTATATCTTACTACAATTATTACAACTGTTAGTTTCTCATCTTAAATGCCATTTTGATGTAGCACAAGAATTCAAGCCACTCAAAAATTAACATGAGAAATACCAAGCCACTGATGCAAAATTTAAGCCAAGCTTTCCTAAAACATCAAAACCTTGTGGATCTTAAGAATCTGAAATTTGATGGGGGGAAGGAGAAGGGAAATCACAAAAAGCTAGAGAAACTGCTTGAGACTGCACATAATTTGAATAAAAAGTAGAATAACAGTAATGGCTGAGATTAGACATACTACAGTATGACTCCAGCTTCCTTGGTCTACATTAAGCAAGTTTCCTGCCCAGAGTATGTATCTGACATGAATTTCACATTATCTTATTGGTGAGAACACAGTCATGTGAAATATAATTTTTCAAAGAATCTGCGTAATACAGTAGATACTCCCTGTCATTTCCCCAAATTCAGTGAGAAGAGACCGATATGCACACAATCTCAAAATACATATGTATATTTTCAAATAGTGGTGGCAAGCATTCATGCTAAGTAGAAGGTTCTATAGCAAACCTTATAAAACACTAATAAACCATAAAGTCCACCCTGTCTGAGAAGCTCACAAGTTCAGAAAGATTAATGATGTAAACAAGAATCATTGAAAGGCCATCAGAATTTCAGCTGCTGCACCTGCTTTAGTCCATTGCTCCCCTGCTGTCTAAATACATTGGTCTACTCAGTGCCTAGAGGAAGAAGATATCTTGCACGCAGTAAATTCTATATGAGCTCATGTATCAGGGCACTAACACATGGAACAACTTAACATTATTTCAATGCTTGCCGTTTATGACAAGCAGTTGCTTTTCACATGTATTTAAAATTTCAGGTTAAGTGTATTTATTGCATTTTAAAACAGCAAGAAAAAATTCTCAGGAAGATACTCAAGTTAAAATTACTCTTAAGTCCAGTGGTCTTAAAATATTGTAAAAGTTGCTCATAATCAGAACAAGAACGTTATTAAACTGCACCTAAGCCTTTGGTAAAGAGAATTAAGAGCAAGCATTAGCTGCTAAGGGAAAATAAACCAGGTATATTTTTGAAGTACCACTGATAAACTTGCCCATCATTTCCATTAACATATAACTATGTCAAATGTCTCAGAATGGAAACCCAATTTTACTTTCAAGCACTTTAAAAATCTAACATAAGACTTTTCCCATGTTTCAGAAATTAACCCACCCTCAAGTGACTGCAATTTTTAACAGTACATTTTAGATGGCCTATAAAGACTCCACAAGTGCAAAGACATCTAAAGAAACCTCCCTTTAAGAGTGCATCTGGGTTCTTTTTACACCAGCGACCTAGATAGTCACTGAAAGTTGGCTGGCAACAAAATTCAAGGAAACCATGAATAACAAGAGTTTATCATTGATACAAAGCATTAACTGAGGACTCACAAACTAGTTAACAGCCCAGAATGGCTGAGATACTGAAATGATTGAAACCCTGAAATACTTCAGGTTACGTCAATTTATTAATTAAAATAATGATTTTACTGGGTTTACTTTAAAGTTAAGACAAGCTGAAGTTTCTCCCATCTTCCCCACCACTTCCACATTGTTTGTATGAAGTCTAGACCCCTGTAAGTCAAGAAGCACTGAAATAGTACTTATTTCATACTAACCTTTCCAGATGAAAAGCCAACTTCATAAATATACGAAGCTGAACAGCATCCAAAAGCAAGCTTATCTAGCAAGCTGAAAGTCATAAGAGCCAGAAGTTGTACACCAAAAGTTCATTCTGAAGTTTCTTGTATTTATCAACTCTAAGAGTGCACACTGCTTTACCTTTTGTCACACACTTAAAAAGCACATGCTCCATGTTTGACAGAAATGCTGAGACCACATGAAGTACAATTCGGCAACAGTAAGTTCTGTCTCCCAGATGTCCAACTAAAGGAATATCAACCATTTAACAAATTCTTTTTAATTACCTGCCTTGAACAGCAAACCTCAACAGAAAATAGACTGTGTTTATTGTCCATGATTGTTTTCAGGTGCTTGTAACTTGGAAATCAGTTTACAGCAGAGCATATTGCAAAAAGTGACAAATCAGAGCCATCTAAACCACCACTTTCACAAACTCGTTACTGGCTTTAACATGACAACATAGCAGTTCAACAGTGACAACTGACACAGAGAACACAGCCCAATAGAACTCAAGAACAATCTTCCCCCACTAAATATGCAGGTACAACTTGCATATATAGACATGGCAGGCACCTAACTCTGTGGTGATTACAAAACAGTTAACTAACATTTGTCTTGATGCAGCTTCCACTTCAAGCTGAAGTTTATGTTCTAATTGTAGAATAGTATCATTTTATACAAGAACAAGCCTTTTCTACTCATACTAAATTAGAGAGTCTGCCAATATGCAAGTCACATGAATAACCAAATAAAGTGAAGATTCTTGGACATTATTATAAGCAGCAAAATGAGAAGGTTAAGGGATTTGCTTCTTGTTTCCCAAGGTTTCTGTTTTATGTGTTTTAAGCATGCTATATTCAGTTTGAAACTTAGGAGCAGCTCCAAAACTGCCTATAAAAATACTGCCCTTTCCCCTACTTATTTTTTCAGAGGGAAATAAGTGGAAGRGGGAACAAGTATTTTTATACTATGCAAAGATTCATAGGTCCTTCAGGGTAACACTTTAACAATTAAAAAATTGGAATGTGCATTCTTCCTGGCCACATACCACACGACTGATTACCATGTGAAATTTGAAGAGCTACTCATTAGTTTAATTCAGCTAATCAGATTTATACATTTTAATCAGAAAAGCATATGGACCAATGTTTTATCAATCAGTTTTTTACTAGGTCTTAATGGTTACCATCCATGATATTACATAACTCAGGAACACTGTTTTAAAGAGCACTGGGGGATGAACAGATACATTTTATTACCTACATATTCAAAATGGATTTCTATGCATATTAACATGAGAAATCCAACATATTCCCAGGGTGTAGATGAACAAGTTTTTAGTCCATTTAAAATACCTGAAGCCAGGAGAACTAGAAGCAACAGAAACAGCATAGAACAGCTTATACAAAGTGTCACATTTTAAGAGATCTGTCATTTGTTTGATGTAAAGGTTAAGCATGAGCATGAAAATTAATTATAATTAATTACCTGAAATGTGAAAGACAACTTGAAGTAAAAAAAAAAAAAAAAAAATCATCTCCTCCAACCTCCTCCCTCACCCTTTTTTTATAATCAGGTAAAAATTAATCTCGAAAAGCAAAACTTTCCAAAGTTTTCAAAGCAGCATGGAAAAAAACCCCTGTATTTAGGACACAAGACCATCACAATTTCAATACAACCCTTAGATACAGTTACACAATGGACAAATATGGACAAATCACATGTTTCAAATTCTGTTTTAACACCTACAAGGCTGAACAAAATAAAAAGGCATTGGAAAAAAGCTTTTAAGAAACAAGCCAGGTTCATCAGCTGGTTATCCTGAGTATGTACATCAAGGGATGACTGCAGATCAGTCTTCAAATGATCTGCTGTTCAATTCTGTAACTTTACAGTAGTTCAGCCAAAGATTCAGTATTTGAATCGGTGCTGCAACTGAGAAATAAAGACACCTCCCAGATCTGAACTGACTTTAAAAAAAGATTGGATAGACCTAGAATCAGTTAACACTCTATCCAGATTATTACAAAACTGATCCTATTTTCATAGCTTTTCCCCACACAGTTCCCTTATTAAAAGGATGCAAATTAAGTCTGGATATTTTTACAGTGCTTAGACTCATATATGATGCAAATCTGACCACTGCAACTTCCATGCACCCTTCATGTTCTCAATCCATTTATTTTCCATAAATGTTTTTGTTGCACATGTGTGCTTTGTTTACTACACATATTAATACCAGCTGAAAGCCAGAAACATCTTTAAGAGGTAAGCATAAACGTATGTCTGCAGCAACATCTTGCATTGTATCATATTGTTCGACAGTTCTCCAAGGCTTTCTATATAGCCCAGAAGATGCAGACATATTTATATAAACAGGTTAAAAAATAGGTCACATAATTAGTTTTTCCTAGGTTCTTCACTTAAACACAGCTCACTAAATCACAAGTAGAAATAGTGACTTTTATTACCAAAGCAGTTCATTAAAGAATTTAAAATCAGGAAATAAATACTTCATAAAATCAATTCTGTTATTCTATTACAGAAAAAAAAAACCCAAGAGGTTTAAGCAATTTTACAGTAAAAATCACACAGCTTTTTGGTAATTGAGGTTGCTATAGTTTATCAGCTTGGTTGGCTGACTGCTTTCAGTATATGAGATTTTACTAACCTGATTTCATAAAAATCTATGAAAGACTATAATCACCTGAGCTTTCAAACAAATAACTTGTTTCCTAGTACGCAGGTCACAGAACAAGCCTCCCTGTTTGTCAAAGCATAGAAAAGAGACACAACGTGCAGAGCAGTGCCAGAAAGACTCAGTTTAAATATTCTGCAGACATTGAGTTCCTTCCACAGTATGTAGTTGCTGTAACAAAAAATAAAAATTTAAAAAAAAAAAAAAAAAAAAAAAAAAAAAAAAAAAAAAAAAAAAAAAAAAAAAAAAAAAAAAAAAGTGGTGCTGAACATATATGCCAAGCATTCAGACAATAGGTAAGTAACTGAGGTGATAGCAGTGGGGAAGTTACTCTAGCAGCATCTAGGAAGGCTTTCAGCTTACGAAATAGCATAAAACACATGTTTTTTATTGAAAACAAATAGTCTTGCAAGTCCCACTCAGAGAAAAAAGCAATCAGCTTGAAAAGAGGAGGGAAAAAAGGCACAGATACATAAACTTACAATGACCTATAGGTATTCTGTACATCAGGGCATCTGAACTAAAAAGCAGAAAACACAACTTCTGTTGCATTTCACCACAAAGACAAATCCTCTTGGAAAGACAAATCCTCTTGGAAAGACAAATCCTCTTGGAAAGACAAAGAGGTGGAACAATTCCAACCCTTTATTAAATTTTTTCTCAGCCTATACCTCACACATGGAGACCAAACTCTGAATAAGATTAATCAGGTCTGAAATAAAAAGCTTCAGACACTTCAGATAAGTTGCTACTTCACAAACATATCATTTGTGATTGCACAGCTCAGAGTACATTTTTACTTAAGATAATTTAGATTAAGGCTTATTCCCTCCAGTCTTGTAATGTACTCGTTGCTGCACGTGAACAGCATTTCCCTCAAACCTTTGATGGTGTGCTGGTATCACCACTAACTATAATACTTACAGTTTACAAATCATGAATGCTTCAGAGGTAAGAAACTAAGACGACACATGCAAGAAATGCTAGCAATGCTTTCCTGAGTTACAGAGCTAGCTAAAATAGGGCCACATTTATTTTGACATAATTCTTTATCTGGAACTTCTCACTAGAAGTTATATGGTCTTTATATCTGTATATAGATGAAGAAACAACGGCTCTTGCTGCTATGGAGGATTTGCTGTAAGGAGGCTGCTGCTAAGCGCTCAAAATCCTCTGCAGAGATATGTATGTATGAGGAAGTACGATAAACACTCACAGGATGTTAATAAGGAATTAGAGAGATGCACTGATTATGCATCCAGAACCTGAAAGCTTCTTTATTTGAGCTTCATAAGATAGATGATTGTGAACTCAGTGGGGTTTTCTAATTGTTTTTTTCTTTTTAGAACTTAATTGTGGGAATTCTGGCAGGATAGCTCTTAAGTGCAACAAAATTTCAGCCACTTAATCAAAAGTGCTATGTATACTGCTGTTCTTACTGGCTCCACAGCATTTGATGCAAGCATTTGAGTAAACAGGGATGACACTACCATAACATACCCCAGATAATCATGTATAATGGTCCACTTCCAGTCATTGTTCTCAGCAGTTAGTTTATGGGTCACTCCTCAAATATATGCCCAAAAGAACTACAGAAACCACTAAGAGCTTGTGGATCCAACAACAATCAACCAAAAATCTTTAAAAAAAAACCCCACCCAAACAAACAAAACCAAACACACCCCCACCCCACCCCCCACAAAACAACAACAAAACCACCCAAAAAAACCAAACCCAAACCAAAAAACAACCCAAAACACCCACACCCCAAAAAGATTGGTTTTCCTCATAACTGGAAACGGTATTTTCAGTAAATTCAGAGATGTTGGTCTCTTCCTATGTTTTTTTACTTAATTCTTGATTAATTCTTGATGATTTCTGAAGAGTGTTACTTATTCCATATTTTTCTTATGATACCTAGATAATGTTTTGCTCTACGCTTTCAGTCAGCTTCTTATACTGGAAATGGTTCTTTCTAGAGTACCTTGCACAATTGTAAATAGTAAAATATTGCTATCTGTCCTAGGATAGGAATGTGGGTTCACTAAAAGTGTTGCCAGCTGGGGTTAAACCCTCTCCTAAAATCCGAACCAAGAAGCAATATAAAAAAAAACAAACCCAAAACCAATCAACTTTCAAGAAAAAAGTTAAACATGTATACTTCCATGAACTTTTTTCAAAGCTAAGCTCAAAAGTTCAAATGAAAATTAAAAAATTAAGGTCTGGAGAGATTGCATATTATTAATACACAAACTGTAGACACATTAGCAGTCCAGACTGTTAGGACACTATAGGACGAGAGGAAATGGCCTCAAGTTGCGCCAGGGGAGGTTTAGATTGGACATTAGGAAAAATTTCTTTACTGAAAGAGTGGTGAAGCATTGGAACAGGCTGCCCAGGGAAGTGGTGGAGTCACCATCCCTGGAAGTATTTAAAAGACATGTAGATGAGGCACTTAGGGACATGGTTTAGTGGGCATGGTGGTGTTGGGTTGATGGTTGGACTTGATGATCTTAGAGGTCTTTTCCAACCTTAATGATTCTATGATTCTATTATTTTGCATGTGTTCTACAATACATCAGAAGGCTTTCCACTGCACTTGTTACTTGCAAATGTAAACCAAACATGTACATCAGTCCAAAGGATATTTGAAGGCAAAGACCATAAAAGTCTTTGATAGCTCTGCTTTGTGCAAAGTAACAGTAAATAACCTCAATAAATACGGCATCAAGCGAAGAAACTAGCATTGCTTTACCTACAGGTTCAGGTACTTAGATGGTCATGGAATGAAACACAAAACTCGCTCAACCAAGTCCAGTTTGGGCTTGTTGTCTTTGCTGCAACACATGTGCCAGTACTATAAAAGTTTAGTTCCTCCTATAGCATCTGAACCAAGTCAGTAGTTTTGTCATTAGAATCACAGACCCTGTTGGCTCAGAGCATTTTACAGGAGCCAGCTGAAGTCAAGTCTTAATACTGAAGTAAATTCAGAAACACTTACCTATTTGTACTTGTTCTGGCTGGCTCAACGATACAAATGCTGATGTATCATCAATCCACGAAACCTGAATGTTACCTAGAAAAAGGCAAAAGTAGCGATTATGACTATTTTTATCTTAGGCTTAGTCACAGATTTTATCTGATGTGTCATGACATGAAAGAAGATAGTCAACTAAGAGTAACTTCACCTGAGAAGGCTTTTGTCCACTGTAAAGGTGTGTAGTGCATACACAGTTGTTTCTGAGCCTGGAACTGTTCAGAAAGCAGTTACTGTTAGGGCTGCATATGCATCTGTATACCCTCAGACCCACTAGAGTAAGGACCAAAAGGAAAAAGAGACACATCTAATACCTTTTTCACTCCCAGAGTATTCTTCTGCTTCTTCATAGCTTTTTTCTTTCTCTCCCCCCCCCCCCCCTTTTTTTTTTTTTTAAATCTTGTAACAATTCAAGTAATCTTAGGGTTTTTTTTAGTCCTCCCTTCATGTGTTCTATATAATTCTACAACAAAAATTGAAGCGATTTTTTCTGGGAAATTTCAGCTCTGTACCAAAATAAAAAACAGCTCTTTGGGTTTTAAAACCTATCCATCCTTCAGAACTGCAGCATTTCCTAAAGACACAGCAGCATGGACAAGCTCCAGTTACCACTCACTGTTCCTTTACTAGTACAGACACGCAAGATAAGAAATTCCAGTAAAGCAGGGCGGGGGGGGGGGGCACAGGAAAGATTGTTCACACAAGTGGAGAATTCTAGTTACTGCAACACTCTAAATCTTCAAACTCTGGTTTGTTTGGATCACACCGTACACCATTTCCTGGATGTGCAATGAAAACTTAATTTGAGTAAATATGAGGACAAATGCACAAAATCAGAGACCTCATTTGGAAGCTGTGACAATGGAACAGTGACTGGAAATAAGTTCCTCCATTCATCAAGCAGTTAGTCCATTTTCTATGTGAATGGCTTAAAGTGTCACATTAGCACTAAAAGAGCAAAAAAGTGGAGGAAAGGATTCCCATTCCAGACACAAGGTCTTATTACAGTCTGAAAACCATTTACATCTCCTGTCCTCATCTAAGTGCTCTACTGTTTGTACAATTCAGATATTGAAAATTGGTGCAATTTTTTTCAGGCAGACTAGGAAATCAAGTTATATATAATGTTACACCACCATTTAACCTTCAGACATTACAAGGTTAAAAACAATGATGCAAAATGGCTTAAAATGCATTTTATTTTCAGATGTTTAATCTATTTAAATCTAATTTAGCCTACAGGTTACAAGGTTATAGAAGTCTCTTCTGAAATCCAGCCAGATAATAAACAGATTTTCTAATTATAAAAAATAAAAGCCCAGTTAGATTTAGTTTGCATGCTATACATTTGAGTAGCCAGCTATTTAGGACTTTAAGTCATAATCATTTTGACCATTGCCAAAACCATAATTAATTCAGTATGGTTTCTGACATTTCCCTATACTAAAGGGCTAAGGCTGCTATTAAGAAGAGCCTACACTGAGAAGTCAAACGTTAGAATTTCTTTAAACACTTTGTAGGGCAAATAAATTCCATTTCTAATAATTCAGTCTTTGAAGAACATAGATCTTTGCTGCCTATGGGTAAGGGTCTTTACTGTAGGGAGAACATGCTCTCGGCACGACACTTAATATTTCACCACACAGGAAAAGCCCAAGCTGATTTATGATTGCAACTCAAAATTGTAGTGCATTTGGTAGGACCCCGACACCGAGCTTCCTTTAAGTATTAGAAATTATTGCACGATTTAACACTGTTCCAAGTGCATTGACAAGTTATTGCTCTGAGTTTCCCTGAATATCAAGTCCTCCTTTTTTGCATTACTAATTACAAAATTTTCTAAACAATCATTTGAGACATCTGAGACCATACTCTTCTGTAATTCTTCAACATGGAAGTGCTGTCCAGATTCTGTCCCCTTCCTCTATATATAATTAATTCCATATCTACCCTGAACAGACCAAAAGAAAGATTAGAAAGAAGAATTCTCCTGAACATCTTGCAATTGTGCCTTTAGCATAAAATATCAAAGAGGATCAGTGATGGACTAAAATCTCCTGAAAGAGTTCAGCTACCTCAAATGGACTTCAGTGCCCATGTTTTCACTAAGTACCAATTAAAAATAAATAAATAAAAATCCAACCTATTGATGGCACATTATTTCAGTATCAGATACTTATTTGTTGCTGCAGAAAGGCTGCTGCACTCTAAATGACTTTGGTATTTTAGATAGTTAAGGGTTTCAATACTTGCCAATATATGCTGCCTTTATACTCAGATTTATACATTTTAAATATATAATTTTAAGAACAAGTCAAACATTAAATAGTGGACACTAAGCTGCAATCTGAAGAGAACTGCAACAAATGCTCTTATGCGATTCTCCATGCTTAAAAGATACTCTTTTCAGACCATGTCACGTTTCATCATTATTAAGAAATAATGAGAGAGATTTAAATTTAGGAGAGACAAGATTAATAAATTAGATCATTCAGCAATATTGCTAAGCACTCAGTAAATATTGTGCATTTCAAAAGTATGGTGAAAGGGCAATAAAGATCTGAAAAGCAAATGCATCTGCACTTGAAGTACAATATTTAGCAATCAACATAGCCGCATGCCAACTTATTGCAAGGCTAATCCAAATAAGCCATATACAGCAATGTAATAGAATACCAGCTCTAGAGAAATAAAACAGAAGATTTCTCTCTCTACACTTCTAGAATAGATCAAATGTCTTCAATACTTTGAAGAACATGGTTGTTAGCCTATATGCCCCCTTGTCTATTTGCTACCACAATGCACTCTCAACATCCCTTGCTAAAAAAAGGGTAATGTCAAGTAAAGAATTATCGAGTGAAATAAAACATCTTTACCCAAATAGGAGTAGATGAAAATCTGATCTGTTGCTTCTGAGATGAAGGCGCTAAGTAACGTGTTTTTTTCTGTAAATAAATTTGAAAATTCTCTATATATAAATACAAACATGCAAACAACATTAAAATCCACAGAATAAAACGTTACTGATGGATTATGTCAGTCAAACAGATTTTCCTTCAGTTTTTATATGACAATGACCAAAGGTATGGAAAGGCTTCTGTATAAGAGACTAAGTAAACTAGGACTCAGCCTTCAAAAGAAAATTCTAAGGAAGATGCCTATACATGTATGTGGGGAAGATATGAGAACAGAAATTATATAAAAGACATACAGAGGGGTTTCACTATTTCATTATAAAACAATTAAGGGATATCTAATAAAATATAAAGAAGTTTTAAAACCAAAAGAATTTTTCACATAATGCTTAATTGCAGTTAGGGAACTGCCATCAAGTGCTGCAGATGACAAGAATATATATGGGATAAAGAATGATTTTAGACCGACTTAGAGAAAGCTGTGAAAGGCTCAAACTAAAAGATGCAAGTGTGACCTCTAGCTCATGAGTCCCTAAGTTATAAATTGCTAGAAGGCAGGAAAGTTGTTTTACTAACATTGCTAACAGTTTCTGGACACTGACTGCATCAGACAACAGAAATAGTTGAAGCTTTTAGTCTACAAGCAAGGGTTGAAGCATATATTAAACACAAACATTTTCCTGGTGAATAATTGAGAAGGGTTAACAGAGCTTCTACCTTTCTGGCAGGAAGACAGGGTACAAAGAAAGCAAAAACAGCTGAAGGAAACATTGGCACGAGAAGAAGGAGGAAAGGCCAGAAATGCACAGAGAAAAATAGGATTAAAATGTAAAACCCCCCCAAAACCAAAAGAAACAACAAAAACCAACAAAAAAACCCCCCTACACCACAAAAAAGAAAACCCACACCCAAAAAACCCCCACAAACCAAAAACCCAACACTCAAAGCTCACAGGTCTAAATGAAAGTGAGCTCAGAATACTTAATGTATACATTGTGTGCTGGAAGTTTTCCTTAAACTAGATTGTTCACCTTTGAAAGGGACATTTTTCAAGCTCCACTTTTTTTTTTTAATAGAAATTAAACAGTGAGTTTGCAGTACAGCGGTTAACAGGAACAGATGTCATAGTATACGCAACTTGTAAATAAGTCTCAAAATGTATTTAAGAGTCACTTAAAACTCACCTATATAGTAGCTTGGACTACTAGAACAAGATTTAAACATACAAAGAGCTGGTTACATTTTAAAAGTAATTTATGCATCTTCAAGATCACTATGACTCCATGAACTACATCAGCATTCACCTCCATCTTAAAGATAACTCTCACATTCTCACAAAATACAATGCGTAAGTCTGACTCCATTCACTTGGAAAATTTTTAAGTAGTAGTTTTTATAATAGTTTATAGTATGTGTTTTAATTAAAGCCCAAAGACATTCATTTAAGTAGAAGTGAAGGCAATATACAAAAGCTATATTCCAGCAAATACTATTTTAATACCTTCATATTTCACATCAGCATGACCAAATAAACCACACAAATTTAAGAATTTAAAGAAAGTAAGTGTTTTAAGAGACTGCATAGTACTGCAAGTACTTGTACAGTGAAACTACATTCACCCCTGAGACTATAAAAACATCTTGCATGAACAGGTGTCCACTTGGTATGCACGCAGTACTGAAAGACTTCAGAATCGTGAACACTCCTTCTAAAGTAGCAAACATAAACCAGTTCCAAGTCTGACACTGCAGCCCCTTCAGCTGTTTCACTGCTTTCATTAGAAGCTTCATGGAAGATTACAACTCTGCTTCAACTCATACTAGGCTAAAACAAATTCAAAATAATTTTTCTATAAAGTCAGATTAATGTTGCTATTCAATTTAACAATTGATTTTTAATCCAGGTAAAAGCTTAATTTAAAAACACCTTTGTTTAACTGGTGTCATAAATTGGGATAATTCATGTCTGTTACTGCCATATTTTTGGGGCTTTTGGCAAATCACTTAACCTCACATTGTGCCACACTCTGTCTCTCTGTCCAGCTACAACTGAAAAAGCATGGGTACTCCTAGAATTTTGGATAGGAATAATCTGCAGGTTTTTTTGAGATATCATGGCAATAAGACCTAAAACAAAATATAGATTAAGTACTACCCAAATACCAGGAGTTTGTAAATCCAGGTATGAAAACATTCAGCTCTGAAATCCGGAGGAGAGAAATGGGAATTTCAAAATTGAATAGTATTTTGAGATGTGTAAGTATGACCCCTGGTGGTAGTGATCTGTGCTTACGTTTCACACCAACACTGAAGGGGAAGAGTTGATAAAATAAGAAAAATCATATGGCTGACTCTTTAAAAGCCTATAGAAACAATGTCCAAACTGTGTTGTTTCTTACCCCTGTAATAGCAACTCCAGAAGAATCTCAGTAACTTTCTACATTCTCACATTCTAGATTTCCCAATGAGCAATATTAAATCCTATCCAGCATTATATTGGCATCATGCTGCAGTACAGATCAAAAAGTCAGAAGAAACTGAGTGAATTTTAGATAGGTGCAGAGACCCTGCACAGACTACCAAGTCACAATTCTAGGTGAAGAGAAGAACGGTATTCTGTAAACTAGCATGGTGACCCACAGCAAGCACAGGAGTGACAAGACTGAGTACACTAAGGGACTTCTATTGTTTTACTGGTGATTAAACAGCCTTATGGATACCACAGCAATTATTTCACTGGAGGTTAGGTTCAGGTTTGCCCTGAATCCATTTGCCACAACTCTGACTTCAGTCATTAAGTGTGGTACATAACAAGCGATAGGACAAGAGGAAGCGGCCTCAAGTTGTGCCAGGGGAGGTTTAGATTAGGAAAAATTTCTTCACCAAAAGGGTTGTCAAGCATTGGAACAGGCTGCCCAGGGAAGTGGTTGAGTCCCCATCCCTGGAGGTATTTAGAAGACGTGTAGATGTGGCACTTAGGGACATGGTTTAGTGGTGGACTTGGCAGTGTTAGGTTTATGGTTGGACTCAATGATCTTAAAGGTCTTTTCCAACCCAAACGATTCTATTACCTTGAAACAACTGCAGTACACTGATCAAGTACTAGCTAAACAGACATCTCTTCATCTGCTTGTCTCCAAAAGGGGAAAGGTCCATTTCATAATAGAGACCCAACTAGTCACTTATCTGCTTAAAAACACATGTAAAAATATGCACAGTTTTTACAGCAATTATACTCCCAATGGACAAAATTGGTACTGGGACTTTAAGTAAGACTGGGGGCAGGAAAAAGGGGAAACTATAGTGCCAAGCAGAAAATTTTTAAGAATAGGGAAATTACAAATTCAGTCATACAAGCTCTGCTTAGAGCTGCCAAGACTAATGTAAAGTAAAGCAAAGATTTCATTTTTTAAATGAGAAAGTGATCCCCCCAATAAACACTTGGTAAATAGCCTTTTTTTTTTTTTTTTTTTTTAAAAAGCAATTTCCCATTAAAATCCTTATTACAGACTTTGAGGAAGACAAGATGCATAAACGTCTATTATACGTAACATTTAATAAGCTACTTTCAATAACATGTTGTAAGTGTTGCAAGCAAATATTTCTGGAAATCATGCAAAAGATTGTTTTAATAAAAGTGATAATTTTTGTCTTACATTAGATGTTTTAAGAAATGGAAAGAAGTTACCTCTTTGAAAAAAAAAAAAAAAAAAAAAAAAAAAAAAAAAAAAAAAAAAAAAAAAAAAAAAAAAAAAGAAGAAAAAGCCACCAACCAGAAAAATAATTTAAAATTATTTGCAAGCCCAAAAGATCTCTTTTGAAGCATTACCTTACCTAGCAATAAGAAACTAGAAACCAATCTGCAATAAAAGTCTTGGAAACAACATCCAACACAGGGCTGTATGAAAAATCATTCTTGTTCTGATTTAGGGACGCAGAGCATAACCACTGTTTTCTGCTGCAAGAGTTAGGTATCTGGAGATCACTGCCAATTAATTAGGATCTCCATGTCCTTGTATTATATACTAATACTTAGTAGAGGAACAACAGGACTACTAGTCCCCAGTTATTAGATAGCTTTTCTTCTTCTTGTTTCTTCTGACTTGGATGGCGTTCACAATCTTGAAATCAAATTGGCTATTTTCAAGCTTGCTTGCTTGCCTGGACTCACATAAGTTAGCATTTAGCTTCAAGCAGACTGCGGGATGAACCTTATTCCTAAATCCTTGATCTGCCTTTCACACCAATCCCCATTCTCTTTACCCACGTGTATAAACTCTTACCTCCTCCCAGGAGGGGCTGTAAATAAAAGCATCAAAAGTCCACGATACTCAACAAGCACCACATAAAAAGATTTCTGAAGAGCAGTTCATCAGGGCAGATATTTTAAACACATTATTACAAAGAAAGTCCACAGGACACCATTCAAAAATTACAAAAGACAATTCATCATTACCCATACTAGGAGTATGTCTGCATCCACAGATTAAAAATAACAAACAAAACCAGAGGTTTTGCTGATGACAGAGAGGAAAAAAATACGTATAAGGAAGGATAGACTATATCACTCACCAAAGGCACTGAAAAGCTGGTAAAGGTCACTAGTTTTCCACTCTTTGGGGAAAGTAACATGAAGAACATGATCTCGTTTTGGCTGCACTGCGAAACAAAAAAGCATTTGTTAAAATAAGAGTCACTACTGGTATCTTTAGAATATCCTAAAAAAGTTATCCAATATGGTCATATAGCTTTTTTTTTCTCTTTTTTTCTTTTTAAATAAGAAAACAGGCCAAGATCTATGAAACTACATCAGGCACCAAYGAAAACATGCCTGCAATTATGCATGAAATAGACATACTAAATCCTACTAGCTCATCTGCGTAAGAAGTTGAAACAGCATTACATGCAGTGGGAAATGCCCACAAATCCAGTCCTTCACACCCTTTGCGACAAGTTCAAGGACAGAAGAAGAAAACAAGAGCCTCTTCATGCTCCAGCTCTAGCTTTAAAAAATTCTTAGCAATAATTCAATGTTGCCATTTTTGTGTCAGTAAAAAACTTGCTGTGAAACAATGTTCAATTCAGTTTCCATATTACATTAGGTACAAGCTAGAATATACACACTGACAGACTTTTTTTTTTTTTAATTAAAAACTACACCAAGAAAAAAATACCCTATAAAGGCCAACATCTAAAGAAGTGCAAAAGAAGTCTTTGGGGTACACTGAAAGTTATTTGGAGCTTTGTGAATTTGAGAGAAAGAATCCAAGTCAAATTGCTGGACGAGGTAAGAGTACAGCAGAAATTACCAGTATCTGCATATATCTAAGTCTGCCTTACTTTTACACACTTTCCCCTACACATCTGGTTTTGGTCATCATCAGAGGCAGGCTATTGACCAAGATGGACCTTTGACCTCACCCAGTAAAGATCATTTGTACATAAGAAATCACCACAATGTACATGCGACTGAAGTTCCTTTCACTAGACACTTGAGCTTTTAGAACCTGTGAATTCCTATCATATTTTAAAAAGCAGCAAGTGGAATACTATATTTTAAGGTGCAAAGATATTGAAATATTTTCCATTTTCATATGAAACTATTTACAAGTCATTAATTGAGCTTCTCCACAGGTATCTGCAGAGATTTATGTTTTTATACATGACACATTGCTAGATCTTCTCTTGTCATTTTATGTTAGACAGAGGCTGAACCACTGAAGTGGAGTGCTCCACTTTATAATTTACTGCTCCAGTTTGTTAAAGGTAACTCAAGGATTAACTACACACAGCTTTATAGGATCACATTTTAACTTGACCACATGGAAACACTCTCAGGAAGAGCTTCCCTCTTCTTTGGGTATAGAGATATAGGGACTGACTTCCATCTTAGTGAATTACCCTCCTGAATTCTTTTGTGATACAAACTTTTCTAGTTTCTGATCTCCTTAGCTTTCAGCATTAAAATAGGAGAGTTTTTCAAGGTGTATCTCATTCATGGAGCACATGTGTCCAAAATTGGACCATCAACCACTTGTTATTGCTATATCCGACTTCCATGTGTACTTGACCCCATTTTACAAGGGCAAACCTGTTAGGTTTTTTTGCTACATTTGGTTAAGATGCAACTTTGCACTGTGTATTGATGAAAGCCTTGTGGATTGTTAACTTCATAAATACAGCTAAGCATTAGCAATTACTACAATTCAGTTATGACTAGTAATTACAGTAAGTGGTAGTGTCCTCAGCCTGGTATGTACTTTATAGTAGAAAGCATGTACATTTCTAGGTGTAACTCTATTCCACAAGTAAGGCTTCATTTTTGCATAAACTTGAGAACTGTAGCTTTCAACAGCTACAGCGTTTCTTGAATAGATAGAACAGATTTTTACGCACTTTGGTTTTAAGCCTTCCCGCCCCTGCCTAAAGGGTTAATGGAATTTTTATTCCCAAATTATTTTTTAACATCTTGTGTAAACTCAACAGAACACAACAGTTACTTAGAGGCCTCTAAACTCAAGTTCCTAACCAAAACATGTCATGAAAATAGGACAGAGATTTCCAAATGCATCTATCTTCTAAGGAAGAGATTGCAGCATGAACTCAATTATAGTATTAAAATTCTGAAAAAAAAAACTTCACAAAAGCGCCATTATGCATGTACCAACAGTAAAAATAATGCAGTCATAACTCAGCATCTCATAACTGAAATACTGAACGCTTAATGAAGTCAGGGGAAAATAAGTTTCGTAAGTTCTGTTTTGAGTAACTACTTGTTTTGCTCCACATGAGTAAAGAACCTAGTTTTTCCATTGCAAAAAAATGGAAGACCAGAACATGACCCTGTGGTAAGTTGTAACATAGTGTCTAATTAGTTGGTCAGTAGAACCCATGCAGCTTAGAAAAGGGTAAATTTTTCATCAATCGAATTGGCTGAAATAAAATTGATATTGGAGACAGGTATGCAGGAATATAGCCTTTTCCAGGTGAAACAGCATTAACTGAAGATGTTACAGCTGCCAGCCTCCAGGCACTTGTGATTTGCTTTTAAGTGCTTTAATCTTTTTCACTCAAAACAAGCCGGGTTAGCATGAGTTTATTAGAAACTCCCTGCTAACAAATTACATGTAGTAATAACAAACTACATGAGTAGGGAAGTGATTGTCCCCCTGTACTTGGCGCTAGTGAGGCTGCACCTCGAATACTGTGTTCAGTTTTGGGCCTCTCACTACAAGAAGGACATTGAGGTGCTGGAGCGTGTCCAGAGAAGGGCAACGAAGCTGGTGAAGGGTCTGGAGAGCAAGTCTTACGAGGAGTGGCTGAGGGAACTGGGGCTGTTTAGCCTGGAGAAGAGGAGGCTGAGGGGAGACCTCATTGCGCTCTACAACTACCTGAAAGGAGCGTGCAGCGAGGTGGGTGTTGGTCTCTTCTGCCAAGCAACTAGCGATAGGACGAGAGGAAATGGCCTCAAGTTGCGCCAGGGGAGGTTTAGATTGGACATCAGGAAAAATTTCTTTACTGAAAGAGTGGTGAAGCATTGGAACAGGCTGCCCAGGGAAGTGGTGGAGTCACCATCCCTGGAAGTATTTAAAAGACGTGTAGATGAGGCACTTAGGGACATGGTTTAGTGGGCATGGTGGTGTTGGGTTGACGGTTGGACTTGATGATCTTAGAGGTCTTTTCCAACCTTAATGATTCTATGATTCTACAGGTTTGCGTGAGCACCTGAGCATCAGATTGGATGGAGACACAAGTAGCTAAAGAAAGCAATCCCTTCGTGAGCACAGGGGAAGTCTTGTTCCTTAAATCTGCTACTTCAAAAACCAAAAAGGACACAAAATTTAAGCACCAGAATTCAATTCTTTTAGCACTATACAAGCCAAACACCAAAACCCCACAAGTTGTCTTAACCAGCCAATGAAGATCAATTCATTGCTGTACAGCCTATTGAACAGCTAGCAATTCAAAGTTTTAGGTATTTGCAATCCAGTAGTAGAGAATTGTAACTGTAACAACTCCAGTTTCAGATGTTACAACAGCCTTTTTGTATTAATTAGAGAGAAGAAACTACTCCTAACCCTCCAGTATCAGTTTATTCTTAAATTCACTTTGAATCCTCTATTAAACCTCTATACCTTCTACCTACTCAGGTGAGAAATATTTGATTCATATTCTGCTTTGCAGTCATTTTGTGCAGCAACTTCATTCTTTTTAAAGGAGTTTTTAATACACAGTAACAAAAGAATATGATGAAAGTCACTTTCACATATTCAATACTATTTGACCTAGCACATGTTACCGAACTCCATTATTTCTGGAAAAATTGCACAAACTAGCTATAACACTACAGGACAAACTGACAAACACAACAAAACTTACAACAGTCACCTAGTTAGCCGTGCCTCATCTGGTGTTTTTTGTTTGTTTGGTTGGTTGGTTGGTTTGTTTGTTTTTTTAAATACAGTCTCCAAGTATATATGCCACAGAAGTGTGGCCTTATTCTTTGCGTGGCTTTACTTCTCTGCAAAAATGCCCCCTACAGACAACAAACAACCAGATAGCTTCATCAACCTACAGTAGCGTTTAAATCTCAGAATAGAAATAAAAGTTTCTAAAGCAGCCAGCCAAACATGCCACCTTAGATGTACTTTCCGTTTTGAAGCTTAGAAAGTCTCCCTGGTTCAGATTCTGCTGTAACATCTGCATCAGTCTGTTCTACAGGAGTGGCTTTCAGATAAAAGAGACAGACTTTCAGAAGCAGACTCTTTTTTGGCAACTCTTCTTGGCAAAGTATCAAAACAATCCTGTAAGCTGGCTAGCAAGTGGAAGTAGCATCTTTACAGCTTAGTAGCTTTGGCATTCTCTCAATGACCCAAAGTATTTATCCATTCTTCCACTCAATATCAAACAGTTGGGGAAAGAAATATTCAACATAATTAGATAACCATTCCAATAGATCCACAGGAGCCAGATCTCAGTGATCTGATCACCTAACTGCATTTAAAAATTAAATATATATGCCCTTACAGTATATATTTTCCTCTCCAGTAGTTAACTTCCATCTTTCTAGAACTGCATTCTGTTACTGTTAAACTAGCATCTAATAAAGGGTCATCCTCCAGTCTGAGCTTTCCGATGCACGGAGTGGAAAATGTCTTCACATCAATATTGCTTCCAGATGGGTATCATTTTTAAGACATTCATGTATCTGACTTCACAGTATAAAATTAAGCTTTCATCTAGTCGAGGACTAGACTGACCTCCAGGCCTTCACATTTTCGTAAGTCAAGACATCAGTGGTAACATCCATCCAAAGTTTTCTCCCTCACAGTGTAACATTCCATAACAGTAAGGACCTTTATATCAGTAAAATCCGTTTTCATTTAGATGTATTAGCAACTTATTACAGCCCCACCTCTGTAACCTGAAATAACTTGAAATGTAAAAATATTTCAAGTAATATTTTTCCATTTATGTGATCATAATCTCAAGTGGCAAAAGAATTCTGATGTTTTGATTGAAGTTAAGTGAAGGTGCTGCTGCACGCAAATTGTGAAGTAAAGCGGCCAGAAGATTTTCAGAACTGTTTGCTATTCACTAGTTTGCATCCTGTATTTACTGCTGAGGTGAGGGGAGAGGGGGAAAGTGTTAAGACCCCACTTTATATGTTGTATGGTACATAAGAATAGTGACCCAAAATAACCATAAAGCTGTTAACTTCAAACTCTGTTACATTTAGTTACAATAGTTTAATCTGTCCTAGTCAATCCCCTTTATAATGCAGATTCTCTGGTCAAAGTTGAAGAACTTACGGATTAACTCGGTGGTCGCCGTAAAAAAAAAAAAAAAAAAAAAAAAAAGGACGTTTAGATCATTTGATAAGTGGCTAATAACCTAAACACAGCTGATGTCCCAGATAATTAATCTTTACACTTCCTCCTCCAGGAAATTTGTCAGAATGGTAGTAAGTTTACAATGAAATAAGCTACTTACAGTCTGGTCCTTCCAAATTGAGATATGGTATGTCCATTACTCTCATAAGAAATAGCCTGAAGCAAAATGGAAAAGCACCATTAGCAAATTTCTGCCTAAAGACCTTTTAATAAGCTTTCCTTTTTATAGTTTTTGAGATGTTGCTTCTGAAGAAGCAGAATTGATCATCCCAACCATATCTTAAGCTATATTAAAACAAACAGACCCTCTAATTAAATCCAATCCATTATCTAACAATCCAGACTCAAAAAGTTACTTGGCATCATGCTAGTAATTTTACTTACTCAACAGAACAAGAACAAAGAAGCCCCAAACCGTTACTGCTGAAAACAATTAAAACAAGTGGGGAAATGAACATTTAGAAAGTAGCAGCTCTGCGCAGTGTCAGTTACACGGTGGATGGTGCAAAAGCTGTCATTCTAAATACACATATACTTTCCCATTTTCTGAGCACTGCATCATGCTTTAGACAGAATGGGTCTTAAAGACCTAAAACTGCAAAAGCCATCATGACACTTTAGTGGAGATAACCAAGCCAAGTCTTTTGCCCTTTAACATGTAACTGAAGAGTTTCTCAAAATATTCAAGAAATGCTTTCAATAAAAGCTCATATTCAGCTCTGAAAACTATTTCCCTTCAAAATAAGATAAGTAGCCTAAAATCCTGTCATAGGTATAGATGCCACATTGCTGTTACAAAACATTTGCTGTGTATAGGGTTCACTGGAGGGCTAAAATAAATAGCTTTCCTATCATAACTTCAAAAAGCTTCTAAAATGCTTATCAGATTACAGTTACAGTATTCAACTAAGTAATAACTGATATAAACAGCTGATAAAAACATTTTAAGTGTGCAGACTGATCTGTAATTCCCTAGATATTCTTTGTATCATACCACACTCACTATTAGTTTTTAAGAGTTTGAACACTATGTCGTTATGGTTACTTGTATCACTGAAAAGTCTACTGGAATGCAGTTGATAACTTGTCTTTATTATAAAGACTCAGGAGAAAGAAAAACAAACAAACAACAACAAAAAAAACCAACCACAAAACCACCACTGGGGGGAAAATGGACTATAGGACAGGTTCACATGTGAGCCAGAGGGTCTTCAGACAACTGGCACCATTATGATACACACTGTCCCATGTAATTTCTCTTCCTGAGTCTCAGGTAAAATACAGCATAATGTACACTGTGTCCCCCTGCGCACTGCAGAACCTAAGAGGAATTTTATCAATAAAAATTAGAAACATCAGCATCAACTAACTTTAGAAACTTTAACAATTCCAGCATAGCACTGAGTAATGAAGATATTTTACAAAGGAGCCAAAGTTTCTTCATGTCTTTATCCTTAGGTGCCATACTTCTATAGCCTTGGCTTCATTATAGCTATCTAACTAAACAGGACAGGAATGACATCTTGAGAACAAAGCTAGCTTCAGAACACAGCTTCCATAAGGAAACAGAGAAAAACGTCCTTACTCTGACGTCTCCTAGAGATCCAGGGTAATACGGATAGGACACGCAGTGCTATTGCTCAAAAAAAGAAACGAAAAAAAGCCATCCACCCAGAAGACAACAGACAGGAGAGACAGTGATCAGGACATAAGGGTATCTTTTATGAGATTAAAGGGAAGAGGAATACAAAGAGGGAGTGTGGGACACGTCTTCCAAGGAGGAATAGAAGGGAGGTGACTATATTCCATCTCTGGTGGAAGACATCAGGCAGGATCATACCACCATCACAGAGCACCTAGCTGGGCAGAAAAGCACTTGCGGGTCTGGGATCTATGCTCTGCTAGTAAGCTGGGCTTCACTTCAGACTGTCGAAAGATGTGCCAGGGCAGGTTTAGATTGGATATTAGGAAAAATTTCCTCACTGAAAGGGTTATCAAGCACTGGAACAGGCTGCCCAGAGAAGTGGTTGAGTCCCCATCCCTGGAGGTATTTAGAAGACGTGTAGATGTGGCGCTTAGGGACACGGTTTAGGGGTGGACTTGGCAGTGTTATCTTTACGGTTGGACTCAATGATCTTAAGGGTCTTTTCCAACCTAAATGATTCTATGATTTATTACCTATGATTTGTGCTCATGTCTTCATCTGAAATAATGTCAATGTCACTGTTAGTAGGAGCCACAGCCTTCTTTGGACTCCAGTGCAGGGGATAAGCATAGCCTAAATATACAGCATTTCAGCTAGTCAGTAAAAGCAGTTTAGTCTTTGCTGGATGAAGGTTGTCCATCATCCATGCAGGATAGCAAAAGTTAAACAAACAAACAAACAACCCCCCAAAAAACAAACAAACAAACAAACAAACAAAAAACAAAACAAAAAAAACCCCACACCACAACCCACACAACACACTAGATTTGGTTTAAGTTGAGCTATCTGAAGAAAAAGCTTTCACAGAATTCTTGGAACCAGCTACTTTTTAAAGTACTCAAATAACTAGTTTACTTCCCAGGTAGCAGTTTTCATAAAAATAAAGATGAAGTTTACTAAAAATACAACAAAAACTTCTGAGGAGAATACTAGTTAAGCTGTCCTCCCCCAGGTTTTATCATGTTGAGGAAAGCAATACAGTGGCCAACAGCAAGAACAGACTTACACCAAAAAAATGCATATACCTGAGATTAATTAAGATCATTTTTTTATCCTCTGAGACAAATCCTACATTTGTTTGTTTGGTCAAAGAACTATATCTCTAAACAGCACATATGCACACACACACACTCCCTAAAGAGATAGTATAAATACTGATTTTAATATTAAGTGCACTTAAAGTACATTACAGCAGTAACTGCATCTTGTAGCACTAACTTACATCACATGGATTATGAACACTGAGTTGCAGCATAATCCATAATTAAGTATCCATAATTATGGTTGTAAGATTCCTCATCTACCTGCAGAAAATTTAAACTAAGGTTGTTCTGTATGACAACATGAACCCTACTTTATATTAAATTAGCTAGATTCGTGAAGTTGTAGCTATGACATTGCTTTTCACTACATTAATTCACAATTATTTAAAAGCTATACTGACCAAGCTAAAAAAAAAAAAAAAAAAAAAAGTAGTTATTTCCTACACTGTTTAGAGGACAGAGGTCTTTCTCAATATACAACAGAGGTCTTTCTCAATATACAACAATATCCTAGGAACTTTGAGGTATTTTGAGACAGCCACTTGGAAGATAATTGTTTCTGTGGCAAGTCAAGTAAAATAAGGAGAGCAAGGCTATGATCATGCCACTTCACAGCGATGTGTAAGTAGTCTCAAGTAGTCAACATCTTCCTCTGCACTGAGCTAGGATGAAAGTTTTCACAGCTGTGTGATGAACTGTGTACAGAAACTGATCCAGCTGAAAAAAGAAAAGGCATCTTTTTAAACCCAGCTCAGTTTACCAATCCAGCTCAGTAACTAGTACAGCCACATGTGGCTGAAAGCACAAGGACAGCAATTGTTTACTCCTATACTGTGATTGAAAAGCTATCAGTCAAACTGCAGAAAAGCACACTGACGTTCTTTTGCAATAATTTTGCAAAGAAAATTAAATTAATATAGAAAAGCAGAGGGAGAAATTAACTGATTTGCAATACATGCCAGAAAACCTAGCTCCCTGGCGAGACGTTTTCCACAAATACAGCACAAAACCAAGCTATTTGCACATACGTCAAATTTTGGTTTCTGATATCCCATTGTATGGAAAAAAAAATGTTTCTAAGATAATTTATATTTCTACAGTCCATCATGCTATTCAGCTCGATAAAACATGGTGTTTTCATTTCTCTACACCTCTTTCACCCCCTGCCTCCAGCTACATCAAAAGAAAAAAACAACATTCAAACAACCCAAAGAGATCTGAAATACAGTTGTAATTACAAGTTTGGGAGGGGCTTGCGGGGGGCAGGGAGGTATGGAAGAAGAGAAGAGATGTTGCTCTAAATGAAACAGGTCAAAAAATTTCAAATCAACTCCAAAGCATATAACACAATATAGCAACCAAATTATACACGTAAGAGTTTAGATACTGCAATATAAAAAGTTCTGTCATCTCAACTCCTAAGTGTTCATCAGGGATTAATCACAGCAGATTGTTCAAATGAACATGATTTTTCAAAGACGTTGTATATACAATGAAGCATAAAGATTACAGAAATGCATCTCTGGAATTCTTGGCTTATTGAGTTGTTTATCATATAACTTACTGTATTATGCCTAAAAGAGCCAAACAATCCTAAGGCAAAGTCTGTTTTTAATCAGTTCCACTCTTACAAGAAGTTGAAACTGAAGATTTTACCTATGTTCATCATTAACCTATATGAACATTAACCTATATGCTGGCCACCACTCTTGAATGGCAAGCCAGGAAGTTCCGTAACTTTACTGACATAATGAAAGAGGTCAAACTACCTACTGAAAAAAGTATTACCTTCCTTTGAAGGCTAAGTTTGTAAAAATCAAAGCTTGATTTTTCAGTTTTAAATTTACTCCCGCTATTCACATTAGTGACAAGTCTATTCAAACAGAAAACATTTCCAAAATCCTATCAGTCGCACCAATCATGTAAAAGTTTAATCTCTAAACTGTATTTAAACACCTAGTATTCAGAGATCTTGAAATTAAGACTTTATAAGCAACCCAAAGAATCATGAAGTGGTCTGCTTTAAAGAACATTTTCAGGACTATCTTGATAATAGTTCAAACTGAGAACATTGCTTCTAAATAATTGCCTCATAATAAACTACTCTGTTCAGCTTCTTTCAGGAAAAACTGAAGTGACAGATAGCATAACTTTCATTTGTTTAGCTTACTGTTCGCATGTTGTAGTTTGTATTTTGCTTGAAGAACATGACTACAGCACAAAGGAAAAGGTTTCCTTGTTCTGACTGCTGCCCACAGGATCAGGTAGAACTTCTGGAGGAAGGAGGAAGATAGTTTTTTTTCTCCCCAGGAGGAAGAGAGGATGCTCAGCTAGGGAAAGCTTCTAGACCACAAACTAGAGAAAACTAGGTGTAGTAGGAAGCTAGCTGGCAGCCCAGAGCATACCTGCAAAACAAGCCCCAGAAGCAACATACTTACTAGGGACCTTAAGGTAACTATGTAATTTGCACAAGCCCTGGATGCTACTTACAGGTGCTAAACAGACCAAGTGCTGGAAATAGAAACCTGGTCTGCAAGGACATACTGAACAGAGCAAAAGACTTGTTCATTTAAATATCCAACAGCTCCGACTTCTGACACATACTTAAATGTGTTTTCTATTTTAAAAAATAATTAAATAAATGGAGTTGTCTTACTCTGGTTTGTTATTTTGCATTATAGTTAAAAAAATAGCTTTAAAAATAAAAGCCTTGGCCTGCTCACTATAAGGAAAAGGTGAGACAGTCTCATCTCCAACCTCTGACTGAGGTGAAGCAGCAGATGTTAGTTAGAATATGGCAAAGCTTCTAAGATCATGTGGAAGTAAGACATGGCAAGTCTTCCAAGTTTTCATGATTTAAAAATAATATATAACTTTTCTGAAACAAGAAGCTACAAGTTCTGAATAACAATAATTTTCAGTTCTTGCTTAAAAAAAATTTTTTTGTTAACTTTCCCTTTCGTTACAGTTAGGCAGTGTTAACTCTGAAGCCAGAACAGACGCGGCAGGCTTCCTCTCAAAACTTCGAAATGTCACTGTTAGAGGAATATCACATTTGAAGTATACAACTTAACTAACTTGAAAAGCTTAAATTTAACGTATTATTGTGACTGTTTTAGGAGTTTCAGTTTGTACTTGTTGCAGATATGCATCTCTAGAAAGAACTGAAAGCATTTTGGTTAATGATTGAAAAAATAACCCCCTCAATTGGCATCTACTAGTCAGCATGTGTGTGTGCTGGTGTTGTTACTGAAAACAACCCTGTGATAAATCCTATCTTAAAATGAAATTATGCTGATCAATTCTATCATCACCTTCACATTCAAATCAAGTGGTCACTGTGGGTCCATGTTCAATCTAAGGAATATACATACAATTTATAACGTCTGCTAGAATATATGGAGTTACTGCCTCACATGTCTCCGTGTCAAGAGAATCACCTAACTGCTGTCACTATAGTCATTTGGTTTCCAGACCAACAAAAGCTGAAAGCCATTGATCACGATTATTCTCTCATTTGTGTGGGCCATCTGAAGCTAAAATAATTACTTTTGCCAACTCCTGTATGATAGGGTTTGAAAGGATGGAATTTCTCCTGAATTTAAACAGACAGACTAAAGCACCAGCAGCTTTTTAATTTCAACTCCTTTCCCTTTATGTGACAGGTTATACTATCTTCAGAAGCTTCATAAAGTAAAATCTACAGATTAAATATGCAAAGAATCAAATCTTGGCATAAAGACTTCTAGATTTCTCAAGTCTTACTTCAATTTGTTCAAGTAATTTGCACTAAGATCCAATTCAAAAGCAAAATACTGATCATAGCATCATCTCGTAAACTAATCATATATGTTTATTATGCCTTCTTAAAAATGGGTTACCTGATAATGTTAATACAATAGTTCTGTGTTATTTGGATTGATATTACAGTAGGGATATTTTAGTTTTTCAAGACTGTTTAGTGTACTCAGTTTTAACTATCACCAGTTTCTGACAGTGTCCTACAACACAAAGAACACGTGACCAGTTTTTCTTCAGTTCCACTACTCCCAAAGCTTACTCCAGAAATAATTTTCTAAATTGTAAACATATTCTCAACACTGGCATGGACAAGGCCATTAAAGCAGTCCAGGTACTCTTCCAAGTGTCCTTTTACAGGTTAGCAGAAAGTAAACCATTCTCTTCAAAAGAAAAGGTATTTACTTTACAAATTCTGGCCTCTCTGCAGCATTACTAGCATGAACCAGAAAGCCAATCAAAACTGAAGTGTAAAGAAAAACGCAGTTAGCCGTTGATTCTGAGGCTAGAGATACATATTCTAAGGCTAGTGTTATATTTCCATGTTTTGGCAGGTCTTTTAATACAACAACTACTTACTTGTTAAAAAAAGGTTCAATGAGTTTTGATCTAGCAGACACGTGGTTTTTCGGAGGACTGAGGAATGAACCTGATGAATGAATAAGAAATTCAGTATGTAATAAGCAGCTACAGATAGCACTAAGAAGGTTTGAAAAAGACTACATAGATACCTAGGAAATTAGCCATGGAGATGAAGCACAGTCCAGTAATGTAAGCATCATAACCTGCTTCGTGAAGTTGTTCGGAAGCTGTATCATAACTTGGAAACCCTTCTGCACTTTCTGAGGAGAAAAAATAATTTGTAAATACGTTATCACAGAAGCTAAAGGCAGCCCTGTATGCTTACCCACACACTTATTTTGTCAGAGCATAACATCATTTGGGTAAGTTTGTACGATTTTCTGAATTTCTGAGAATTCAGAAGTTCCAAAATTTGAGAAGTTCTGAAAAAAAGCACAGTTTTGTTTTGTATTTTTAAATAAGAATAGGCTTCTAGGATAGAAACTCCTTCCTATTAAAAAGCTATTAATCCACAGACCTACTTAGCCAAAATGGAGTACTAATTCTAACACAATGACAGCAGGATTCCCCCACACAGCATATTTTTTTCCTGACTATCTTGCATTTAAAAGAACAGACACTCAGGCTAATTGAAAACTCTACTATTAACCTGTTTGCTAACCATCCGATTGACCTATGGTCAGATTTTTCAAGGTATTTAAATGATGAAGATGGAACTAAGTGATTAAAGGATGTCTCTATAGACAACTTCATTGACAATCATGCTTGGTGTTTATGTGAAGACCTTGAGAAGTATCCCTTGAATCACCTCTGAAAGTGGGAACCTTAATAGGCACTTCTCTGAAGAGAACTGTTTGAAGGTGCCCAAGCCTCAGTAACAGAGAAATATGTGCACATCACACTTTTTTATCATTTAAATTTTTCCCACTCCCAACATCAAAGTTATTTCACCTCTGTAGCTAGCTTCTCAAACTCTAGAAAGCTGGCTCATCTTCCTCTAGAAGTTATACTGAGAATAGGACTGGAAGACCAAAATTAACTGTTTAAAAAGCCAGAATCATGACCCTTACATTAAGGTACAGACTGAAAAGTGAACTCTATAATTCAATTTAACTTATTGCATTCAACCTACGAAAAGAAGCTAAAACAATGATGAAACATACATGATGAAACAGTGATACAGAAACACTAGCATAACTTACACAATGGAAATATGTAAGCATATATACTTGTTGTATTTTGTAAAAAGAAACTTGAATCAAATTTTATGTGTAAAACTAGAGTAGCAAAACATCAGGCCTTTTTTCAGATGAGCCCTTGTAATATTTATTTAAAAAATAAAGTTGTCTGAGATTCAGACAACGTTAAGCTATACCGGCTGAGCTGAAAAGGACATTTCTTAGTGCTTAACTTAATTTTTTTTTTTTTTAATAGATACATATCCAAAAGAAAACATAAACAAACAGTTAATGGAAGTATTCTAGTATTTTTAAACATGCTTTGCTTTGGATGTTCTGAACCACATTAATCATCTCTGATTAAATATTAACACTTCTGAGTCAGTTAACCGTTATGGTCATATTTTGCTCAAGAAAAAAAAATTAGTGAAATTATTATTTTATGTTACATCAACAAAGAATAGTACCTGAGAGCTGCCAAATTATGTTACATCCTGAGAAGAAGCTACAGAGGATATGCCACTAAAAGATCTGCATGCAATTACTGTACACTCCATATGCATGGTATTACTTAGGTCTAGGCACCAACAGCCCCTGCTCATCGTCCAAGAAGATTGTAGATTATACATCTTATTATCTGTTCTGTTACTACAGCTTAAGTGCATCTGCTCTGCATATTCAGCAATATAAAAAAAGTATCGCTCACCTTGGTTTTGATTAAGCATTGAGACTTGCCTTTCCAACATACTCTACTGTTCAATATTGCCCTCCCTTTTCTAAATCAGCAGCTTAAGGAAAATTCCAGAACCTTGAGATAAGCTTGCCCTTTGATTAAATATCCTTTTGTTCACCTCAAAGCAAAGAAAGGTCTAAAGGAACTTTAATAATTTCTACAACATACATGACTAGTTACTACTGTGTAAGTTTTCTTGGTTTTGTTTGTCCAAGTGCCTATTAGACTTCTCTGGCTTTGATCTGAAGGACAATAATAACCAAATGAAACAGTTTTAAAACAATTTCAAGTTACTCATCAAAAATCAAGCTAAAAACCAAAATGCCATCATCAGAAGATGATGAAACTGCTGTTCACTGAATACATCCATTCTTCTATTATCTGAAATAAAGTGGAAGGATTCCTACTGACTTCCGCTAATAGTTCTAAATACAACTGCACTATATGTATATTGCCCATTTTTAAAGTCCCTTTCAAAAAAACACTAAGTATTAATATGGGAATTTACATTTCAGACCAAGAACAAAAATAATCAAAACACTTTCTTTCCTCTGAAAGAGGAAAACATTTCAGAAATAAGACCATTTTGATATATCCTTACCAACTTTAGGAGGGCTGAATGGAACCTCCTTTAAACGCTTTTCCAGTTCTGCAAGGGATGTGTTATTAATAATCTCCTGCAAGAAAAGACACCATTAACTGCCAATGCCAAGCAGTGGCATTTTCCCTGGAAACTGAAATCAAATAGGATAAAATGAGTATTTACTGCTGCCACCTTGTGTTCTCTAAGGATTTATACATAGCCTCATTTCAAACTAATACACCAGAGAAGTCTGTCAAGACAAGTTTTAAAAAGTTAACTCACCTCACCTACAACATAATATCTATGAGTCACAAGCATTTATTAATACTTTTCAGAATTCTTGATGATGAATTACGCCAAAGTAATATTTCTATTTGAATCTGGTTCCATACATGGTACATGTGGCAGGGGAAAAGGCAGCACAAACAGCAAGGCAAAATATCCTAAATATTGATCTTAATGGTTGAAGGCATTCAAGGTGAGTATTGAAGTGTGCTTGCTGATTGGACGTTCTTGAATAGTTTTATAAGTGTAAATACTGCTGATTTAAAGTAATACAAAGACAGTGAAAGAAGCCTGACAATCAGAAAGCTGTTCCTACACTTCAGCTTAGTTGAGTTGCATTACTGAATCTATATATGCATATATAAAATGTCACAAAAAGATATATAGATTATTTATTTCCTCAAACTAAACTTCCTGAAAAATCAAATATACTTTGTCAATCAGTACAAACGGAAACAACATGCAGAATCAATAGCAAGAGAAAACCAAAAAACTCGCACAATCTTTCTTAAAGTTGTCTGAAATTTTTGAGGACCAAATTTCCTTTGGTTCTAAATCATGACAGCTGTTTATTGTTATCATCAAGTCTGCAGTCTGAAAAGTTATCAAGAACTCAGTACAATGGATAAGCTCAAATGATGCATTATATTGGCATCCCAAAGCACCATTTGATAACAATAGCCTAAAACCTAAGCATCTACTGTAAAAATTACAAATATCAACATACCTGTACCAAACATAAAACTTGTGCAGGATTATTAGTTTTCAGAATACAAAAGCCCCTGTTCTTACTACAGTAGTATGTAAGACAAACCTGAAAATATCTACTAAGTACATTTTAATGAGATTTTCTGTTACGCAATGCTCTGAAGTCAGAGAGGTATGCAGAAAGATAGATGCTGCTTCATCAGCATGTTTTTTTAATTAACTTATTCCAGAGGCACACAGGAAAGCAAGAGAATATGATCACTTATCTCAATACTTCTTTGGAAGAATAAAACTCATGCTGCAAGAGATTTTAAGAGAAACCTGTAATTTTTTTCTCCTGCTGACTACCCACTGAACAGCAGGCCACAATAGAACCTAATGATGATGCTCGAGCATCTTTTTCTAGACAAATCTAAGTCAGCACTCACAATATTCTAAGGCTTTGAGTACACAAGCAGCTTCCAGGTCCTATTTGTTCATGAATAACACTTTTTTTTTTTTTTCACTGAGGAGACATGCAGCCTTGTGCTAACTTAACAAGACAAAAAATCTGCTAATCACATTTTAAGTAGCAAAAACTGTACATATTTTGGAATTCAAAGCTGCCAAGTTACCTTAAAACTGCAATAAACACAAAAGTCACTTGTACAAAAGGAAAAATTTGTATTCTAAAAATTCTGTAAGTTTAGAGAAGGGGTTAAGAAAAATCATTCTTTTACAAAAAAGGAGCATCATAGAAAACATTGTTAGACATTTTTCTCTAAAAAAAAAAATAATCATTTGTTTCAATACACACTTAATGCAAACTTGTATCTTCAAATCGTTCTATAATATTATACTAATTTACCTTAAAAGGTTGTGTACTTGCCATCAGTTTAGTATCCAATAGCCTAGAAAAAAAGAGCTAAATAAGTTTAAATGGAAGAATGTCCATTTTGCCAAATCCTCAAAGACATTTTGGTGTATTAGCTGGGAAACAGCAGTTTCACCCTACTGAAAAATTACTCTCAGATCTTAGAGCAGCCAAAACACTCCTTGGCTTTGTTCAGCATGAAAAAAGGACAGTAACTAAGCAATAGCAAGAGATGCAAACAATAAGCAGCAAATAAATCTTGTTCCAAACGTAGTGCAGTTTCAAAACGCCAAACATCATGCCAAAAACAAGCGGGTAGCAAAGCTGCATCTTTTGCCAAGAAGTAGAACAATAGCACTGCTTTTCTGAAAGAGATGCTACAGAATACTTTAAAAACCGTATTTATCCAACTTGTTCCCAATTTTATTTCCAGTAACAGCTAGGTTACAGGGCTAGGACAAACAACATCAGCTCGCTAAAACAATACTAAAACAGTTGGAAGTTTGAACTAAGAACTTACCGGGGAAAGACACATGATGTTACTTCCTTGAACTCACTTAGGTCCTAATTTAACATTAAACCAGAAGATAAAATCCAAATAAGTTAACTGTTTATCAGTCTCGGGATGATAGATAGCAATAGCTACAATTATCCAATCAGCTTTTAAAATTGAGATACAGTGACTGAAGAGATGTATTTGTCAGCATTACCATAAATACCACCTGCAATTACATAGAACTACAGACTAATTATTTCTGATTTATCTGTGATTCGTAAGAGAAATGTTCTATCGCCTCCAATACCTTATCCTATTATATAACCTAGACTATCTCTAATTCCAGCTGTGTTAACAGTTTTACTTAAATGTTCTCAGCATTTAATATGGCAATGGAATATAAGCAGTCACTCCAGGTCGACAGTTGACTGCCTACAGATCTTCCAAAAGTACAGGAACAACTGACAACTGCTTACGTTCCAACACCGTCCGAACAGGTCCCAAACTTCTTTCTCCCATCTCATAATCAAGTCTTTCCCATAACACCCACAAGCCCTTGAGGACTGCAAGTAGTATAACCATCATACAGGCCATCCTTGCAATGAGACCTTTGGCTTCTTCAGACAACGTCCTCAGTGCCAATACATTGCTTAGTTTAACTTAATTGTCAGACTATTGCAGTCATGAACTGTTAGACTGCCCTACTGCAGTCGTGAAAGTATGCTCCCTCCAATTATTCAGACATTCCACCTCTTCTCCCCAATGAACATCATCCTGCTACAAGATTTCTTATCAATATATTAATTGTACTATATTATATGAAAACACGTATTCCCACTTTGTAAACTACAGGGGGAAAAATGCTCCAAACCAGTATCTTAACAAGTCAGTTAAATTTACCTGCCGTTATCCAAGCAGTTTCTGAAGAACTAACAGATATGAGCAGAAACCACAATTCAATTCCAACGTTTAATTTGAACATTTTAAAAATGTAAAGGAGAAGAATTCAATCCGACTAAGCTTTCTACATGAAGATTTAAGAAAATAAGGCAGTAGCACAGAAGTAGCAAGTGGGTTTTTTTAAATACTTTTCTGTTCTTCTTAGTAGACTGTCATATGCTTCCATTCACAAGAAAGTTTGGAGGTAAGACTAAAGACAAATACATTAAGGCATTTATTTCACCATCTGAACACTCAGAAGATTACTTACATCAGGTAAGGGACAATAGAACTGGTGTATGGTATGCATAACATCCAGTAGCATATTGTGCCCAATAACAAGCTTGCCCTGTGAAAAGAACATTAAATGTTAGTTACACTTCCAATCACGGCCATGGTAAGGGCAAGTTGTGAAAAGCACCTATCCCAGATGCTAGCCGAGAGCAGCTGAGAACAAATACAAGTTAAACCTCCCCATTTGCTCTCTGCCTGCCCCACAGACTCCTCCATTCTCTCAGAGCAGCCACTCCTTTTTCCTCTACTCCCAACCACTTATCACAGCCTTCAGCAGCAGCTTGAAATGTTGAGAAGATGCCCAAGAACAGCTACTTACAACTTGGTTTCCAAACGTAATCTACTTAGGATTGAAATCAAGTGATTTCTCAGTCCACTACCTTTTAATTCACAACTTGTACAACAACTGACAACATATTCTGTACGGTTGTAATATACAATAGTTATTAGGGGCATGATCTGGCTTCTCACAGTGCAGAACCTTTCATGCCAGATGTTGTACAAGCAAGTTCCTTCTTGAAAAAGTGCAAGAAATTTTTTAAACGTTAACTTTGATTCATTTAACATGACAACCTTTTCTCCTTCCCTGCATCCTCCATTTGCTAGAGAAAACAATATGCATACATATTTTTTTTTTTTTCTACACAGCAGGCTATAACAACTACATGAAAATAATTGGGCTGAAGGGGACAGATGTAAAACTATAGCCTATTTTAACTACGTAAGAAGAAGAGAACCGGATGATCTTCTCTGATTAAGCCTTTAACTGCCAGAAAAAAAAAAAACAACAATCTTTTCGTGACAGAATAAAAAAGGCCTCAAACCTTAGTTACTTAAGAGAACCTTGTTAAGAGCCCAAAGAAATTGGTATTGTTGACTCTTACAGATAATGAGGTTGTTCATGTCATTAGTTCATTAGTTTAAGAGCTTACTTAACCTACCATACTCAACCATTGTAAAATATGAAGCAACATCAACTTCAAAAAAAAAGGAAAAAGAAGAAAGAAAAAAAAAAAAAAAAAAAGAGAGAAGCCACTTTAACTTGTATTTCATCTTATCTTCCAAAATGTAACAGCAAAAGAATTCTTTCTTTGAATTAATTAATTTTTTTTTCTTACAACCAAAGGTACATTAAAAATCATGTTAACTTACAGAATTAGCAATGGCATGAACGACTCTGGAAAATCCTACCGCATCATTCAATTCTTCCTGTAAGCAAAGATTCTGACATTAGTGAAACATAAATACCAATATTGTCAAAACAGTACCCTTGAACTGGCAGACATACCAGTTTGGCTCAAACTGTTTCTCAGACATAAACAAGAACAGACCACAGAGGAAATGTCAATATTTGGAAGATACATGAGGTCAAAGCAGGATGCTACTGACAGAATTCCAGTTTTATATGTAGCTCTAGTTCACTGTAAAGTAGGACAAGTCACAAGCTACCGTGGTGGGTTGACCCTGGCCAGAAGCCAAACACCCACTCTGCCTTTTGCTCACTCCCCTTTCCTGGGGGATGGGGGGTGGGAAAAGAAATTCAAAGGAAGGCAAAAAGACTCACGGATCAATATAATGACAAGTTTAGTAAAAGTAAAAGCAGCATGCACAAGCAAAGCAAAAAGAGGAATTCATTCACCGCTTCCCATCAGCAGGCAGATGTGCAGCCACTTCCTGGGAAGCAGGGCCTCAGCATGCTTAAAGGTTGCTTGGGAAGATAAACACCATAGCCATGAACATCCCCTCCCAACCTCTTGCCAACCCCCCCAGCCTACTTGCTTTTGGGGGAGGGTGGAATAGAGAGGGAAAGCCTTGACACTGTGCAAGCACTGTTCAACAGCAGCCAAAACACTTGTATGGTATCAACACTTGTTTTAGTCACAAATGTAAAGCACAGCAACACATGGGCTGCTACAAAGAAAGTTAACTTCATCCCAACCAGACCAATACAGCTGTAGTCAGTTCATTGTTAATACAATTATCTTCAATAGTGCTCAACAGCTGTTAGACTGCAAACAGCTCAAGAAGATATTAAAATTAAGCTACATATCTTCAGCAATATATTTTATATACATTGTTATAAGATGCAACAGGTTGAATCCTGACCATTATTTAAATCAGATTGTATTATTATGCTAAAATTGAGATTGGGGAAGAAACATTCTTCACTATTTATATAAACAAAAATAAGAAACATTAGACAACTACAATATTATACAAACACAATATTATATAATGTGAGTTACACATTTTAAACTGACTCAGATTGGTTTGGGGGTATCTGACTACAGCATCTATTTTAGTTTCACTTAAGGAATATTTTATAACAGATTTTACTTTTCAGGTCTAGGGAAGTAATTTCTGCCTTGCATTATTTGTCTTTGTTCAACCAGAAGTGAAACTCAATAAAAACATTCACTGTTATTTTAGTTCAGCTCTGAATGCCACTAGTCAGAGTGAGTAATACACCTATAAAGACTGCTTCAGAAAAATCTACTGTAGTAGTAAATTTTCCCTAACTTGCCTTTTGGAAAAAGAGATGTCACATTAGTTGAGGTCTCTGTTAGGTATCTCTTTCCCTCTTAAGAGGCATTCTGCATGCAAGTGTTATTTGCTCCACCCAAGCAACTTGACTTTATCTTGAAATATGTAAGCACAAATCACAAGACCGTGATCAAGAATTCCCAAAATTCAAGTCTTATGACTTCTTGAAACTTGCGTCAGACTCAGCAAACAAAAATATCAAGTCCCATAAACAATGCTGAGAGTGCCTGAATAGGCCAGACATGACCTTCCAGTCAACTTGTTACTATAGTAGTCGTTTGCAGCACGTTTCTATCAAGAAAAGTCAGATGACATACTAATTGTACAGGACATTTTAACTCAGACAACGAAGAGCAAGCAAGTTTTGTAACAGAGTACTACTCCAAGGACAGATTGTGAATCCAAATAATGTGAAAACTTGCTTGAGAATTTCTGCAAGACTTTTTGCAATGACTACTGTTATACAGCACCAATAAATGCAATCAACTGATGTTTCCTATTACTAGACCATGCTTTTCTGATAGAGCAGATTCACGTAAGGAGGAATTCAGAATATTGGTTCAATATTCTACAATTACTCATTCTTTAAAATTTTGTAGAGTGTCTGGCAACTCTTCTTGCTCTATTGCAAAGCCTAAGTTATCTGGTAGAATTTGGAGGATCAAGTTCAGACAACAGCCACAGCCAAACAAAAGGGAAATACTACCAAACCCTATCACACAATTTTGCATAGCTGATTGAAGTCATAGATTCTCCCCCTCCCTCTTTCATGTAAACTAATGAAATGGAACTTATTTACCTGTTCTTTTGCTTGTTTCTGCTGTTCTCTTCTTTTTCGTTCTTCTTCATTTACCTTACTAATAACAATACATCTCTCCTTCTAAAATGAAAAATGTATAGTTTGAGGAATGACTCTGAGAAGTTCATATTTAAGACCACTACAAATTTCTGTAAATTTACATTGTAAAGAAAATTAAGTCATACATCAGCAGCAGTTACTTGGCAACGCGACTGTTTCTATTGTAAGCACCACTTTATCACCTACTCCCAAAAGCCTACTTTAGAAAGCTGTATTAGATTCATCCACCAAACCTAACTTTTACTAAATGCACTTCTTACTTCTGAGGAAAGGTCATCAGTGTTTCCTTGTAAATAGTGGATTTCAAATATCTTTTGAAGCAGAGATTTGCACTGGGAAGTAAGGATACAGCATGTGATGCCACTATTTTTCCTCTAAGATCAAGATCTACTTTTCACCAATACACTGACTTTTCACCAATATTGAACATCAGATCCACTACATCTTAAAATACCCTTTAGTATCCTTTTAAAAAAAAAAATAATATTAAGCCCCACAAATACATGCTTATACTTCATGTTGGTCAGATTTAATGTTTAGAAACTAGTTCATTGTATTCCATTTTAAATGTTTTGCATTTTGCATAACAAAGCTCAAGTTAGATATTAAAGTTAGGAGAGTTGCTAAAATTGAGAAATACAATTTCCTTTAAACAGAAGAAATGTTACAAGCAGTAACATGCCTAGTTACCTTATCTGACTCCAGAGTTTCAACATGGATACCCTTTGGATACCTACATCAAAACAAATGAAAAGTAAATATAAGTAGTTATTAATTTGGCATTTAGCATATTGAAACCACAACAGTGATTCAGTTATTTCATGTTTCGTTATTACTGTAAGTCTTAAGTGCAAAAGAACTACTAAAAGTTCCTTTTTAATTTAAAGTAATGCAAAATTTGAAGCAATAGGCTAATTAAATTGGCCTCCTTAAGTTACCTAACAGTAACTAGCACTAAAATGTATTTTCTTATGCAATTTCCCATCCTATTGCTGTGGAACCTATAACTTCTTATTTTAGTAATATTAAGTAAACATCATCTAGATATTTCATCACAATCTAGAATCTCTGATTGAAATCCAAAACCAAAACGCTGGTGAGAAAGCTCTCATTTACTTGCAACCACAAGACAGCTRCTTTGGTGACTGCATGCCTTTAATATGTCACTTATTCTAGGATTTATAAACAACCCTGAACTTCCTGCTAACAGTAAGCTCTAATAGGAAATATTAATACAAATGTCGTTACCTCTGCTACAGGGTTGCATCACTCCACCACAATCACGTTTAATTACCAAAGCACTACCATACAGAGAGCCACAGAGCATCCAACTGATAGCAAGGTCAGAGAATATTGTCTTTCACTGCTTAACAAGTAGATACTACTCTGATCTTCCCATTACAATAAACTAACCACAATCATATAACCACCACAGAACCAGCATGTTTCCTTCATTCTCCGGCTACTACTAAAACTAGTACTAGAGAACACATACTAGAGTACTATTGTCCCTGCCCACAGCAGGGGGGTTGGACTAGATGACCTTTAAAGGTCCCTTTCAACCCAAACTATTCTATGATTCTATTGTGTCCTCTCCACCCTGACTTCTTCACTTTCAAGCTGTTTCATGTCACAAGCCTTGGATGCATCAAAACACTGTTGCACAACAGAACACTTCAATAGAGAAAATGACCTGTGAAGAGTTCAGGACACAAGGGCAATCAATAACCTCACTGTTTTCTGCTTTAATTATCTCCATGCTAACTTCACAACTTTGCTTTCTCTCGCCAATATACAAACACAATGTACACAGCTGTATACGCATAAAGCAACACAGCTGAATGTTGAAAAAAAAATACAATTCATGAACACACTCTGCCATCCACTGAGAGAAGATGCAAGAGTAAGTGTCAGACAAACATAACACTATGTGCTACTGGAAGCTATAGATACTCTATCAATATATTAAAAAATCCACACAGAAAAATTCTTGAAAACACCTCTCTTTTTTTCAGACTAGTTCTCAAGCTCACTTCTTGAGATTCCATTTTATAGAGAGCAGCTTTATTTTATCCACTTCCAGTGTAAGTAACAGAGCACCAGATACTGTTGTAACACTGAATTAACTAAATGTACCAAAAAAGATTTCCACATTTTACTAGTGCAGTCAGAACAATGAATCTCTACAGCCTTACAGTTTCTCCTAAGGCCTTAAGGGATATATTTAGGCAAAGATGAGGGATAAAGCAAGCCAAGAAAGGAGAAGAGAATTACTACTAGAATTAGGATTTTTAAGTCATCAGAAATGCTTATATTTGGCATCTAACAGAAAACTATAAACATACCAGTACCTACTATAGAACTAGTTTTTCAAGTAAAGCCCACAATCTGTATAAGCATATGCACTTCCTGTTCACTATAAACCTGTCAAGTTGCATTTGTTACGTATTTCTAGGCTGTGCTGTTCTATTCACAGATTTTAGATAGGAATGGTAAAATAAATACTAAGCTTTAAAATATTCAAATGAATCATCACAAACCAGTTTAGTGCAATTTATCTTCAGAACATTACAAAAGTCTTCACTAAGAGGAAAAAAAAAAGTCTAAATGAATCACCTCTGAGGTTAAGTAGATCAGATCTTACCCAGATTTCTTATCAGAAATACTAAAAATATACAGTAAGGCAGTATTACCAGTAACTTACTTCCAGCTCAAGGTCTGATAAATTAATTTCCTCTGAAATCTAAAATCAAAAGACAATTGTGTTACTAATACTCCACTTACAAAAGTGTTTCAAAGTAATAATGTTCAGTTAAGGCTGGCTCCATGTTCATTTGTGAAAAATTTTTGAAGCATAAGTCACTGCTACCAGAACCTATAGGCTTGGAAGGGTTTTACTGAATTCTGATGTTCAGTTGCCAAGCTGTAAAGGCATTTACACCATTTTGTACAGTTATCCACATATCTTCTCATAAGCAAATATTCTGTAGTCATGATTACTGAATATAGATACAGTGATGTTACCTTACCCCCAGCTTCACAATGTTCTAGTATTTCTAAATTCTTTTTTTTTTTTTTTTTTTTCTTTCTTTAAAATAACTGTACTCTCCAAACATGGGGACTCCAAAGCTAAATAGACTTTGGGAAGGACACCCACTAAAAACAGTCTCAATACACAGTGTCAACTATGAATAACTGATAGCTCAATAGATTTGAGAAATTTGTTTATAAAATGCATATCCAAGGCTTATGTAGCACTTCAGCAATAGCAAAAGGAGGCTTACATATGCAAGACACTTCTTGGCTATACTTAAATATGTTGTCACTACATGCAAAAGTTATGGCTCAAAGCAGAGTATGACATCCACATAAGTTACCACGTTTTCTCAACCTTCAGAGATTAGTCAAATGTAGATTTTGCTACAGTTAACCCAAGTAAAGATATTCTTCTTCCTTGTCACTCCCCTAATTCTATATGGCCAAAATAAATAATTTTTTTAGAAGATATGTAATTTCAGAAACTGACCCTGTACATGGCTCCAGTTCCAAACTTTCATTTTCTTCATTCTTTAATAAGTCTTCTATCTGTTCCCTGGAAGAAATAGATTATTTGCTTCTATATCTACTGTTTTCTTTTTACGATGCTTACAGCTTTCCCCAAAAGACAAGAAAACACTTCATAAGGAAGAGAGAACTATTTCACAACTAGAGAACTAATAAAAATAGCTTCAACATACGAACGTGTCACTATCGTTTATGTCTTAGTTTCAAGAACATCAGAGGATATTGAACTATTTTACTTACACTACTTTCTCAATGAATTTTTTCTGATCTTCAGGAATTGTTACAGGACACTTTGTGGCATTAGGAGAAATGTATGACAGAGATCCCGCACCATTGGCCTGAGAACGTTTTTCATCATACTGTTCCCTTAGCTGTCTTTCTTCTTCCTGATTTAAATATGGAATTCCTAAAAACAAAACAAACAAAGACATTTAAAAGCTCATCATAATTAGAGACAAACTCGGGATGTATGATTTAGCAAAGATTTATTACTGACCAAGCATTTGCCAGTGTTACACCCCTGAAGGCTCAAAACACAGCCTTCCCTTTCAGCCATCTGTTCTAGACCCCATTCTTTATCTGTGCATATACAGGCTTCCTTCTAGCGCATGCCAGATTATCTGGTACCACTGGACTCTTAAGAGCTATATGCCTCATCTGCACAAGGCAGGAGCCTGAGGGCTGTAGATCACAGACACAAAAATATTTAACACTCCTCTTCCTTGCTATCTGCATCGTTTTAATAACAGACTGCAGCAGCACCTATTACAATGCACTGATACTTTTTCTGAAGTGTCACTACTGATCCATTGCACAGCCACATAACTTGTTAATCTATTTATTTATGTTTAGCCACCAAACAAAAATAAACAACCAAGCACTTACCTAAATAGGAATTCTATTCTGTTGAATCTATACAATGGATTTTTCAAAAGGGAGTAACTATCAGCCCAACTGTAGATCAGATAAGAATAATTCTAAGAACTTCATTATGTGTTAAGAGAGTATCATGAATGGCTGCCTTTTTCTTTTTGCAGAAAATGAAGAAAGATGTCATCATAAATTTTGCAGACATTGAAAGAAAGAAAAAAAACCAAAACAACTCACCGTTGCGAAAAACTTTATTAAAATCAAATCCTTGGTTTGCTAAAAAATCTATACTTGAACTCTGCAACAAAAGAAAATAGCTTTACAATTGGCAAGAGTATCTGTGGCATAAAAAGATTAATTCAATTATTTTTACACTTCTTAAGAAATTATACTAGGTCCAAAGTCAAGAGCAACCAAGTTTGTGACCCTAAAGAAGCCACAGTAAGTTTAGGCTGTGCTACTTTTGTTACTTATTTTCAGCTTCCATAAAGTACAAGAACAATAAATATACCAAAGGGATAAAGATGAAAGGACGAGCTATATGGAGAGAAGAAACTAAAGAAAGCAAAATGTGGTTCAGGAGAACAAATCTGACACCAGAAAAATGCTGCCAATAGCCTGGGATGCAGTGAAAGTGAGATAAGCAGATGGGAATAAAGGATCAAACAGAAAAAGCAAAAAAGCAGGAAGTCAGACAAAAAAAAAAAAAAAAAAAGAAAAAAAAAAAAAAAAAAAAAAACCAAAAAAAAAACCAAACCAGAATCATCTTGCCAGGTTTGGAACATTATCTCCAATTCCAGAAACCACACAATGTAATGTGTAATAAGATTTTAAAACTGAAGTCAAAGATATTCCCTTAAAGCTCATTTTTGGGGATTGCTCTTAACTGATGCTTATTTCTTCTATAAGAAAAAAACAAACCCCAGAAACCTATGTTTATCTGCCTTTTAAGCTGCTAAAAGAACCAACCACTTCTCCCTCTACAATGATGTAGAGTTTTCCTGGAAATATTTTTTAGACGTTTGCTGCAGGTATACCTTAACCAAACAAAATCAAACTTGTTTTTCTACTAACCTGACAGACAAATTTGACATCTGGTGAACTTCTGTTAAAGGGTTTTGGAAAAATATAGAAATTAAATGACTTCATTATATACCTGTAAAAAAGATGAGTTACATGTCAATACAGCTTATCAATATTACTGCATAAATTCCTCAATTAAGAAAACAAGGAATAAGAGAGTAACATACTTTTCTTCTGTGTGATCATATTTAAAAGTGCAAAGGCCAAACTGAAAGAGCAAAAAATCCATGGAATGCTGGAAAGGAAAGGAAAACTTTGCATGAGAATAAAAATCATACACATTTAAAGATAACCGGGGTACATCCACAATAAATACGGTTTCTCTCCATTTCAAAATTAAGCAAATCTGAATCTTCTTAACCAACGTTTGTTCTGTTGGTAATTTTGAAGTAAATACACCAGTTTTTTTCAACTAGTTTTCATCCCCATTTAATCATCTTACTATTGCCCAAAGATGACTTGTAGTATGCACTTCCCTCAGTTTTTATCTGTTTAGGGAATGGAAGTCCCATCCCTCTCCACCTATTGCTCACACACGAGAGATGCTGCATCCAAGCAGCTGTCAGCCCTCCTTCTCAGCATTCATTTACATTCCCCATAGCATGGGAGCAGGCTGTGAGGGACACTGGTGTATATAGTTTTCAAATACACGTAATAATACATTTAATGTTCTTCTAATCCACATGGCTAACAGTGGATAACGTGATAGAGGTACTAGCATAGTCACTAGGCACTTTATCATCATGTCCTCTAGTATTTCACAACTGTTAGATCAATATTGGAAAGGTTTTTAACACCACTGCAAGTGTACAAGAAAATAAACAAGCATTGTGGTCTCATTGAAAGACTCGTTCCTCCTGAGGGTCAAACACCCATTTTAAACACAAAGACGACAGGATTATTCAATTCTATCACAGTGAAAAAAAAAAAAAAGGTGGCAACAGAACATATAAAATTAGTCCTCTTCTCTTTGAGTATAAAGATCAAAAATATCAGGTTAATTTATTAGCTGGTAAAAGTTAAGTTTTAAGAAGGTGACAAGAAAGAATTTGCGGCTGGCTTCTCATACACCAGACCTCTTACAATGAGCAAGAGACTGACTGTGCCTGCAGGCCTGAATTGTCAGCTACCCTGAAGCTCTCAAAGGCTCATATTCAGCCAGATGAACAGAATATGGCATCCTCTAGCTTCTTGGATGCTCTTCAGAGACTGGTCTCTACTTTTATTGTCTCCTTTAGTGTTTGGGGGGTTTTTTTTAGCTATAACCTCCTCCCTAGTTTTTGCCATTTGTTGTCCTAGTTTCTCAGTAGGAGCACTAACCAGTGATTCCCTCATCAGTATTAGTAAACAGTGTTTATTGACTCTGTGGACACTTCAGGAAACAGCATGTGCTGAGATGCTTAGCATTTCTCTTTTCTGATTCCTTTCTCTTGGGGGGGAGAACCAAACGACAAAACCAAACACCAAACCCACAACCCAAAACATCACAGTTTTGACCTTTTGACCCTCACACACCACATGTTCTCTCCTGTGGTCATCTGGCTATTTTTCATAACTCTTTCGATGCCCTCCAGCACATCTTTTTTTTTGTTTGTTTTGTGCTGCAGAGAGGCAGAGGTGGTGGTGACAGCTGGCATTTAAGTTTTCTTAGGGACAATACATGCTGGCAGGGGAGGTAGTTTGGGAAGGACCCTAGTGTTGATGTAGTTTCTCTGTCACTGAATTTCTCTTACCCAGTCCCCTTTTGAATTTGTTAAATTTTAACACTCTCAACACCCTTTAACAAGTTCTACTAACTCTTGCGTGAGGAATCATGTCTGTCTGTTCTGACCATGACTTCTGCAAGTTTAATGCAACGCTCCCCAGTTCTTGTGTTAGTAGAGACAATGAAAAAAGCAATCCCTGTCTGCTCTATGTTACTCAATTTTACAGACCTCTGTCATATTTTCCTACATTGTCTCCATTCTGAACTAAGGAGTTCTAACCTTTTTCCAGCATTTTCATTTTAGTCAAGGTAAACACTTTACCTTTTTAAGTTTCTGATACCTTTCTTCTGGAGTGTCAAAGCCATTGGTTAATGCACTAACAGAAGGCCCATCGCTGATCCCTGAAAAAGCAGAACATATTTTGCTTTGGGTAAACTTTTCAAAATTAGCCACAGCAAAGAAATGCAACAACTGGTAATTTAAGAAAAATGTTTTCACTTAAAGTACATGTTAAGATTATTTCAGTTGTGAAAGATTTTCTACTGCATAAAAGAATGCATCTTACCATAAAAGCCACCCAGTTTAATGGTAGCGTTCTAGCAGTAAAGCTCTGCTGCTCTGGTTCCTATTCTACATGATAGTAACATGAAAAGACCTACCAGTAACATAATGTTGATAGGTCTTTACAACAGAACGCAGGATCAAAGTCAAACTAAAAATGGGAAGAGTGCTGTCCATAGATTTATTGAATGACTTAGTCACCTTAAGCAATACATAACAACCGTATTTCCGTAAACACCACATCTAACAAAACCTAATCTTGATCACGTTTATGTTTCATGGTTGACTGAACTCCATATCCCAAAGCTAAAACCCCTATTAAGGCATCTCTCTGATACATAGACTTACCTTGGGCTTACAAATGTAAAAGTTCTTACTGTCTTTCCCTGTCCAAACACTTGCAGGGCCTCCCTTATTTATCCCAATCTCTTACTTTCATGATAAGTATAAAATCATCTTTTTTTTTTTTTTCCTGAGCTGCAGCTGAAAATCAATTAACATGTTAAAAGATTACTGTGGGGAGGGAGTAAAAGCAGCATGAGTATGACATGTATCTTTCCTTGACCAAAACCTTGCTATTGCACATATAATAAGCAGCTTAATCATTTTGTGGTAGCCTTAGCTTTAGCTTTTTCAAGCCAACACTGAGACACGTTACATGAGCAAACTCGGCCACCTGGGCCCCCGCAAAGATATTGCCAACAGTTCACAAGCACAAAACAGGAGCGACCGTACCTGAAAACTCCCCATCAATGGCCAGGAAGTCCGACTCTTCAATGGCTTCATAAACTTTGTTTAGGTTATCCTTAAAATCTGTGAGTATAAGGGTAAAACACACCTAAGACTACTAAGGACTTCCTACCGCAGCCCGCCGCCCCTCAGGCGGGCAGAGGCGGCCCGCACCTGCCAGCGAGCGCGGGGCCGGTGGCGGGGCCGGGCCCGGTGGGGCCTGCCGCCCCGGGGCCCGCCCGCCGCACCCTCAGCCTCGGGGCGCGGGCGGAGGCCCGCCCGCCGCACCTCCCCCCTCAGGGCTGTCCCTCACGGGCGCGGGGAGGAGCGGGAACCCCCTTCGCCCCTGAAGGAGAGGGTGAGGCCAGACCCCGCCGCCAGCCTGGGGAAGGGAAGCCGGGACACCGGGACGCCCTCTGCGCCACCAGCTCGGAGCCTCCCACCGCGGCCGCGAGGTGCGACCCGAGCACGGCGCGCAGGGGCGGCTGGTCACTCACTGCTTCTGATCACCTCCATCCCGCGCCCACACCAGCCCGCCCGGAGCTCGGCCCGGCTCGGCACCACCCGCAACCGCCGCCGAGCGCTTCCGGAAACCGCCCCTCCCGCCCCACCGCACGTGAGCGCCCACGTGAGCGCCCTGAAGCAGCGGGCAGGGCGGCCGCCATTTTCTCCTGGGGCGGTGCCTGGCAGCGGGCGGGAGTTGATGTCTCAGCGTGCCGGGCGTTTGCTCCTCCGCATGGCCGCAGGCCCGCCCTGCCTGGGCGGGGCGGCTGAGGAAGCGCTCCCGGGGGGAAGGCCCGTCCGCCTATGTGTGAACGGCACTAGAGCCGCAGCCGCTGCTGCTGCTGTAGCGGACCGTTAGGCCTGAAAAGTGCCCCTCAGCTGCCTGCCGCGTCGTGTAACGGTGGGGGAGGACAGCTCTGCCAGCCGCTGCGGAGCGGAAAAGCTGTAATAGTGCCGCCAGCGGAAAAGGAGTCCTAAAACAGCTGTTCTTCTGTGGGGTGTTTTGAAATGTCACAGACGTTGGAAAACAAGGTCTTTGCCTTTCAGACCGGAAAGGCAGAACTAGCATCAGCAAGAAAGAAGGGATGGGAATTTGCTGAGGAGATACCAGGAGGATAGTGGAGAACTACTGGTGGTTATGCGTTAATGATGACAAGTCCGGAGGAACTGGTAGGCTTGAAGTATTTTGGAAGAAGTGTTTGTCTTCCTGTCAAAATGATAAAACCAGCACTTCCACACATCATTACAGAACAACCGTAAACAAAGCTCAACGCCCAGCAAGATGTCCCTGCACCTGTGCTGTGGAAGGAAACAACTGGCCAAGAGATAAGGTGTTGCACAAGAGCAGAAAGCAGAAGTTGAGGGCAAGGACAGTATGCAGAGTTTAGCATATGTGCTGCAGGTTTAGAGTTCACACAGCAGATGAAGTATCGTTTTCAGAATTCCAGCAGAATGAAAACAAATGGAAAATTCTCCATAAATTGGGAGGTAATTTGGAAGTAGAAGATACAGAATTATGCAGGACTGAGCGGAGAGAGCTTTTAAAGATTCTTCAAGATTAAGTTTTGCCTTTGCAGTATAAGCAATTTATTCTACATGCACTCCCAGCAAATCATCTATATGATTAAATGGTGCTCACTAAGAGGTTAGTTAAAATAGTAGTAGAGATTTTTCTGTTTTGTAGTAAATTGGCTGAAGCCTAAAATTTTCATGTTACTCCTCTATTTTTTAAGAAATGCTACTGCAGTTTCTAGTTAAAGTGCTCATGGCACTGTAAAGTGCTTGATGGCTGTTTTAGAAACCTGACATTTTTCCCCAAGTAGCTGACAAATCCAGGAACTCTTTGCTTCATTCACCTACAAAATAAAGCTAAACTGCAAGTACAAATGTAAGATGCTGTAATAAAGTGCAGTTACTTAATAGGAATTGAAGTATTATGTGTTACACATTAGACATTTTCTACTTCAACATGTATGTATTATTACATATTTAGAAGGAAAATTTGAAACACTTAAGTGAATCTTTTTGGGGTTTTGTTTTAGTTATTAAAAAAAAGTTATTTTTAACTTGGAAGGAGAAAAAGTATAAAGAACTTGAATAGCAGGACTAAACCAGCGCAATTATAGTTAGCATTGACTCTGGTGATAGTAGCTCCAAAAATATTTATGTGGTGCAATAATCTACACAATGAGTTAATACAGTTTTACCTTGGATATAGTATTGTATGCTCTGTTTTTTTCTGGTGCCATCATCTTGGAAACGTGCCCTGCATATAGGATACAAAGTAATTTTTTACAGTAACAGCAAAGTACTCTGCTGAATTAGGACAATTATCCATCTCAACCAATTTCTGTCTAGTTGATAGTAGTCAGAACTACCATTTGATACTAGACATCTTTTCTCTTTGAGAGAGAAATGTCCAGTTAATTCCCTCAGATTTACTTTTGTGCTGTTTTTTGGGGGTTGTTGAGTTTTTTTAACTATTAGATGACTTCTGTTTGCATTTGCCACTATCATTACTAGTGTCCCAAACTGCACAACTAGAACTTGAATAGATGGGAGTACTTTGCCTTCCTTTTGCTTTCTGAGAAGATCTGGTTTGGAGAAAAATCTAATTTTTGATAGTGCAGTTGATAGCCCAGGTGCCTCATACTCTGGCTTTGTTCCTCTTTAGTAATAGTTTCCTCTTTACTGTCTTCCTGTATATAATATATTGCAATAAAAAGGAAATGCTATTATGTGTTAAGAAGAATTTAGAACTCGTGATATTTATTCAAGTTTTAATCCCCATTATTGTGTAGTTTTCCTTAATTAGTTTTCTGCTTGCAATTGTATATGTCAATAAATGTTTCAGAGGGCATACATCTTCACTTTTGTTTAATTTCAGAAGATAACATATTTGCCTAATTAATTAAGTACCTGCTTGGTTCTCTTCCACGTATATATTAAAGCAACTGCACTTACGAATATGTAGTTTGTAATCAGAGTTCTTCAAATCTCTCATTTTTTAAATGACACAGAAAATGTTGGCTGCTTTCCAAATTACTGGGTATTCTTGGGAGGGAGCAATACAAACAGCTAGTTACAAGACTGCATTGCTTTTTTATACATGAAAGTTTTATGAACTAGAACAAAAAGGCTACATTTCCACAACATCACATAAGTCTGCAGCGCAGACTGTATCAAACACTTCTATGTTCTGTTACTTTACTGAACATTGAATGTGAAGCTAAGTGAAAACACACACCAAAAAAGAAGTAGTAAAAAACTAGATTCTAGAACAAGGCCTAAACATTCTGGGCCACATTTTCACCTCACATGTACTAAGCTAGATCTAGATGAACTTCCTCTGATCTAGAAGAGGTTTACTACTTTCATGCTAGTGTAGTTTAAGGATTTGCTGATTGGGACTTAACTTCAAATATTTAATTAAAACTGCAAATAAACTTAAGTATGAGCTGGTTGGTAGGTCTTTTCATAAAATAAGCCTTGGAAGCTAGCTTGTACGGACTTATCTGCTTGTCTGCACTTCTTCTGTGCTGCTAGTGGAGTTTTAATTTGTATTTGACTAAAGCTGAAAACTGCTTTGGAATCCATAATCATTCCTATGATCTCTGAACTGTTATAGCTAGAATTTTGTGTTAAAAAAATATATTGAAATGGCACGTACACTTGAGCATAAATGCCTGTTTATTCCATGTCAACAGGAAATTTGTCTGGTACCTTTAATGTATTACTTTAAAGAAGGCCAGAATTGGATCTTGATTGTTTTGTCACAAACAGATCTGAGCAATAATACTGCAGTCTTGCTAACAGAACTCCATGTGCGAGTAAAGAAGCAGTAACTGTTAAGTAAAACAACTAAATATGGAAGTGTGATATACAAATACTGGATCATTGCTCAAACAGTTGACGAACTTTTCAGCTACATGTTTTTCTGTCCCATAAGAAATCTGATTAGGATAGTTCTAAAGCAAACAAAACCAGAGCTATGTATGTGTCAGCACAGTAATAATTGTCCTCTGGAGAAATCTGGATAATATGGGAGAGGAAACAATGGGAGACTATTATTTTCTTTATTGAAATAGGCTGGAATAATTAAAAAGTTAATTATTTGGTTTTGGTAACTCAGATGTCATTTGAACTGGACTTGTAGCTTGTATCAAACTGGAACAAGAACAAAATCTTTAAAAAAATGTCACTGTGTTGCACAGTGAAAAAATACGTCTCAACAGTACTTTTAAAAATCACTCAATTTTCTTTGGACTCTAGTCAAAAAGAAATGCAGTAAGGGAACAGAGACTGATATAAATAATTGTGAATGTGTGTATATATAGATATACTCTCATGTGGTAAAAATAGACCCTGTGTGAACCAACCTGGGGGTATGCGTTAGCACTGCAGTCAAACTAGCATCTAGAAGTCTAATTTACTTCTGAGATTGGACCTCTAGATCTTCACTTGTAAAATAAACCTTGAACAAAGTTTCTGTGAAGGACGATTATCTGGGTGTGTAGACATACATTCAGCAAACGTAGCTCAATTCTCACGAATATGGAAGTAAGCGTAGTAAGAAAAACGTAAGTTTAGTAGTGTTCCTGTCCGGTGATTTTAAAAGCTTTGAAATACAACGCTTAAGGATAAAAAAGAAATGGGCTCTGCTTATATAGACTGTATCGATAAGCTTGCTGCTGCGGCTCAGCAGAAGAGCAGACTGCGGCGCTTACCCATACCAGAGTGCCCTTCTCGTTCTGGAGCCTCTCGCGGGGCCTGGGAGCGCAGTTCTCTCGCAGCCCCAGGGAGGGGGAGGACGCTGGGAGCCAAATCCTCCCCCGCCGAGACGATGCTCACCCGCGCTTCCCGTGAGGCGACGGGCGCGGGGCGGTGGGAAGAGCCGCGGCAGCTTCGCGACCCTGCCAGCCCCTGGCGGAGCAGCGGCGCGGCGCTAGGGCCGGGCGCGCCCCCGCGGGGCGGCGGCGGCTGTGCGGAAGCGGCGTGGGGGGCGGCTGTGTGCCGGGACTGTGGCGGCCGGCGGGTGAGTCGGGCAGGGGCGGCGGGGCACGGCCCGGCTTCTTGCCTACGGCCGGCGGGGCTGAAGCTGGGCAGGCCCGGCTGCCGCCGAGCGCCGCGGAGCTTTCGCCGGTGCATGCTGCCTGGGGGTGCCTGAACGGTGGCGTTTCGCTGGGCTCCCCTCTGCTGCTGGGAGCGTAGCAGGGGGTGAGCTGGTGACGCCTGCGAGATGGGCCCTGCCTTGCCTGGGGGGGAGGAGACGACCGTCAGGTAGCTGCAGGCCCGGGCCGCGGGTGCCTCGGTTTTGGTAGCAGCGCAGAGGGGAGGAAGCAGGCTGAAGTTGGAAAGAGGAGGCAGGAGAGGAGCTAGTAAGCTTTCTACTTCTGACCCTTCTCTTATTTGGTGCAGAGACTGAGTGGTGAGATATATTTGCACCCCTGTTGCCTCTCTCTTCCAGGAAAACTAGAAGAATGTTCTTAGGTGCAAAACCTTGTTTTTATTTCTTCTCCTGTAAGTGATGTTTCAGGTTTGTCTTTTACAAAGCCAACAATCTTTGCTTTCCTGGGAAAAGACATGTTTGTAGGCAGTCTGAGGATCCTATTTGTACTGTTGGTTTGTATTTCTGTACTGCTTTTTTTTTTTTTTTTTNTTTTTTTTTTTTTTTAATTTTTATTCTTTACCAACTTACATACTTACCTCTTTGTGCTTGATCTGGATGTAAAGATGGTAAGTAGGAGCCACATGGTGGAGAGTGTAAGCATATTTTGATTTGGTAGTGCCTGAGGAGAAAATTGTATAGTTTTTGATAGCTTCTAACATATCATGACTGATAAGCAAGTGACCTGGATCAGTGTTTTTCTTAAGAAACTAGATAAAGCCATCTGAGAGAATATAGTAGGAACATAAAGCAAATAGGTTTATATTTTTGGTAAGCTTGGAACAATCTTAAACTCTTCCCATTTGTGCATTTTCTGAAATACTAGCAAAGAGTAATTACCAGTAAAGTTAATACGGAGTTCAGTCCTTCACTGAGATGGCAAGCAGATCAATCCAGATCAATCTCTTATAATTCTGAAGCATATGACTTTGTGGATTGATTTTTTTTTTTTTTTTTTTTTAAACATTGCCCAGCAATGTCTAGCATTGACCTTTGTTAGTAGTGTTTTATTCCATATGCTTGGAAAGAATAGTGATGGAGTAAATTAGATCATTACGTTATGCTGGTGTTTTATTTTTGTAGTCTCTGATGGTATTTTCTAATGATATTTCTTTTGATTGGTGTCTTTTAGTAAAACCTTGATTAAAGATACTGTCAAAAGTCATCTGAATCATAGTGAGGTTTTTTGTTTCACTGTCATGTGTTATGTAACACAGGAAAAGAAAATATAGGGAGATTGAGCCCAGCTGTTTACATCTAGAATCTGGTTTTGATTGTAGTTTGCGATGAATATGTTGTTGAAAAAGTAGAAGATCATGTTTCATTTTGGGGAGAGCTAAGTTAGTTAAAAAGTTTAAAACCATCAGAATGACAAAAGAATTGCAATGATAAATTATACTGCTTGCAATTCTGAACTTCTACAGTAACTTTTTTCTTAATGAGGTTTTATCTTGTTGCTTTGCAGAAGTAATGCCTTACCTGGTTTGAAGAGCTAAGAGAGCTTTCTGTTTGCGTAAGACATAAAAGAAAATGGAAGAAGATGAGACTTTACAAGGTGAAACAGAGAGGGCAAAAGTTGAAACATGTGCTACTCCTGAGATTGGTCGGCGGGTATCAGTTAGTGAGTTCCTTTGCCACTGCTGTTACGACATTCTGGTCAATCCCACCACCCTGAACTGTGGACATAGTTTCTGTAGACATTGCCTAGCCTTGTGGTGGGTATCGTCCAAGAAGAATGAATGCCCTGAATGCAGAGAAAAATGGGAAGGATTCCCCAAAGTCAACATCCTCCTCAGGTGAGTGTACTATGCCATTTTTGGATTTCTGAAGCCACCGAAATTAGTTGTCTGGTTTCTTGAGTTTGCTGCAGATTTTCGTAGTTTATTGGTAATCTGAAATGTCGCAAGAACGTTTAAATCCTGAAGTCTTTCATGTTCTGCACTTGTACTGAACCGTTCAAGCACATTTTTCCGCACGGAACTAAGGGGTGGGTTGGTTGGCTTTTGTTCTGGGGTTTGGGTGGTTTTTTTCCCCTTTCTGAATTTTTTGGGGCATGGAGAGGAGGGATCCTTTTTTGGTCTTGAGACGCATCTTTTAATGCAGCTGGTTGTTTCCTAATAATTATAAGTTAGAATGATCTTTGATAATTGTGTAATTATTTCTGTAATAGGAATTATTTATAGGAAGAAATGTGATCTTATTGCTGAACAAAGCTAGAAATATCAATTTGCTGTCTTGAATTACCCACAAGTTCTTGTGTTAATAATACTTTATCTTAGGTTAATAATATTTTAATAAATAGATGGTAGGATTGATGGTATGCTTTTATGTTGTCTTTTGCTTAGCGTTTTTTAATAATCAAGGCCTGCCAGTAGCACACACACTTCTAGTTTTATATAAGAAATAAGTTTTTTTTTTTTTATGTGATATTTTAACTTCCTCTATCTTGAGAAGCAAAGGAAAATGTTGTTTGGAAGTAATTGATTTAAGTTTAACTTTACTAAGTATTAATAACTCATGTTTTCTTGCTTTCAAAGATGACAGTCTTTAGTAGAGGCTGGAAAACAAAAATCCAAAAATTAGTCCCTTTTCTGAATGTTAAGCCTCAATGGTTATAGTACAATGACAAATATTTTTCCCATTAGGGATGTTATTGAAAAGCTATTTTCTGATGCCATTGAACAAAGAAAAGAAGATATTCAACAAAACAGTGATGTAGCACGCAGCTTAGCAACCTTCCAAAAATATGGGAATGACCAGATCCCTACAGTTCCGAACACAGGAAGAATTAATCCACGAGGAGGAGGGTTTTTCTCAGGCGTTCTGACAGCTTTAACTTGTGTAGCAGTAAGTTTCACCTGGTTGGTTTTCCATATTTACTTCATTAAGCATGCAATCAAATATACTTAAATTACATGCACATAAAAAAGATAGTCAGCACAGAAGAGACTTCAGCTGAGCGGAGTAAATAAGGTAGCATTCAGAGTTGTCTGTCAGGAACTACAATTGCAATATACAGCAAACAGAAGTTAGACAAATTGGGCAAAACTTCATGATACTTTCTTATAACCTGAATATTCTAGGGTCCATAAAATGGAAGATTCCACATGTCAAGCCCCTTAATGCATGTTTATTTGTATCATTAATGTATTTGCTTTGCAGGTAAAGGATNTTTTTTTTAATCTACCTATAGGTAGTTCTACTTGGATATCACTGGAGTAGCAGAGAATTTGAAGAAGATCTTCTTGTCCACAAGCCTGTTGGTAAATGGACTGCTGAGGAAGTGATACTTTGGCTAGAGCAGCTGGGCCCATGGGCTTCACATTATAAAGAAAGATTTTTACTGGAGAAAGTGAATGGAAGGTGAGAGGCCTAATTGTCAAGAACAGCTATCATTTGATTGGACTACTGGATAGCTTTCGCTAGGGACGGTATATTGTGAAATGACCATACTTCTTTCCATAGATTGTGGGAATATTCTGTTGATGTATCAGAATAAAATTCAGGGGAAGTTTTAACACGTGTTGTTGAAAACTTTAGTAGTAGATACTAAGCAAGCTAACTGAAAATTTTCTAACTTTTTTAAATGCTGACAATGCAGACTGAAATGATACTGAAAGTAAAATTCTACTAATGTATTATCCACCCCTCCCACCTTTTCTTTCTCGTGAAAATATGCATATGCTATATGCATTGTTGCATTCCACCCAAGAGCTCTAGGTTTGATTTCGGGAGACCAGACTAGATCTGTGAAGTACTGAAGAACTGTGTTCAATAATAGCCAACAAGCTGATAAATTTGCATGCTGAAAGCAGGCAAGAGAAAACTTGAAAAGAAGGATATTTAAAACCCAGGCTCTGAGATGCAGTTGATTCAGAACACTTGATATGGAATGTAATCCAAAAGGTGATACCTTCTATGAGTAGCTTACTGTTTCAGTAYGTAATTGCTAATTTGTCATATCTTTTTGGTGAAGAGGCACTGTTTACCTTCTGAATTCTTCTGCTTTTGTAGACTCCTTCTAACACTGACAGAGGAGGATTTCACGAAAGAGCCTTACAGTATAGAGAACAGTAACCATAGAAAAGCTATTATGGCGGAACTGGAATGTGTGAAAACTTTAGGCGTTAAACCACCACAGAACCTTTGGGAATATAAGGTAAATTTTATATAAAGTCTGTCATGTGTATGAAGTATTTTAAAAATAACATCTCTGAAGGAAAATTCTCTTAAAGCCAGGAGGAGTGTTAAGGTAGTAGAATTACCCTTGTAAAAACTGTTCCCTTTAATGAACTGTTGTATTTGAAAAATGATCCTTTGAAAAATGATTGTCAGAAAAATCTAAGAACTGGCATGTCCCTTTCAAACAATGAAAAAATAAAATGAAACTTGATAATTTGATACCTTTCAGGCAGTAAATCCAGGAAAATCACTCTTTCTTCTGTATGCACTGAAGAGTTCTCCAAGACTCAGTATGTTATACCTATACTTGTTTGATTACGCAGAAGCTTTCCTACCTTTCATCCACACAATTTGCCCTATGCAAGAAGACAAGTATGAAGATACAGTCACAAAACTACTAGTAAGTGTTCAAAACATTAAATGTGCTACTTGCTTTAGTTATAAGCATTTTAAGACTAGCAGCATAAAACTACATGATGTAATTATTCACCATTTCATCTCTTTACAATACAACTTAAAAAAAAAAAAAAAAGTCTTACAAGCTAAGTGGTTCCTTGATTTTATTGTGTGATCACCAGTGTTGTGACCATTACCTTTTGATTTAAGGCTTTTAAGACTTTAAATCTGTGAAACTAATTTTTTTGAAGTTCACATGACTATAGAAAGGCTGTATCTTAACAAATAGCATTATAAGGTCTGTCTGTGCCTGATGTTTTATTCTAATCTAATGGAAATTACTGGGTTATAGTATTACCTACCAGAAAGTATAGTAAAGATAAATTACTGCTTTCAATGTACGAAAAAACAATTTTTCAATGAAAGAGTAGTGGAAATAAGCCAGTATTGTTGTGTTTAATAGGAAATTGATTAACAGTCTTTTTATCCTAATCTACAGGACCTTAAAGATCCTTCTTGGAAACAGTGGAGAGAATTCATTGTAAAGTATTTCTTTTTGCCATACCAGTTGATAGCTGAATTTGCTTGGGATTGGCTGGATATGCACTACTGGACATCAAGATTTATAATTGTAAATGCCATGTTGCTCTCTGTTCTGGAATTGCTCTCCTTTTGGAGGCTCTGGTCAAGAAGAGAATTGAAGTAAGTCTCACTGAGCTTGTTGAGGGTAGGAAGTACATGGCCTTATAAGTAGAAAGTAACAGTCTTACGATTTCACAGTTGCTCACTAGAATGGCAGTGTCTAACCACAAGTCTGAGGTTAATAAGAACAGGTGAATCTGAATCCGCATGTATACTAGTACTCACTCTTGAATATCTTTATTTCTGTGAATACTTGAAAGGGTTTCTTATAGCTGGTTTTACTGATCAGATGTAGCAAATGCAGTAATGGTAATAAGCATGTTCTTAACTATTGGGTAATATTAACTCTTACCTTGAGATTTGCCTTTTATGGTAACTGGTATTAGCTGTCAGCTGAGAACTAAATACATAGGAGTTTTGTCATGATAAGCTTACAATATATTAAAGGATGAGTCCTCAGGATCATAAATAAGTTTAGTTACACTCATATTATTTCTGATAGGTGATCAAAATTGCTGTTTTCAGTTACTGCTTTAGCCTAAATTCAAGCATATTAATATTATTTCATAATTGCTGTGATCTTTTAGTTATAGTTTTTAGAACTTACATAGGAGAAATTCTTGTTCTGGTGTATCCTGGGTTTTCACTTTCTCTGTCAGCAGCTAGGGGGCAGAACATGTTCAAAAGCAAACAGGGTACGTGGAAATAATCTATGACAAATCTGGAATTTGAGTGCTTTAACTTGCTGTGCTTTGTGGTCTGAATAAATTGACTTAATGCTTCCTCATATAAAATCTAGTATTACTGTATTTTAAGAAAGTTTTTCTGGAGTGCAAAATGTTGTTTTACAGGTACCTGAGTAAGTGCTAAATAATTTGAGGCTGCAGCACAAATTAGCTTTTCTTAGAATGGGTAAAAACAAAATGGAAAGTCCCTCAAAGCCTCTCCCTTTCCTTTTTCACAGGTCTATTCCTCACAGAATGTGGAGACATTTCTGGAAGGTCTCAACCCAGGGTCTTTTTGTTGCCATTTTTTGGCCTTTTATTCCTCAGTTTGTCTGCAATTGTTTGTTTTACTGGGCCTTGTACTTTAACCCAATTATAAACATTGATCTTGTGGTTAAAGAAGTAAGGCGTCTGGAGACACAAGTGCAGTGACTGGCATTGGAACTTTTGAGCTGTTTAGCTTCTAAAAATGGACATTTGAAATAAGCTTTGCTTTTCTTCTTTATATATGTGGCAGTGAAAATGGTGGATTATGTTAACTTATACAAAAAAGCCTTAAGGTAAGTTACTCTTAAACCAGCTGATTCCAGCTCTGAGGATGGGCTTTATTATCCAAAAGGAATTTTCTATTGAAAAAAAAAAAAACTACATTCCTAATTTAGCCATGTAAAAGTTATACAGTCATGTCACCCTATTTTTGATCAAATCAAACTTCTCTATTCTGTCGTGAGCATTCTGGTTATTTTCAAGCCTGCCTTAAAATCAGTGTCTTCTGAACAGCTACAGTGATTTTTTTTTTTTTTTNTTTTTTTTTTTTTTTTTAACTTAGCATTTCATAGCAGCAATGTGTTCCTCAACTTAAGTTTGCCAAAGGGAAGTTCTTCCTGGAACTTCTTACTTCAGTGTTTTCAGTTTGCATTACATGTAAAGTTGTGACTGTCAAATACACAGTCTCACAGTAGAGTTTGTTCTAAAATTCCCCCTGTTGAAGGCAAAGACTGCTTGAGTTTTCTTGTCTTTTGGAAAATGTGGTGGTTGCCATTCAAAATTTCTTATTCAGATCAGTTAGACTTCATCAATAGCTTCTTTAATGCTCTCCTCTTGAAGTCTGTTGCTAATTCTTACATTCAGGGTTATCCCTTAAAAGGATTATTGTAGAAAAGTGACCTGACACTAATTACATCTTATTGCAATATAATGTGTGTATCTAGATCTGTGAGCTAATATTGACTGGAAAGTTATTTTGTATAAACAGGATTGCCATTTGTTAATGTATGATTTTTGACTGAAGCAGAAGTTAGATTTTTTCAAGAGCTTTGTCCCTTTGCATTCTACATTGTTTTGGTTTTTTTTTTTTTTTATTTGTGTCATCAATATGAACTTTAAATTTGCCTATGAATATTTTTAAAGATTAAAGATCTCTTTTGAAATCTTCATCCTTCCTAAAGAAGTGTTGTTTTGGGATTTTTTTGTTGTTGTTGGTTTTTTGTTTGTTTGTTTGTTTTAATATTGAAGTACTTGTCATAGCTTTGACTTGTGTAAATTTGTTCTGTAGCCAGGCAGCTTTAAGTAAGTGAGGTGGGTGAAAGTAGACATTAAACACTCCTCGTTCTTAAACTGTTAAAATTAGCAGTTATGAAAAAGTGTATTATTCAGCAATTCGTGTTACTGATTTCTCTTCCTAAAAGGTTTCAGAAAACTATGAAGTGATCCTAGCTAAAACCATCTTTACATCCTTATGAGGTACATACACTTCTGAACTTTGCAAACTCATGCTGTCCAAGATCAGACACTTATGGGAAAGGCAGTTGGTCCCAGTAACTGCTACTTTTTTCATGTATCTGTCTTGGTGATGGTTTGCATTTGCACTTTTAAATCTGGCTCTGAAGTTTTAAGGGTACAACTTCTCCCTGTGCCTACAGGAAGTTCAGGGTGTACATAGAGTAAGGAGCTTGAGCTATACCAAATGAACAACTTCTTAGAAAACTGTATTTAAAAAGTAAATACTGGAAAAAAAGAATTGTGTTAGGCAATTTTTAATACAGGTAGGATTACTTAAGGTGAATGAGATGCAAAAGTTACATTAGGCTTCATAATAAATGTTTAATATAGATGAGAGGGCTCTTGGTGCTGACACTGTCACTTCGTCATGCATTTCTTTCGGTCAGTTGAAAGTTAACAAATGTTAAGGGAAATGTTAGTGGAAAAGTTTGATTTGTATCTTATAGCCAGTGGAGGGGGGATGAAAAGTTTACAGTGAATGATACTATGAATCTGAAAAATCTGTGAATCTGAATATAAACAAAATTAATTTTAAGTCAGTTACTCCTTAAGCTGATGAACTCAAATTCCTGTTTAGTCAATAAAAGCTTACACAGAACTAATGAACTTGCTTTTAGTCCATACACTGTAGAAGGCAAATAAGAGGATAAATGTTTACTTTGGCCATTCTGGGGTGAAGAGGCTGAGGTGTCAGGAAGGAAGATCAAGAAAGGGGAAAATCATTTGTTGTCACTACTGTGACAAAAAAAAAAAAGTCATTTTAGATTTAAATACATACAGAGTTTTCATAAAGACTGATGCTGTGTATCTAATATCTACACAAAGGCTGAATCTCACCACACATAAAGTCTGGCCACAAAAGGTATTTTGTGTGATAGGGAGCTTTAGAAAAACATTTGGCAGCTTCACGGTCACATTCACATGCCATTTTTTGACATTTGTCTTCTAGCGATTCTGAAAGAAAACACAGTAAGTTTGATGTTAGTCTGAAGTAATTAAAAATACCAAATGGAATACCAAGAACTGCTACCTCGTGTTCCATATTTGCCATATAAATGGCTCTTATATTTCAAGTGCAATAGGAACTGTACTGAGCTTTAGTAAGGCTTACAGTTCTTTTGTGTTCTTGAGGCAGAGCTCCATGCTAGGATATCTCAGCAACAGAGAATATACAAGCATGGTTTGGTTTAGTGACAGTTGATAATCAGTGGAACTATCTTGGCAGGTGAAAATATAATCATTGGATAAAGACTTAAATACTCTTCTTCACCTTCTTTAATAAAGGAACGCTGATAACTGATTCTTCTTTAGAAAGTGGTATGTGACCCTCCCTGCCCACCCTGTTGCTCTAGTGAAACTTGAGTTTGGGAAGATATTTTCCATTTCACATACGCTTTAATCTACTAAAGGATGTAGCATTAAAATTATATATGTGAAATAAGGGAGGCAAAGATGTTCCATGTTCGGCTTAAATCGCTCACCTTTTCTTATTAAGGCATTCAGTAAGAAGTTAGGTAAAGTGTGTTTAAGGACAATAAAATCCATGTCTGGCCATACTTGTTTTATAACCGTAGTATTGTAACTTAACAGATTTCTTGGCGTGAACGTTTCTTCCTGGCATGAATGTTTTCTTCTACAGCAATATATTTTGCTTTTATTGTGGCAACCCAGAAATGTGTGTGTTCTCTCTGCAACTGTCTGTAAACTGAAAAATCCTTGATTATATAAATGAGTATTTAACATTTTGAAAGCTTAGCCAAATCTCTGTTTGAGATTTGTCTAGGAGCAGAACAAGCGTTCAGTTTTGTGAATGAACTTAAATTCTGCTATGAAATAGAAGTGTTCTTTATGTATGTATGTTGATGCTGCAACTAGCTACCCTAAGAACTACGCAATAGCATAAATAGCATAAACAACATGATAAGATTAAAAAAAAACACATTAACTGAGAAGAACTATTCCTTCTCTTGTTATTGCTCCAAACTTAATCTTCTCCATGGTACGCCAGGCACTTTGTTTCAGCTTTGTTTCTTGATGACATGCCTACTATCTTGGCCAGTATTTTAAAATATTGTCAGCTTCTGGATTGGGACAGGAACAGAACCTTTACAGCCAAATAATAGGTGGACTGTAACTTGACAGTTAATCACGTAGTTTGAGAGAGAAGATGCTTAGTACTTTGGGAGCAGAGGAGGAAATTAGCAAGTAGAGATTCTGCATGAGGTAGACACTTGGGCAAAGTAAAGGTTGAATAAAAAGGAGGAAAGGAAATATTGTCAAAAACTTTGATTTCAAGTCAGGCAAATTCTAAATTGAGTTACGAAATGAGAGGTTTTTGTGTTTTCTCTGAACGGCCTACTCTCTTGCCTTTAAACTATGGTAGTCAGAAACTCAGACTCATTGTAAACAAGGTTTTGTAAAGGTCTGCATTTTTGTGGTGCAAATAATAACGAATTCTCAAGCTGATTTGCATTCTAGGTAGTAGCATAAAATTACATGCAAAGTAATGTTGACCTAGCACCTGATTTAAAAAAAAAAAAAAAAACACCAAAACCTAACAACAACAAGAAAAAACCCTGCAAATTTTGGGGGCTTGTGAGAAGTTGTAGTTTCAAAAAGTCTTTGAAGTGTATTGGAAAATATTTGCTAAAACTTAGGGAGTTGTGAACAAATAATGTAAAAGAAATGCTGCTTTTTTCTGTTAAACATTTTTTGTTTGTTTCTTTGATATCTCTTTGTCCTCTTTTATACTATAGCATGGCAAGTATATTACGTTCGTATTTCAGAGCAATCGAACAAAATTTATCAGGATGTGGTCAGCCATCTGTTGCAACTTGTACACTAATTATGTAAATTCACATTAACATTTTATGGCTTATGGACATGTTACTTCCATAAATAAACATACTCATCAAATATTTTATTACCTCAGTGTTTGAAATTGTAAATTGTAATTGTGAGTTCATTCATAAATTGCAGCCACTAGCAGTGGGCTATGCAACCAATCAGTGGTAAGTATGCCAAAAACTTGTCCATCATAAACTTATAAATGGTGTGAAATATTTTCTGCTAAGTATAAAAAGGATCTTTTTTAAACAGTTGTAATTTTCTCGCCTCTTGTTTGTAGTTGCTCTCCAGTTGGAGACCTGCAGGGAGTAGCATAACATGGGTTCCTCAAGATACGTAAATGAGTATCTGAGTAAAAAGAGGGGGTTTTTTGGTAGTGTTTTCTGAAGGGGTAATAGAAGCTTGTAGATCAGAATTTTGTTTGCTTATGTATGTCAGTAGGTGGGGATTAAGAAGAAGAAACTGCATTCAGTTGGTTGGCATAGCTGTGCTTTCTGGAGGCACAGCTTACCCTGGCAAAAAAGTCACAAAAGGAAGGATGGTAAAATAAGAAATCTACAGTTAATTAAGAAAATGTCTTTCTATTAAGTCAATGAGACAATCAGTAGAAGTAAAAAAAAAAACCAAAAAACCAAAAAAAAACCCACAACAACAAAAAATCCCCTGACCACCCAAAAACTAGAACTGTTCACTCACCACACACAGCAGCATTGTCTTCACATTCCCAGTGGTAACTTTCTATTTTCGGGTGACAACCTGCTTGTTCTGCCTTACCATAGCAGCAGTCATGGTTAAAGCAGCACCTGAGAGTAACAGAAATGGGCTTGCCTTAATTCATACTGTGGTGATTTATGGTCACGTAATCTGGATGGTTTTTATCAGCATGTTTCTACAGGCTGTGAAATAATAAAACAGTCAACGTACGTAAATGTACAAACAGTTACCTGCTCGGGAATCAAAACAAGGTAATTGTTTAATAGATCACCTGGAAAAAATTACTACTCTCTCATGTAATCAATGATGAGGAAAATGTCTGATACACATTGATCTAGTTGAACTTCCTCATAGATGAAAATACAAGGAATCTTTAAAGCATTCTCAGTTTTAAACACAGTAAACTTTTATGGGGGTATGCCTCCTTCCTAGCCCCTTCCAAGAAAAAGATTAAATGCCAGAATAGTTTGTCAGATAATGAATGATCTATTTTTCTGCCAGTTATTGATGCTATTGTAACAGTTACTAATAGTGAAGGGACAAGAAGACTTGTTAGGCAGTAGCATACTATCATAAATGTCATCTTATAGCAAAGTCCTTAGATGGTGGCAGAAAAGCTGCGAGCAGGTGAAATGTTAAGGAATAAATAGCACGAATAATAGGTGCTGTTTAATGCCATAATATAACTAAAACTGTTTGCTCAGTATCATGAGAAAATTTGGAAAATTGCCCAAAACGATGATTTCAAAATTGTCCTTGTCATAACTGGGACAATGAATTCATCGACTTTTATCACATTGTAGAACTGAACAGGACAGGTAAGCATTAATGGCATATTTTAATGCTTGAAAAAAGAACTACTCTTCTGGTGTGGAGTCATTGCGAGCCCAGAATAGCAAGTTGGGGAGGTAAAAAGGATCTGAAATTAGACAGCTTGTAAGTTTTTGCTGCAAACTAACTATACTTGGAACAGGATGTATCCGTGAGCTCTTTGCATTTAGTCATTCAGTTTCCTCCTGGTAGCCTAAAACCATGATATTACAGTAGACACATGATGTTTAGATGGTGTTTAGATTGCCTGAGGAATTTGTGTCTGCAATAGAAAAAGTTAATGCTGTGAGCTCTCACTTGCAATTACTGTTTTTTTCCTGTGCTTATTAAATAATTACTTGGTAATTCCACATGAATCTCCATTTAAAGATCCTGCAGTACGTAACAGTTGAACAGCACATGGCCATGAAGTAGCTCAATACATCCATTTCATGTGTAGAAATTAAAAAAAAAAAAAAAAATTGACTTCTAGTGAGTCTTTGTAGCAGTACTAAGGTAAATAAACCAGGAAATATGGCTTCTTTTACCATAGTGCAGTCTATCTTCATGTGTTTACAAAAATTTTTAGAATTACTTTAGTCCTCTTTTAAGCATTTGAAATAAAAATAAATGCTTAAGGATTTTACATTTTATCTTATAAAAGCAATATATGATTGTCTCCATTTGAAAGTTTATAGGTGGCAGGCAAACATCTAAATTGCAATAACTATTATTTGAATAATCCCATTACAGACATTCTTACTTCAGGTTAAGTATTTCTGTATTTTCTCTTAACTTGTTTTCAGGCATAATTCTGAATGCAAACAGCCCACAATGTAGCTCAAAACGTTAAGAAATCAAGCTTGGTAAGAATGTTTGTCTTTACATTCAATTGGTGCAATTCTTGATTCTGTTCAAATGCAGTAAAGTAAGTACACTCACTTCTGACTTGTTCTTAACATTCTGAGCTATTAAAACCCAGACCACAAATAGCTAACCATGTTTTGTGAAGAAGCAGCTTCTTGCTACTGTGGCACTTTTACAAAGTGAAAAAATGGCCTAAAATTAAATATTGGCAAACTGGAGATTCTCTGTCATTATCTTTAGGTATACAGATGACTAGAACTAATAATAGTCCATTCTTTTTGGATGTGTTCCCAGTCATTGAAGTAGCAACTACATTCTAAAAAATTGTCTTTAAAATAGCAGATTACATATCCAAAAACTTGAAATATGTAGGAAAAGATTCTAAAAGTTTTAGGTCTAATCACGGCTAGAATCTTTATGCAAAAAAAAAAAAAAAATCAGATTAGAACTTTCCATATATTCCACCCTAAATGTGAGTATCAGACGCTTGTTTTCCTTTTAATTTACAATATATGTCTAATACGTCAGAACTTGAGATGGTGGGGAAAGGTATCATTATAATTATAAGCTTGAAAATATAAAATCTTTATTTAACTACTGTAACCAGAAAATCATCTTCCTGACAGCTAATGTTCAATTATAAATTAAATTGATGGTAGTCAATATGCTGAGATTTAGTAATAAACACAAAGGTCTGGTTTTAGAATTATTTTAGTAACAATTCATAATTCCTTTTATTCAAAAGTTATTTTTCAACAGGTTGAATTTTGCATAATTTTCTATGTATTATTTTGAATACTAATAAAATGGGATGGATGGCAGTAGAATCAAGAGATTTTTCAATTACAATTTTTTTTTTTTAAATTTTTGTTTTTATAGATAGCTTGAATGTTTGAGCTTTAAAGCTTCTCCAAGAAGACTTCAGTTCTTCAGCTCTTGTCCAAACAGCAACAGCAAAGAAACTCAATTGTACTGTGAATCCAATATTAATGCAATGAGAGTTTGAGTTAAAGGCAAGTAAGACTCATGTAGATCTACAGTAACACAATTTTAATGCTTCAGAGTTTCTTAGCGCTCTGAGGTGTGTTTAAACTCAGTTCCCTCACTGATGTTAAATAGGCCTAATTCATATTTTAGTCCTTGTACTCTGTCATCTACATACATTCAGCACTTAATTACTCAGATAAATAGTTACTCTTACCAGTCTACTCTGTCCTTGGGCCATCCTCTTCCTCCCAGACCACAGTAGCATCCATAACGTAGATAGGCAAAAGGAGATCGTCCTGTAGTACATCTAATGGCTCCAGCTAACTCGAGAATTCCTCTTCGATTTCTAAAATGGTCTTCCCCAAAAGTGCCTTTATAAACTGTGGAAGAAAAACTATTTTTTATTGAATCAAACATGCAGATATAAAACAGTTTTTATTTTTTTTAAACTTTGATAATGAATGTCAATACTTGAAAATAATACAGTTTTCTTTTTGGCACTTTGGGGCCACACTGCTTGACCCAGTCCCTTTTTTACCCCAATCTATAGTGAGCAGAATACTGAACAACATTCTGAATAGCTGCAGTGGTTTCCTCCCATCAAGGCAGCATACAATGGCAGGCTTCAGTCATTTCCAGTCTTAAAACTGGCAAGGCTAGCATGTGTTCTGTGGTCTAGGTCCACTAATCTGCTAAGATTAGATGCCCTAGGTGTTGCAGTATTTTCTCGTTATCATAACATGCAAATTTGCCCATGTTGTTATCTTGTAGAATATAAAGCTTTACACTTGTAGAAATATGTCCTCTGTGATGGGGTTCTGTTTTTCCTCATTTTTAGACAAAGAAGCCAAATAACTGGCGGGGGTGGTGGGGTAGGTGTAGAGCAGGGAAACAGGTGGGTGCTTGGGTAATTTCCAGGGAAATTAGAAGAAGCGTTGCTTATTTTTTTCTGTTTCATTTTGTTTGGGTTTTGTTCTTGTTGTTTAAGGGATTCTCACCATTATTCCTCCAGAACAAGACTGTATTTAGGAACTTTATTTTAACTATCCTGTGTCAGTATTAAAGCAGTAGGTCCAGGGCAGCAGATAAATGTTGAGACACCAGATGACTTTTCTCAGGGCTTCATGTCATCCTTCAGGTTGAGCTAATGCATCGAAGACCCTGAATGGTAATAGGCAGCATTTCCTTGCAGTGCAGGCTCCAAGCTATTTGCAGCAATTTTTAAGAAGTTGGATGAGTACAAAACAAATTAGTGGAAGGCTGCTGATTAGAGTTGTCTTACTAATTAAACTAATGATTTATTTTGGTATGAGAACAGTTTATAAACCTTAACTCCCAGTGCTGGATACAGATTGGGAAAGACATTAAGCTTTAATAACTGATAATATCTGTGAGAGAGACAGACAGCAGAAAAGATATTTAGACTTTGTCATTGAAGGCTTCGATATTTATTTTCCTTCAGAATAACTATATGATTATACAGTTTGTAGATAATCTGTATAATCATATAATCTATTATAATAGACTAACTAGTAGACTAATCTACTATAATAGATTATATGTTTAACTATAATCAGTTAATGGAAGATCTGCCAGAAAAATATTGTTCCCAGCACAGTTGAGTAACTTGAAAAGCATGGGATGCTGGTGACCTCCAGCACTCGTAATTTCATGAAACAAAGGGATTTAAACACCTCATGAAATCATCTTGCTAAGAAATACAATTGGTTTGTATGTGAGAATGGTAAAAAAAGCTTTAGAAAGAATGTTCATAGCTAATCCTTACTTATGAAAACAGCTAGGCTTCCTAAGACAGTATTTAGTACTTTTCTGACTGGCGACGACTCCCAGATCTTGTTCCCTCCTGCTTTGTGGGCATGTGATCTAGGGAGAGGAGAGGATGTTGAAACAAGGGTGCTTAAACTTGCATATGCATCTCTGGCCGTTGATTAAAAGCAATCGCATCTTGAGGAGTTAAAAGAAGCTTCCTTGGCTATGTAGTCAGTACATAGTACATAGTAGCTTGCAGTTTCATTTAAAAACTCTTTCACTGGCACTAAAACTTCCTTGCTAAGATAGTGAATAGTATCTATTGTGTCATGGCTCCCATTCCAGGATACAACCTGCTGTTTAGTTATATAGGTTTTCTGGTAAAAAGATCCTCTCGCGCCTTCCCAAAGGGTCCATAAGGTGTACTGGGTGGACTCTTTGGAACCTGTAGTTCTAGGTGTCAAAATAACAGTCATGTTGTGGAACTGCCACATGATCATCTCCCATTCCGTTGCAGCTGTGAATACATGTTTCAGCTCTGGGTAGCAGAAGCATCCATTTGAGCATAACCAGATTGTTATCTTTATGAAGTGTTGAAAGTGTTATCTTCACTGTCAATACAGGTTCAGTAAACTCCCAGCTGAAAAAAAACTACAATAAGGCTGCAGCATTACAAATGACAACTGCTTATACTCTTAAATGTTTAGTAAGATTTGGCTAGACTTTTGTAGCTAGCCAGTAATGTCTGAAGGAACCATGTCAGTGGTTAATGGCAAAGCTGGGTTTGCTCTGCATAGCGTTAGTGATTCTGAAGAAATCCCTGAAGAATTTTTACATTGTGTCTCAGATCCTGGCAACTGGGGAAGGATGGTGTAGGAAAGCTACAAGACAGGAAGAGGAAACTAAGAATTTCCAAGTTGTATTCCTAGCTGCATCAGAGAATTGTTTGCTAACTTTGGACAAATCCCAGTCCCTTGATTTAAATCCATGTAAAGTAGAAGTGATGAACCGTCTACTTCTGGAGAAGCTCGGGTATAAATCTTTAAAATGTGCCATGTAAGTTAAAGAAAAGGATGTGAACTTTTTATCCTTGCAATTTATTTGTGTTACAGCATCTGGACATCCAGGTATAAACCAAGACTGTATTGTACTGTAGATACTCTGAACATGACCGAAGGAAAAGTCTCTGTCCTGACAGCTTTGTAACCTGAGTTTAATAAAAGCGATGAAAGACCATCCTAGAACGCATAGAACTATGGAAACAATAAGAGTATCAGTATGATGATGATAGTGTTACTGTATTAGCAACATAATAAAATTTCCCAAGTATTTTATCAGAACTTGTGGAATACAATCAGAGTGTGAAGTGAAATTCTGTGTATTTCCAAATGTTTCATGATTCAGGTATGTTTTTAAAATCTTCTGTGTGGTTTTGTTTGTTTTTTTATGAAGACTTTGCATTTATCTTTATGGGCAAGTATATTCTTATAGGTTTGATTATGCATTCCTGAAAGAGTAGTGTCGTCCCTCTATGTCTAGTCTGGTTTTTGGTTTTGTCATGCAGATTGTGTGCAGCTCTATCAAACACAATATTGTGGGTGGGGAAAAAGGGAGGGAACCAGATTGCATTTATTTTAATTCCATTGCTTTATAATGTGTATGAAAAAAYCAAAACCACATTGTTTTGATATCTAGAGGTCACAGGAAATAAGTACAACTAAGCGTACAAAAATAATTTACAGTTGGACAATTTAAGTCTAGTCTTGTTACGGCTTTTAATATTCTTGTAATATTTAATTCCAGTGTTTATTGCATAATAGGAATTGGAACTTTGTTAAAGTTTCAACTGTTCTCATTCTTGAAAGAAAACTTTAAAGACAAGATATTTGGGAGAGGAAAAAAAAACTTAGAAGAGATTAGTCCATCAGCAAACTCAGATTTAACTAGATGTGATGTAGCTGCTTTAAAAGTAAAGGTTGAAGGGAAATCAAAACCATAACCAATCCTAAGGCTACTTTAGGCATCATAAAACAGCAGATGGGGAAAGAAAAAACCCCAAACAAATCTATGCAGTTGTCTTTGTGATTGTAATGAATAAGCCAGAGAGATCAAAAGCCATGAGGTGACTTTCTGAAGACTGAAATTAAATAAACACTAAAGACAGCCTGAGAGAAAGTAACAGTAAATAATCACATTATATTATTGTTGTGCTTGATTTTAAAACTGTAGTTCCTGTTGCCCAAATTGGAGCCCTGCCATGTTTGGAGAGTTTGAACTTCATCATACTGTCTTGGTTTGTTGCCTTTATAAGCTCTTGAGAGTTCAGATTGTGCTAAATGCTGTACATTATTATGTCTTTGCAAGATGTTTTCCACTATACCTTCCTACTCTCCTTTTTTCCTAGTTTTCTGAATAGCTTACAATAGTATTTAAAAATCCAGTCCCTTAAATTTCCATATGCATAGAAGAAAAAAAAAAAACATTTTAGAAACACATGAATTTTTTGTGAAAGGTCATATTTCCCGTAACATTTTACTCTGCAGTGGGCACAATACAAACAGAATAATTATTTTTGCGGATATATAATTATATTTTTATTGAGATGCATAGCTTTGCATAATTATGATACGTAACTACATTAATCATTAGCATCTAATACAGTCTATGATGTTTTGTGGGTTTTAAAAGAAATTTTAAGCCATTCTTTCAAAGACTGAGGCTACAGAAACATTTTTTGGTATTAAATATGTGTAAGATTTCCTACAGTGATACTTCCTTTGTACAGTCATAGTGCTCCAGTAGTTCAGAACTTGAAACTTGGGAATAAGCAGACTTTCTGATGCATCTCCAAGATCTTGCCAGAAGTGGAAACCTTTGAACTGCATGCATTATAGAAACTTTCTTTTTTTTTTTCTTAGATTTTTTCCTCTTGTTTCATAAGCCATCAGGAATGGCCTTTTTCACCTCATCTTGTTGCCCAGACTACTGATGTGCTATCTCCACAAACCGTGGTCACATGTCAATTTTTTGAAAGGATAAATTTGCCGGCTTTGATACTGTGGACCAAGCATTGAGAAACAGGTAAATTGCATTTCCCTCCCTCCTCACTGCCTACAGAATGGGTGACTCTGATGCCTGACTCAGAGCTATCAGACCAAAGCCAGGCTCTCTGTGATGATCACTCTATGCTGGCAGAAGCAGTGAAACAGTCTTTCATTGCTTTCCTTAATGTTCTTGCTGAGGTTTGTGCCATGCAAAGGATGAAGTCTGGAGGATGATCAAAATGCAGAAGGAATAACAGGGGCATGCTGAGGTCAGGAAGTAGAATTGGGGCAGTGAGCTTGGTGGGACCTTAAGTTGGCCCCATTATGCAAGCACCTTACCTTATGGTCTTTAATCATGCGATTGCCTTTTTTCCCACCCCCAGACTCTGATTCATTCTGTGCACAGAATCTGTTATAAGAATGAATTGAGGCTCTTGTCCTTAGGATCCTTCTATTTGCAAGATTTGGTTTGGTGAATTTGCAAGCTGTGTAGGAATGTATAAAAAAAAAAAAAAGCAAGAAGACAAAAGAGAATCTCTTAATTAAGGCAGCTGAGTGCTATTCTAGAAAACTGGATTTTATCCTTACAGCTGTCACAAAGGTTCAGCATGAGGTTAGTTTAATCACTTTAAACCAATGCCTATCAAAGTTTACTAATAGTATGCTCCCAGCCTGCTAAATATCCTGGCATTGAAGTACCAGACTACTGCAATACTCAGTGAGAGCCAGGCTTTGAGTAGTTGAAGTTCCACATAATTTTAAGTAGTCGTAGGTAAAATAGGGTTCTAATGTGTCACCACAGGAACCTAAAATTAGCAGATGCTTTTTTCTATCAGCCCACCTACCTATCTGAAAAAGAGGGATGATAATATAGTTTCACAGAAGTGTGAAAGAAATAAGTACATTCAGATACTATCCTGATGAATACCTCAGAAAACCTATGAGGAAATGGACTGTAGATTATTACAACTGGTCTTTAATACTGGTTAATAAATAGGACACAGGAGACAAAAAAAAATAATTAAATACTTGCAAAGTGAGTAGTTGGCTATGCTCAGGTATGAGGCAGGGGTCCTTTAATTACATTCTCACATCATAACTTATTCATAAAGACTGACTCATTCTTGCAGAATAACCCTGTTATGGTTTTGTAGGCAATCTCAGTTCTAGCAGTTCCTAGCTTTTGAACTGCTTTGTAACTTAAGTGCTCTGAGATAGCTCTCTCTAATAGCCACAAGAAGAGCGTGGGTAAATGTATTGGCTTTGTAGAAAGATTATTATTACACATGCAATCTGCAGTCTGATCTTAAATACTGAACTTTTTAACACACTTGCACATAACTGATGAACTTTAAAAAAGTAATGTGAGATCCTCCAGCAAAACTCCCCCGTTGCACATGTAAGTTAAGAAACGGATGGGCTGCCAGCGCAGCTACAGCCTACAGCTGTCAGCCAGCATCTCAGTATTTTCCGTTTGGGTGAGTTACACCCAAGTTATGCCCAAGCGTGTTAGACAATCTTTCAAAGTACTTCTTTTCCAAGTGTGGAGGTATTCACCTGCCATGATCATTTCTCCTAACGCTCTTTGCTCTCCCTCCTCCTCCCACCTCCCCCCAGACGCCACCAAGCCCCATCCCTCAGGGCACGGAGTGCCCGGAGAAGGGCGAGCGCGTCCCGCAGAGGCGGCCCGGGAGGGCGCTGCTGGACGGGGGCGCTTCCCTGCCGGGAAGGACCGGTCCCCCGTGCACCGCTCCTCCGGCGCCTGAGCCCCGGCAGCGGGCCCGCCGCGGCTCTACTCACCGGCCCCGAGCAGCAGCAGCAGCAGCAGGGGCGGCCGCAGGGGCAGCGCCGGGCGGCGGGGTCCCATGGGCAGCGCGGCCGGCGGGTCTGCGCAGCTCCCGCGGGCAGGCAGGGATGCGGGCTCCCGGCAGAAGTGCCTTGCTCCGGGAGCAGAGTGTGTAGGTGTGAGCCAGAGCAGCTGCGTGCCGGCTATAAAAGGCTGCTTTCTGCTCAGAGTCAGGTCCCCCGGAGCCAGAGCTGAAGACCATGCTCTGCTGTCCATCTGCCCAGAAGGGAGGAGCTGCCGCTGGAAGACCTGGGGAGAGCTGGGACCTGTCACTCGGGCAGCGACACAGAGGGAGCGCCGTGCAGACACAGAGGGAACCCTGTAGTCAGGTTGTCCGCTGGTCTCTGATGAGGGGGCTTCCACTCCGCTCCTCCAGGACTGTCCTGCTCTGGTAGCTATAATTTCTCTTTGAATTACTGCACTTCCTAGATAATTTAATCTCGATCTGAAGAGTTAAGATGGTAGTGAACTGTGTCGCAAGTTATTCTAGTGGTTAATTATAACCAGTGCTGAATACATGCGCTGTACCTGTAGTCTGAATTTGCCACACTTGACTTCCYGATCGCTACTTTTCTTGGAGGAGTAAAGAACAACCAGCTCCTAAACTGGTTACGGATATTTGTAGCTTGATCAAAGTAACTTTTTAACCTTCCCTCAACCAACAGAGAGTCTTATACTGCGTATTTTTTTGTACATTGTGTAATCTTCGCATATTTTTTCCATTCCCTTTCCAGCTCTTGTATTATTTTGTAAAACCTACTAGATGCCATATTGCAATCACATTTTCATTGCCCCACTCAACACACAGACAATACCGCTTGCTTTTATGTGATTTTTTCCTTGCTCATACGTTCCAAGTATATCATCAGAGCTTCTTATTATTGCACTGAAACCAATGCATTTCCTGTCAGTTGTTCAAGCAATCAGGACCCCTGAAATTTTGGATATTGAATTTTTTTGTGTGTTTTGTTTTGCTTTCTTCTTCTTTTTTTTTTTTTTTTTTTTTTTTTTTTTTTTTTTTGGCTTTCTTATATTTCAGGATATGACCCCCATTGGATCCCATTCAGGCCTACACTGCTAGGATAAGGAAGGAGAGATTAAAACAAAGTTTTTTTGCAGAACTTAGCAAGAACTTGTTCTTGGTCATGTCATCTTACTGTTGGAGAGCAGCTGGTAGGTTTTTTTTGTAGTGAATGGTATTTTCATCAAAGAAATAAAATGGTTTTCATGTGCATACTGAAGGATAATTCTACTTTTGCATTAAAATGCTCTCATTTCTGTGTTATATCATTCCTCTTTCATCAGAAGAGAAGTAGAAAATCGTATGTGGTCTGATTCCAAAAGACAAAAAGCATGCACAGACAGATCAGATTTGTTTTCATTATGCTCTCATTAATCCATGCTCTATGAAATGTTTGTGTTGGCACCGAAGTTAGGGTAGCGTGGGATAAATGTGGAAACACATCAATTTAAGGTAGGATATTGATATGCCTTTGTACACCTGATGCTCCTTTGTGCAACTACATGCAGAACACCAGAAATGGTATATTGGCCCAGTCAAAACTGTGCACAGTGCTTGAACATGCAGAAGGGATTCATGGTATGAACTTGACAAACCAGAAGAAAGCAGGGTTTCAGCTCGAGAGCTTGTATTCTGCAAAGGGATGAAAGTTGCTGGAGGCTTGCTGCATGACCGTGACTTCCTGCTGATCGATACCAAGTAGCTTCCGATACAATGCACTAGGATACRCTGCCAGCTAGTCTTTCTATCCCTGTCTTTTGGGTCTTATGAACATAGTGGACCACAGCTACTACTGTGTTTCCCAACAGAGATGGACTAGGATACTAGCGAAATAGGATCTCTGGCAACCGTAAATGTTGTCAATGATCCTGAGAAGTCTTGGTAACGTACAAGTCAAAATAGAAACCCCATCTATTTGGGATAAATTTTTAAAAAATTTTTTTAAAGATTTTGTTGCTACTGCCATCAACTGGGTCAAAGCAATTTTCCTATTACTCATGGAGTCACATCGCTAATTACTGTTACTCTATTTTCATACTGTCACTTATACTGCATTTGTTTACCGACTCTTCCGGTCAATAAGTCACACCTATTAGAATGTTTTAATAGTGTTCAACAGCAGTTTAGTGAAACTTCCAGTTGAACAGTATCCCATCCAGCATACCATTGGATATGACAATGAAAACAGTATCCAGGGGAGCAACATGAATTACATTTCATGTTTGCTCTTCAGGAGACTGACTGATGCAATGTGTTAGTCCACTTGATGTTGGATTAGTGCAGTTGATACGTCCTTCTCTGAAGGAAGGAAAGTAATCTTAACACCATTGAAAAATCAAGTGAGACTGAAATATGCAGACTACAGCTGCTTCTATCAGAAAGCAGACAAAGATGTCAAGTAACAAAAACTGTATGAAATGAAGTAGTAAGCAATGCAAGTCAGGAGTTCTATTTCCTATGAGTTGTAGTAAAAGTTCACAGGAGAACATCTAGTGAAATTGCAGGGGGGGCGGGGGAGAAATCTGATAGAAGGAAATACTTTTATTGAGGGGGAGTTAGGTTGTGCAGTTAATTGCCATGGCATATGGCTAAGAAAATATACTAGTAACAGATTGGAAGTTAATATGGATTATAATGATATAGTGATTTTTTTTTTTTTAAGAGATTTAAAATTCCCTTTAAATTTTTAAATAAAAACTTGTGTGGCAGTGCAGACCTGTCATATTTGCTTTTTGTAGTGTTCCTTTTCTTTTGTCTGAAGCATTTGGTAACTGGTATAAGTCGTATGTGACAAATGGCATTTTCCTTCTCACTGATGAATTCTTTCTTTTTGTCAACTGGAGCTGTGCAGGGGTGGGGAGAAGCATTTGCTTTTCAAATATACTTTCTCAAACAAGGTTGCATGTGCTCAGCGGCTGCTTTAATTAAGTTGTTTTTAATCTGAGGAATAGATTAATATAATTGAGACACAGTTGTACCGAGGAACATTCTCACAGCATAACAATATTATGGGCAAACTTGTTAAGTTAGTTGTAAAAGCCTGGTTTCTCAGTGTCCATGATTCTGTACATGCAGGAAGATGATAGAGTTATTAATCCAAAATGTTAAAATGTTGATGGAAAGTGCTAGAATGGTCTAAAATATGGTTAACGTAAGTGCAAGTTATCCACTTCCCTGTGAGCAGGTGAAGGTAGTGATTTTGAGAGCAGTGTAACAATATATTTACTGCTGACTAAACAGCTGCAAAGCTGTATTTTTCTAGTAACAGAAGAAGTTGGTTCCATTAATACTTTTTATTTAGTAAGAGCAGTTATTTTTATTGAGAAATTAAAAAGCACTGACCACCTACCTTGGTCAAATTTATATATACACTCTGCATTTAGCTGTGACGAAGATCTGTAGTAATGATGATGAGTATAGAAGTACTAGGGTCTGTAGGTATCTAAGTGAAGTCCTACAAAATTAGGATCCTTCTGCATTAAGCATGTGACAATTAAGCTATGACATATTTGCTGCCCCACTGAATTAATGAACTAATAAAGAATGGTGAAAGACATTATTTTTCCATTGTTAGAGATGGGAATGGAGGCAGGGTGATTTGCTCAAGGTGTTATATGATGGCTGCAGTGGAGCTGGGAAACTGCACCTTGGTGTTCTGCATCCCAGCTTAAGTCCCAAATTGGGTTCTTCTGTGGCACTGACTCCTGGAGGAAAATAAGGAAAGAAAACACATGCCTCACTGTGAAGGTATCAGAATAATTAGAACTGAAGAGCTGCACCAGTAAGTCAACTGACTGTATTTACTTGATTGCTATACTTGGCAAATGTCCCTAAGTTACCCCACATTTTCTTAAACGTTGGATTGGGACACAGGTTTAGCCTAGAATACATCCCTTACAAGTGTATATTCCTTCAGATACTGAATGTCCAAGTAGTACACAATCAACTTCTTTATCATCGTCTTCATAAAAAAAAAAGCAGCCTTACTTATTCAAGTATTTGTTTGGAAACATTCAGTGCCTTTGTTCCTGTTTTCTTCTGTTCCTGGCTTTCTTCTCTTTCATGTCTTTCCATCTTCTCTTAGTTCCTTTTCACAACCAATGCTTCCTGTTTACCAATGTTTTCTTCAGCTTGTGTTGTTGGGGATGTTGTTCCAAAAACTACGAGAGTTATAAAGCACAGTTTGGAGAGACAAGCTCCATGTGGAAGATCAGAAAACATTCTGCTAAGCCATTTTATAGTGTTTTCCAATGTACTAGGTATTATCTCAAATCTATTTCTAGCATACAGAACAAAATCCAACTTTGATTTAAGACTAGACCAGCCTATAGTATAACTTGTAATGTCTTTAGTAATAGTAAGCCTATGAGTAGCATAATATGTTCTGAGAGAATTTTGGGAACCATGTTTGTAGGGTTGTCCTTTATATGCCCTTTGGCAGCAATGTTATTCTGTCCATTCTGCAAAAATACTGTGCTAGTGCGTAACTGCCCATAACAGACAGTTGTGTGCTGGAAAGGTTGTTATTACGTAAATGCTCTTGAAACTGGTTTACAGTTATAATGTATGCAGAAGAGCTAAATTACTCCTAGTTTTCTTTTTTCATCGGTCTTTTTTGGTTTTGTTTTGTTCTGTTCCAGATTATACCCTCTGCTCCTTAAGTATAATGGCTACTAGTGCAAAGTCCATCCTGTGCATACAATCACCCAGGCAAATAACAAGACTGCAAGTATGTTCTTGGAGTACCATGTATATACTGATGCAACTCTGTCCATGTTTATGACGTGGAAATATATCGTTTGTCTTTGAGCAAAGCCACAGACTGGAAGATTCTGGGGAAGGACTCTATAAATAATTTCTGGCTTGCTTAGCTCTTAAGGTTCAACAGTCATCTCTGCCTTTCAGAAGATTTCTTACACACTGTAAGTCAAGTTCTACATTTCAGCATTGGCACCCAAAAAAAGACCCAGGGCCTGCTTCTTCTGGAACCTAGGGCTACTTTTTATTTTTATATCTGGAGAAGAAGAGACTTAGCAATTCAACTCTTGCATTTTTGTAAAACAAAATTTGAAATTTCTAGTATATCTCTGGAAGGATGTTTGACTTGCTTTCTTTTACATAGGTTACATCAACTTGGATTCTTGAAGTGGCTGATGTAATGACCAGGATGATGGGATAGAGTGACCTCTCAGCACGTTTGTGGGTGATACCAAATTGGGGGGAGTGGTTGATACACTGGAGGGCAGGGCTGCTACTCAGATGGACCTTGTCAGACTGGAAAAATGAGCTGTTAGGGACCTCATGAAGTTCAGCAAAGGCAAATGCAAAGCCCTGCATCTGGGTTGGCATAACCCCATGCAGTAGGACAGGTTGGGAACTGACTGAATAGAGAGCAGCTTTGTAGAAAAGGAGCTGGGGGTCATGGTGGACAAGTTGAATGTGAGTCAACAGTGTGCTCTTGGAGCAAATGTGTCCAGCTGCATACTGGGCTGAATATAACTCGTAGGTTTGGAGGGAAGTGATTCTTCCCCTCTATTTGACCCTTGTGAGACTACATCTGGAGTTCTGTGTCTCATTTTAAGAAAGGCATCGACATACTAAAGCAAGGCTAGTGAAGGCCACCAAACTGTTCAGGGGGCTGCAGCTCATCACATACAGTAAGAAGCTAAGAGAGCTGGATTTGCTCAGGTTTAAAGAAAGTGAGGGGAGGGCATACTGCTGTCTACCGCTTCCTAATGGAAGGGTGTAGAAAAGACGGAGCCAGATTCTTCCCACAGGTGCACCAGAGGCAGTGAGCACAAGTTACAATATGGGAAATTCGATATAGGAAAGATTTTTTTTTTTTTTTTTTTTTTTTTTTTTTTTTTTTTTACAAAGGATGGTCAAATACTGAAACAGCTTGCCCAGAGAGGCTATGGAAACTCCATCCTTAGAGATATTCATAACTCAACTGGACATGGCCCAAAGCAACCTGCTTTAATGGACCTGCCTTGAGCAGAAAGTTGGACTGCAGACTTGCAGAAATCCCTTACCACCTATGTGATTCTATGATTTTGTGATGTGATAGCAGATAGCTTCAAACTAGCAGTTCCACCCTGCCAGGGAAAGAGACTCCAATAACACTTTTCCTTTTGCCTAGAGGTTTTCATGAAACTATGTGCTGCAGGCAGGGAAGGCAGTAGGTCTGTTCTACTGCAATAACAAATTCATTGATAATTCTTTTTTCCACATATCACCAATTAAGCTATGCAAATGCACAGGGGAAATCATCTGTACTGAATTCAAAGAAAGTTGAGACTTTGTTTGCCTACTTTTATTATCTAGACAGCTTTGTCATAAACAGAAGCAGTGCCCTTTTCATAAAGAACTATCTTCCTACCATTTTAACTCACTGTTTTGAAATTCCATTTCTATGCTTTTGTCCTTGTTGACCATTTCTGAATCTTCTTTCAGTTCTATTTTTACTGAGATGGGGCAGAAGCTGCAGAATTGTATGCAGTATTCAAGGTGAAGATAGACCATGGATTTATAGAGACTATGCAGACTACGTTCCACTAAGAGGGAAGAGACAGAGATGCACATATTACAATTTTGTGTAACTTTTACTTTTAGTATGTCTACTGGCTGTTCATTGTCTCTAAATGTTTTAAATTGCTTAAAAATAAAATGCAGATTTTTCTTACCTGTTTATTTGTTCACCTCTTATTGTTTTGTTCTTAATCCTGTCAATGGTGCGACGCCCTATTGGTCTGGTCTGCTTGTTTTACAGCTTGCTTTCACAACCTTTCTGTTCGTGATGTCTGCTTCCTCAGCTGGGAAGAGTTTTATGGCAATTGGATACTTGGCAGAGGATAAAACCGCTAAGTTATGTGTCCATCAAAGGAAAGGCGAGTAGAATGTAGCCCTCGTCTGTTCCAGGCTAATCAGCACAAGAGCTACCTATCTTTAAACAGCTTAAATGCCATCCAGACTGCTTTGGGAACTGGGAAGTTACTGAATGTATTGTTGAGAGACAAAAAACCCCTGGAAGTACTGAGGGATGGGGAACGTTGGGATTAGCTAGAGAACTTATGAGTAGGAAAGAAGTGAATACCAGAAATCTGCTATCTTAAGACATGTGGGATCAAAAAGGGGCTCGATAGTGCTGAAGAACTGAGTATGTGTCATTTGTCAAGCAGGCTCTGGATATCTTTCTTTGCTGTTGGATTGTCTCCCATCTTTACTCTTCGCTTTTGCAGTGTGGTTGGGATGAAGAGTAATTGAACCAGGGAACTGTCAGCACTAACATAATGATTTGCTATACCTGAAGTAAACCAGATACTTCCAAACCAGCCAAAAGATGTAACAGTCATTTGCTGAGGAGTATGCATAGAGTGTAAGTGCACAACATGCAGGTCAGTGTTCAGTAAAATGTGTGCTTAGCTGCTATTGTTTTGCCACTAGCCGCTGTTTTGATTTCCAGTGAGAAGCGAGGACTCTCATCTCAACAGAAGGTAAGAGTTTAAATGCATTCTCAAATCTGGGCCATCATGACAAACATATTATTAAGTTTTCTATGTAGGCCTGTTTTCCACTGCATTTGGAAGGCAACAGATGCCATGGGTACTATATAATATAAACAATTTAGAACAATTTATATATCCTGTAATTATAAAGACTTAGGCTTATGCTTCTTTGCAGTGTCAATTACTGGCTTAAGAATACTTTTTCCTAAAACTAAGAAAGAGTTTATGATTCTATAGGCTTTATATTCCCTTAAAAGTGATCAGTTATGGACAAGAGAAGACACGTTCAGGACACTTAGGAGCAGAAGACTTGTAGACTCATTGTCAGAAAAAGCTAAGAAAACAGTTGAGTCTGAAGGTAGCTGCTGTAGTGAAGTCCCAGTACCTTGTAAATATGACAGTGCTCAGGGAAGATGATGATACTTAACTCTTACAGAGTTCACTGAATCTTCAAAGACATATAGAAATGTTGCATAATTTCCATTGTATGAATTGAAAACTAGGACACCAATGGGTTTGGCAGTCTTAAGCTTGGTCATTCTTTTTGGTTTTATTTTAATACAATGAAGATGACCTGATCCAAATACATAAATTGCTTCCTTGGTTTAAAATAAAACAAATTCCTAATGGTGATACTGTATTTACTGAATTTCGTAGAAAGCCATCTAGAAAAACTCTTGTTTACAGGTCCTGTAACTAATAAAGTTCATACTATCCTAAACACATAGAGGTGCTGTATGCTTTAAATAACATTTAGGAAGAATCTTGTTCCTATGTATAAAGGAGAAAAAGTTTTAACTGCATATGAGATGCCATTGTAAAATTAATACATCAAATGCCATGAACTACCCCATTTGTACTAGCAGTGATGGAACTGTCATTCTCTTTGCATTTATTATACAGAAYAAGGAAATTTGCTATACTGTGTGTAATAGGCCTTGCTAACTGGCATCAGGATGTGCAAGATAGCAAGAAAAAACAGGGGAGCAAGGAATCAGTCATAGTAAAGCTTTAAAAAGAATAGTTTTCTCTTCAACTGTTAGAGGTGTGAATCTTGCTAAATGGATTTAAATTCTTTAAAGCACTTATCCTAAAATATATATAGCATTGAGTCATAGGTGATATCAAGAACCAGCAGTCAAAAGGTGACTAGTGACAAAGTAGTTCGTTCCTCTGAGGCCTTCTTTTGTAACTTCCTAGTTTCAAATTTATGTTGTAGCTTTCACTGATTAGCCTTTCAAAGTCTGCAGAAATAAACAGGCATATTCCCAAATAGCCATTTTACAGTGATCATCAAACTCTTTCAGATGGCAAGTACTAAATATATTTTTACCTTTTTATGGTGTAAAACTTAGCACATTCTAATTGTGCCTCAGTTACTTTACTTAAGTATTTTCATTTAAGTTATGTTGAATGGTAGAAATTTTGTCTAGCTTTGTTTTGTGACTATGGCACCCCAAAAAATAGGAATAATATGGTGCCGCATACAAAATTTTATGCACACGATATTCAGATTATCTTTTAAAATAAACAGCTTATGCATACTTGACATTTTTACTTCACAGAGCAAAACAGTACTGCATACTCAGAGTATTCTGAATTTTACGTGTGGTCTGCACGTAAGATCTGCATACTTAAACTTAATGGTGATTTGATGTTGCTGTGAGAATCCTAACGTTTTAATTTTCTATTTTTGTTTGGAATTCTTTAATGCCACATTAATGTTTTAATGTTGCTTTAGTTATTTCCTCTCTCAGAAAGAAGAAAAGATAAACCCTTATTAGTATATGCACCATGTAATCCCTAGGAAGGATTTGCCAGGAACAGATAATCTTTGCTTGTTTCCAAGTCTTATTTAGAATGGAGAGTCAAGGGGAGGCATACCCAAACTTAATTACATAAGCAATTCTAATTAATATTGATTATGTAAAATACTAGACTGAATTTTTGTTTAGATTTGTTCTGATAGCCACCAAAGAAAATACCTATATAGTATTTATTTTAAGAACCAAAAGTCAATACTGTACATCACTTTTTCAAATCTATGGATGTTCAAGGATAATTGTGTGTTGAGATGCTGCTGAAGATTCATTTTCTTCACTTCCAATCAAGTAGTACTTTTCATTTATTAATTTTTGTTGAAGCAACAAATAGTTTGCCTATGGATGTGTGCAGACGTGTTTTGCATATGCATGCAATGAAGTAGAATTAAAATGTAAATAAAAGTAGTTAATTCTCTGTAATGACTTCCTCCTTGATCCTAGGGAAGGGAATGCATCTTCCTTTGGACAGAAAGGAAGCACTAAATAATGTAAGCACTAAATAATCACTTTCTTTCCTATAAAGAAAGAAGTATTTTGTACCATAGGACATATATTGCTTCCCCCCTTCAGTTTTCTGTAATCTGCGTAATTAGCTGATTACCCCACAACTGGAAGCACTGGAATTAGGTGGGTCCTTTTATGATCATTATTGACTGCAAGTTGAAGGAAGAGGAGGAGCTGCAGCAGTCCTAATTTTACTCGAAATACTGGACTTAGGAACCCATATGAGAACAATGAGCAGCACAATCCCTTAGAGAAGGGTCGCCATCGAAACAAGTGTAACTGCTTACTGGTAGGTTGCTGCTTTCAATTTTTTTTGGCCTTTGAATTTTGTTTTTCATCACTTTGTTTTGGCCTCTGACCATCATCTTTTCTTCTTCGGCTTCTTAAGTCACTTGTCATTTATTCAAAGAGTTGAAGGTCAGATCATCTCATCTGAATTATATGCCATAGGCCCTGAAATTTCTTGTACCAGCCCAAGTAATTTCTCTTTGAGCAAGGCATATTTTCTATCCGCTTAAAGCATATAATTAAATTTGGAGTCACACAATTTTAGAAGATAAGGAACTTCCTGTTCTGTTAACAGAAGAACGTTTTGTAAGGGGCCTGTGGCTGGAAAAAACTTGAATCAAGTGTAGGCACCACAAGTAGAGATGGGACAGCCTAGTTAGGAGAGGGTTTATTTAAAACTGATTGACTTACAGTAAGATGGATATTCATATTTGAAGTGGGTCATATTTTTATAGTAAAAATAAAATTTAATAAAGACAACCTTTTTTTTTTCTCAGCAAGAAAAAGGTGGTTTATTCATTAAAATATTTGTTAGAGGTAATAGGAAGGAATGGCAGTAAGTTCAATACTAAAATGTTTCAACTGACAGCCAGAGAAACTTTACTCTTGAGAAAATATAAGTGTAAACAATATTTACTACAGGTTAGGTTCTGTCCTCCAGTTAAACCAGTACATTCCTACTATCTAAAAGGTAACAAAGAAAAATGTATAAAACTATCTAATACCTGAGATTCAGCAGTTTACAGAAGAAAGTACATTTTTATGTAAACAAATAATCACTGCAACAGCTGCATAGGTTTAAAAACTGAAAGCTCAATTTTACAAATTTAAATAATGAGACCCAGGATAACTGAAGCTGTATACAAAATCAGTGGCAAAGTAGAGATATAAACTTGGAAGAGCCTAGCTGCTTGTCTTATTTTCTGTGCTTTAAAGTGTRCTAATGCTGCTTATGCTATCAATAATAATAATGCTGTAGTTTTAAAGAGAGGCTGACATGCTAAACTATATGTATATAGAAAAACCTCAGAAGGCAGGCAACGTTTCCTTTTAAAATAGCTTCTAACAATGACTTAGCATAATTATACATGCTCCAGACTGAGGTTTGGAAGAATGTTAACTCTCCTGTCAATTTAAAACCTCCTTTTGTATACAGCCAATGGGTGGGGTGCCACATTTTAGAATACAGCATTCAAGTTAAAAACGCAACCATCTAAGCTCTGTTTTGAGTCTTACACCATACGAGCTCAAAACTCAAATTTTGTGGAAGCACAAGTGGTTAGAAACACAAAAATGGCTTTATAAAACAGATTAAAAGAGCATGAAATAAAAGTTGATTAGTGCAAAGGTATGAGAAACAGCAGGACTCTGCCTGTTGTAGCAACTTCTATGTTAATAGCAGTGCAATTCTGTTGCAATTGCAATTGTTTCCTAAAAACATTCCTCCATTACTTCATGTATCCTATATCCTGCCTTGTAATACCCATGTGCACTAAGATTGTTGTGAAAGGTCTTTCTGCTCCATCAGTGCCATTATTTGTAATGGCCACTGTAAACTGCCTATTCATCTGGATTCTCTTCCATGCTTCAGAATTAGAGCTCTGTGAAACTAAGAATATTCTGTTAGTCCACTGTCATGGAACTCTTATCACTTCTGAAATTGCATATATTTATARGAGTAATTCGTATATACCTAGATACTTACAATACAGCTCACAGGAGAAGTGATGTCAGCACTACTAAATTAGGCAGTGCTAGCACAGTAGTTTACACTTGCTTCCCAAAATTCTTGAGCTGTATGCATACTGGGGAATACTGACTCTTTCAGATAAGAAAATGCACTAACTCTATTTTTCCAGATATTAATTTCTTCAGAATAATTCCCTGCGGAATCACTAACTTGCAATGATTGTGTTGTTTATATAGCAACTTTAGTGGTGAATCAATTAAATCCCTGAGATTTTATAATTTTAGAGTTATACTGGCTTGAATACCAAGATGGTAGACAGAGGGATGCAATGTGTGAGTCTTTAAAGCAAATACTTTCTTAGGGTGTTTATGGCAGCATTCATAGAATCACAGAATGGTTTCGATTGGAAGGGACCTTAAAGATCATCTAGTTCCAGCCCCCCTGCCATGGGCAGGGACACCTTCCACTAGACCAGGTTGCCCAAAGCCTCATCCAAAGCATTCTCATGCTTTTCTGCTCCACTTCTATGATTTCCTTAAAGTGCTAATCTTTCTAGTTTGACAAACAACAACTAAAATACTGTTTTAAAATATTTCTCTTTTGATAGAATCTCAGTTATGAAGTATTCTGTTTTTTTTCTAATTCGAAGCAAAGAATCTACTTCTCCATAGAAGAGAGAGGTGAAAGGAAAACATACAAGTTTCTAATATCTAGTTTTGACACATTTTTAAAGTTTCAGTTGCTGGCTAGATCACTTAGTGAAATGACTGTTGGTGACGACTGATCTACACATTGCCAAAATATTCCTGTATCCATTTATAATTCCTGGGCTGCATCAAAAGCAGCGTGGCCAGCAGGTCAAGGGAGGTGATTCTGCCCCTCTACTCTGCTCTGGTAAGACCCCACCTGCAGTACTGTGTCCAGCTCAGGAGCCCTCAGCATAAGAAAGACACGGACCTGTTGGAGCGGGTCCAGAGAAGGGCCACGAAAATGATCAGGGGGACGGAACGCCTCTCCTGAGAAGAAAGGCTGAGAGAGTTGGGGTTATTCAGCCTGGAGAAGAGAAGGCTTCAGGAAGACCTCATTACAGCCTATCAGTACTTAAAGGGGGCTTATAAGAAAGATGGGGACAGACTTTTTAGCAGGGCCTGTTGCGACAGGACAAGGGGGAATGGTTTTAAACTAAAAGAGGGTAGATTTAGACTAGATAGAAGGAAGAAATTTTTTACACTGAGAGTGGTGAAACACTGGCACAGGTTGTCCAGAGAGGTGGTAGATGCCCCAGCCCTGGAAACATTCCAGGT
>JAYKAV010001111.1:140150-363974 GCA_035582835.1 Phoebastria nigripes | reverse complement strand
CAACCCAAACTATTCTATGATTCTATAATAATTCTCAATACACAGCAGCATTACTTATCAGTAATTTCTGCAGTTCAAAAAAAAAAAAAAAAAAAGAGCTATATTTATTTATCCTTTTTGTATTTTAAAACACTTTGTTGCTCAAGAAAAGTCAAGAATCGAAATGAAGATTGCCAGGAAGGAATAAAAGGTGAATTCTACAAGCAAATTTTATCTGGAAAAGTAAGCAGGGGGGAGAGGAGGGTGGGAAGACTCTTCTCTCCCCTCCCCTCTGAAAAAGTTGTATTTTGAATCCTGTATTTCAGTAGTGATTGTAAAGAAAATGGAAGAACTTCTCATCAGTTTGATGCTCAGCAATATCAAAACAGGAATAAGCAGAAATAAGCTAGATCGAATGCATCAGCTAACTTCATTCTCCTTTGTTTTTCTGTCAAAAGTATTTTCTTTAAAAGAACCTAGTCAAGTCTGCCCACTCGTCATTTAAAGCTTTATTTAAATTCAGTCAGAGTTTTTCAGTGTATATGTAAAATTGTTAGTTTTGTAATGTGGCTTTTGTTTCACTACATTTTAGGAGGCAGATTATTAAAAYGATTTTGTGTTTCAGTATGTTCTCCAATATGAAGTAGAATGATATAAAGCAAAAAGTAAACACTACTGTTAAGGACTTGAAACTCCAATTCCTTGGAATGTGTCAGAGGTAAACCTGAAGAATTCCTTAAGTATGTTTTTATACTCAGTCAGCTTGAAAATACTCTGCCATTTTTACTAGTGCTTATAAACCTGAGTTTTGGATGACTGCTTGACCTTTTGGAATACGGATGACAGTTAAGATCAGCTGATGAATAACTGCTTATACTGTTTGCAGGCATTAAGGTATTGGTCTATAACTGAGCATTGTGATGGCTGTTCTCTATGTGAAGGGCCTGAGCTTCCTCCATAGTATATGGAGAGAGTTAAGAATTCGTAAGAGCCAATATGATGATTGGGGACTTTCTATTTTAGCCACGTGGATCTGATTAAGCAAGGCAGAGAGGCCTAACATTTAGCCATTTTGACCTAAGACTGTAGGGAAGCAGACACAGTACCGATGTGTTAATAGCTTTCAGGATATGAGAGATACAGTTTAGAAGCTTTGAAGATATATAACCTACTTAGCTCACCTACGAAAAGGATAATCTGATTGCCAGCTTAAAGAGGTTTGTAAGCAACTACTGCCTCTACTCTTTTTGTTGAAATTGTGAAAAGAATTAGTGTCTCTTATTTAGTGACAGAGAAAGAAACATATACCAGCAACACTCTAGCTTGTGACTAGGATACCTGAGTTCAAAAAGAGATAATCTGGCTTGATCCCTGCTTGTTTATGCAAAGGTCCCCTGCAAAAATTTCTTCAGAGAGATCGCTCCTGCTAAGAGCAATATAACTGGCAAAGTGCGTGTCTATGTTAGCATTTTAGTTTGGCTTAGAAGTGAGCCAAATTGATTGTCCCTATGTACTGTGCTTTGGTTAATTTTATAGAGTTGTCTCAGAGCATGTGACCTGGATTCCTTTGGGGTAAAATGAGACAGGAAGGTGTGCTCCAACCACTACATTCAACCCATGTGTTCAGACTAAAGCTATTCCAAAGTAAAACCCCTGAAATGCATTGGTGTTGAGCATTTGACATCCACACAACTATTGCTCTACAAATGGGCTTCTTTTGGACTAGTCCGCTTGCTAAAGTAGACACGACAAGTATGTGCAAAGACAGAAGAGTCAGCATACACCTTGCTCAGTAACTTCCCTGGCCTCTCTTGGACAACTCTTGCTAAATGTATGTTCCTAGAATTCACACTAATTTGGCTCTTACATTATTAAGAGATTGAGACCTTCTAGATCTTGGCAAAGGTAAAAAAAAAATTGTTTTTTGCTATTCTGGCAGGGAACCCTCCCTGGGTAGAGAGGTATTCTTCAGTTCTGCCTGTGTTATTTGCTAAAACACCATTCTTTAACTAGAGTTAGATTATAAACCACTGTTTTCCCAGCCCCCATCTTCTTTATGGGCAGATTTAAACATCATCTGTAACCTGTGATAGAAAAGAGATCAATTCACTTTACCCATATTCTGCCTTTTCAGTTACACTGGAATTCTCTAGCATTAAACATCTGTTGTAGTTAACCTCTAAATATAAAGCCAAGCAAATAAGGACAGGACTACTGAGGTGAAAAATCAAGATACTGAATCTAACAAAAACGTGTAGCTCTAAAGTACAGCTACAACAAGCATTATATGTTGAATTAAACACTTCCTCAGATTCATGCTAACAGTGGATGCAGTGACATTCTCTGTCTTCCAAAGGAAGTAATCAGACACACCTTACATTGTTAAATTAATCAGCACAGCCATAGTTACAGAAAAGAAAATGATAAAATTAAGATCTGATGTAAACAGCTGAAGCTCATGATAATGGGTTAGCTAGTTACAACAGTGATGTAAATATATTAGTAAACAGGTCAAAAAATAGGTGTAATTTTCCTCAGCCTAATCTGCAATGCCTGTTTATAACATACAAATGAGTAAGACAAGAGTATAGAGAAAATGGAATAGAACAAAATAATCCAATAAATTAAGTGGGCATAGATTGCTACATTTAAACCTTCTTAACCACAATAAATAATAAGAAAAAGATTATTTCTAAAGGGTAGGAAAAGTTCTGATATTCTTTTCTTCAGGGAAACTGTAAAGTTACCATAATGTTAACAAAATGAAAATTAAAAGCTTCTCAGAAAGAAGAGAGTTGACAAATTAATACCTTCATGATGTGCTTTCCTTGAATCCCTGAAGTATCTTGGTAGATATAAATCAGTATCTCATTTTTGAAGATACACTCCGCACTCTCAAAAGTGTCCTTAGCTCACTGGACATGAAGAGAGGTGCTGTGAGAACTGCCCACAGAACTGTCTGAACTTCTGACTGTTCATTACCTTGGCCAAAATTACCTATAATCAGTTGGAATAGATCAGATATCATTAAATCAATAATTGAAGCAATGTATATATGATTCCTATTGAAATATAGCCTTTATGTCCAGACAGATACATTTGTCTGATCGTAAGAAATTTTGCAAATGTGTGATTCCCTTAAGAAAATAGCAAAGCACCTTAAAAGATTTACAGATCTTAAGGGTATGCAGTGTCAAGGCTCAGTAAGCTGGAAAACTGAAGTTAATCTGAGAGCTTACAGAGCAGAACTTTTATTTGTATCGGTCTCTCAAATTTATTTACTCTTTAGTATTTCTTGTCTGAATTAATACAAAATGCCCTAAATCTTCCATTTCAGTTTTAAATCACATGTTCAGAACTCTCTGTGTGGCTCTGCGAATGAACATTGAATTTTCTAGTCCAGCAACAAGTTTTATTTGCATATTTTTACATACTTTGGACAACTAACACTGAGGAAGGATATCTTAGCTAGGCACCTTGATTGTAAYGATTAAAAATTTAACTACTGTATTTTTGGGGCAGTGTGCTTGAAGAGTAGGTTTGGGTAGTTGCTCTAGAGCCAATTTCAGGTATGGCTTCATGTGGTTCCAGTTTTGCCACTCTTCCTGCTTAAATGTGTGTAACAACATCAGGAGATAGTCTAAACTGTAATACCACTGATGGCCTAACCAGCATGTCTCTCTTTCTGTTTTTCTTCCCCCTGCCAAAGCGAGGTGGTGCATTTTGATTTGTTTCCAAACATACTAAAAGAGGTCTGAATAACTTAGATACCTTAAGGAGTAAAGCTAGCTGGGGAAAAAACCCCTAGATCCATCTCCCACCTGCTCATTAGAACCCTTACTACTCTTAAGAGAAGGTTAAAAGCAGAGACTGGCACTTCCCCCCCTTCCTTTTTTTTCTGGCTAACAGATGATCTCTAACAGGTCACCGATTTTGAAAAATGGTTATCTTTTCTGTTCACATCCTCATTAGACCAGTCATCCACAACTTTGTCACACTGCAACATATTTTACTCATGATTATCCTCAGAGGCTATTCAGAGGCCTGAAGCTAATGCTCAGGCTGGCACTAACAAATTTCAACTAGCCCCGCTTAATACATTTGTTTTCTGTGTGCTAAAATATTGCACTGAAATTGCTTGACTTTTTTTTAATTCAAGAAGTCCTTTCTAATTTTGAACCTTTTAACCTAAAAGAATTGTTACCTTTCTACTTGTTGTTGGATTCGGGTCAGACACAAACCTGTAGCTACCCCCTAGGATTCAGTTCCTACAAACCGTGGGCCTGGCACCACCGCAGGAAGCGCAGGAGTGGGACTTATGCCCTCTGCTGGTCCCCTGGGTCGTGACTCCGCTGCTGTGGAAGGCAAAAAATTCACCTTCCCTTTAGTAAAATAATCTAGAAGTTACGGCGAGACATTACGGAATGACTGTTTACTAGCTTTTAATTTTTGCTGCGGATCACAATTGAGACACTGAAACAAAACCAAGATACTCTCTATTGTATACTAATACTTAATTTTTATGTAAAGGATATGACTGATGGATTTCTACACTAACTCCTACGCAAAAACCCATAGGTGCTTCACTGGCTTAAACAATTTCCAACAATGTTTTAACAAGCAAGAAATCTTAAATTAATTTTAAAAATGCTAAGTAGTTTCCTAAGGAAATTAAAAATGTTCGTAGCTAACATCAGGCTCGTATCATAAGTTACAGTTTAACTTGCCTTGTAGCTGTTCTCCAAATGCTCTGCTGCCCCTCCACCACCATCAATTGCTTAGTGATAGCAGAAATCACTTCTCTGCTAGGGCATTACCCCTGTATGCAAAAAGTAAATGAACTATATCTGGAACATGGTTGTTAGAGTACCAAGTCACAAACACAACTTTGCAACATGCCATTTGTGTAGGAAGATATTGTTATGCTGTTTAGCTGAAGTCTAAGGGTAATTAAATAATAAGAKAGAGATGTTTAAGAAACAATAAATAAAAAAGTCAAAAAAACCCTACCCAAAAACTTTTTATTTCTACAGAGATAAGTGTTGTCTACTAAAGGGTATTCTGTTCCTGCATGGCTTTCAAAAAAGAGTGTAGACTGATGTAGTTGCTGTTTTTTTAAAAAAAAGTTCATCTTATTTTCAAGGGTCAAGCCCGTAATTTGACCAGTAACTGCTGAAAATGATAATGTACAATTTCATCAGCATTTGTAAAGGAAAAGCTTTTGCTGTTTCAGTAATGCAGTGAGTTAGGGTTTTCAACAGCGTGGTACGTACATGACAGAATAGATAAAATACCACAGAGAGTATAACTCGCATGCAATACTCAATGTTTTATCATGGAGATATTAAGAATCCATCACTACCAACAAAAAAGCAGAAACAAAACCTAAGACTGGCAATAACTTTAGTGGGAGTCCTCCTTCGTACGCTGGCCAGCTACAAAAATGTGCAATTTTTAGATCAATAGGTCTTCCTATTTTGGTCAGAGCAATGCTCACTCATCTCTGGGTACCCTAAGCAAAAAGAAGGGTGTCAAGTAGTGGCAGAAAATAGAAAAATAAAGTGTGGGCACCCCAGAAAAACAAGCAAAAAACCTACCAACTGCAGATTGACTTTTAGAATGGATTACGTTAAACTACATTTAATCTACACATGATTATTTAAAATAAAGGGCATTATTTTGGTTAAGTCACTTGCCTTTGGAAGGGAATTGTTCATAATCTAATTTAGTTCAGTTTAATTCTGCAGGTTTCTCTTCTCATAAAGATATAATATGGCTTAACTGTTTCAATCTGGTTAATTCAGGTCAATACTCCTGAGCATGGCTTCATTGAAGGGGTTCTGTATTTCATACTGTTGCTTCATATACAGCTCTATCTTGGTGAAGTATTTATAGAACCTATGTTGAATTCTTTGTTGTTGAATATTTCCTTTGGTAGTAGCTAAAACATATATTCATGTCTGACCAAAACTGACTGTTTTTACAGATATTAAAAAAATCCCTTTTTTGAAATTTCCTGTTTTAATTATTCAGGGAGATACATTTTTTTTTTCCTTCCCAAAATACAGGTGGAGTTGAAATAACCATATATTCCATATGTAGTTATATTCCATAAACACTGTTTAAGGAAAGAGAGCAATGTCATCATACATACGTACACACACACACACACACACATATATATGTGAATGACAGAATTCTGGGGCTGGGAAAGAATCAAGAACTGTTTCAAAACAGCAAAACCAAAACAGTTTTGAAGGGAATACACTCCTGGAATTATCTCTACACATAAATAACTTATATATGTTAGAAATTCCAGTGAACTGTAATACTAATGTCAGAAAGTGTTGCATGATAAGGACTTCAGATGCTGCAGATAAAGGAATGCACTGAAAAAACTTGTCTTCCACTCATCTAAAACTATCATTCACAGCTATGTAACCCTCCTGATCAGTGAGCACATAATAAATATGGGTTCCAAAGCAATTTACTTTGTTTTGTTTTATAAGCTTATTGTGGAAAAAAAAAATGTTTAAAAAGCTGGCCATGTTTTTGAAAAAGGCAGTGGCATAAATGCCTTAATTCCCATTTTCTGCAAGTGCCAACTCTTCCTTAGCTCAAAATATCACTTTACTTAAACATGGGAATTCACGAGGGATTTTTTAAAATCAACTACTCAATCATAAATCTTAAGATATTATCATAACTGAAGATTAACAACAAGGAACACATCTACTTGTAAAGCAGTGGAAATGATAGAATATGTATTTTATTCTGTCTTAACTACTATTTTAAAAAAATCTACAATTGCATGTTTTTCACACTGTAGCTTGGCCAAATCTGAAAACAGACACAAACGTAGCAAGCTTGCAAGATATGATGAACCAGTGGCAGAGCAACAAGGGCATATTTCAGTGACTGAATCTTGGAGTGCAGTTTGGGTGTTTTTGGAATGCAGGACTTGGTTCTTCAGTTTAAACGCTTCATTGAATAATGGAACAATGTTTAATACAGGTATGCTTCACCAGGTCAGGGAACCTTCCATCAGTGTAACTTCACCTGATAAACTACTAATTGGCTGTATTCCTTTCAGTCTCAATTAATGGTAGTATAATTTGTACACTGTATTTGTTAAAACCTGGAAACCTTGATACAGTTCTACCATACACACCACCTCACTGTCTCAAATGTTTTTTATCAAGTTATTTGTGGGGACATCTGTACAAGACTGGTCAGCTGCACTACTGACGCTGCCATCACTAATGCTATGGGAAGAAAGGAGACAGTATTATTAGAACATCAATTATGTCCACTCTAAGAGAGGGAAAAAACCCCAACCCCTCACATTTGAGAGAGCATTCAAGATACCCGCCATTCCGCAGTTCCCTAGGCACGGCCGGCACCGCCTGTCACAAGGGAAGGTGCTCCTGCCTCCACCTGCCGCTGGCGAGATCAGCCACTGCTGTCGCTGAGAAAGTAACGACGAAACAACGTTCCTTAAGCCTCCTGCCTACTCACGTTTTATTATTTGGCAAAAGAGTTTCCATAGACGTATTTTGTGAGTTCCAACGTAAAGAGCCAAAAGATACAACAAGTTCCCGGGTTCATAAATACTCATCCCAGGAGAGTGACGGAGAAAACCTCCCTCGGGTCGTGCCGGTGCATGGGAATGGAGGAAGCCGTACGCCGCAGGGCAGCGTCCAGGCTGCCGTTCCCAGAACCGAGCGCCGTTCCCGCCGGGCTCTCTCGCACCCGCCGGCTCGCTCCGCGCTCGTTTCAACGCGGCCGACGGCGCAGCGCCCAACACCGATCCTCGGGGTAACGCGCACTTACTGCCGCCTCTCCCGAGCCCAGTCCCAGCGAGACGAAGGCCGTTAGCGGATCCCGGAGGGCACCGTCCTGTTCTGTCCTGTCCCGCCCCGCCCCGCCCCGCCCGGACACTGGCGGCGGCACCGCCGCCCCACACCCCCTCACAGGCGGCGGCCGCTCAGGGCGCACGCGTAGCGGAGCACGCRCAKGGCAGAAGGAGCGGCGGCGCCGCGCCAGCCCGGAGCATGCGCAGTAGCCCCTGCGCCGGAGCGGAAGGAGGGGGTGACGTCACTGGGCRCGAGGACTCCCATGGGGCGCCGCGAGCAGGCTGCCCACGTCTGCTCCGGGAGAACCAATGGGAGACTTAAAGGTCCGCAGCGCCGGGCTGCCCGGGGCGGCGTCTCCGGGCGATGGCAGCTGACGGGCTCGTTCGTGGCGCGGACGTTGTCTGTTCCACCAGTCTACGCCACGGTTCGCCCAGGGCGATGCAGAGGCCTAGGGGCGGGCTACGCTCCGCAGCCAGCTGAAAAGAAAAAGGAGCGGTGGGGCAGGCTGGGCAGCCAGCCAATCAGTAGCAAAGCGTTTCAGAGCCGCCACCAATCAGAAGTGCCGRTTTCCAAAACAAGGGTGACGAGCCAATGGGAAAGCCCGCAGTGCTAGCGCTCCGGCCAATCGAGTCAGGCCGCCCGTAGGCTGTGCCCGCGGCCTCCCAGCAGCAGAGGGCGCGCTCGGGGCGGAGCGGGGGAGGCGGTGCCGTTGTCGTCGTCGTTGTCGCCACCACTGTCGCGCGCCCGGCTCGCTGGCTCCGCCTTCCGCGGCGCTGCGCTCCCGCGGGCCTGAGGAGCAGGTAGGGGCTGCGCGGTGGGGGGAGGGAAGGAACCGCGCTCCGCTTCCCCCGCCCGCGGCGGGGCCCCTCCGCCTGAGGAGGGGGCGCCGAGGCACGGGCGGCGCCGCCTGGCTGGCCCGCTCCCTTTCCGTTCCGTTCGGCGGTGGCGGGCGGGGGGAGCCGCCCCCGCCCCTCCCCGCGCCGCGGTTGCCAGCCGCTCCCCGGCCGAGGGTGGGGCCCCGCCGCGGCGTCCACCGTCTCGCCCCTCCCGGGGGAGCGGAACGGCCCTCCCGCTGCCTGTGCCTCCCCGCCGCGGGGGGCGACGGGCGCGGTCGGTTCCGTTGGAGAAGTTGGCCCGGCGGCGGGCGCCCCTGGAGCGGGCTTTGCGTCGGCGATCGGGAGCCGGTTGGCGTGAACAAAGGCGGCGGCAGGCGGGCCCGGCCTGGCCCGGCGCGGTGCGGGCGGCGGCGCTGAGGGGCTCAGGGTGGCGACGGCGGGCCCGGGGCCCGCTCAGCCCCGGCCTGACCCGGGCCCGGCGGGTGCGCTCCGCGGGGCTGCGGGTTTGCCGCGGCCTCTCTCCGGGAGAACTGGCGTTTTTAAGAGCTCTCCTGTTGCTTCGTGAGTGGACGGGAACCCCGGCGTTTGACAGGAAAAGCGGAGAGCGAAGCGCTGAGAGCGGCCGGGGCCGGGAGCGGGACGGTGCCCGTCCTGTGCCCCGGGTCCTCCCGTGCCGCCGCGGGCGCGTTTCGCGCGTGACGAGTTTTTGGGGCTTTCTGTGCTAAGTAGTGCGCGCTGCAACTTGTGCTCTCGTTCATCCAACTAAAGGAAAAAACAGTGCCCGTTTTCCGTGTCTTTAATTTGTTGAGACGGTATTCTCGGTTGGGCACCGCTGTTACTGTGTTGTTACAGAAAGTCATAACTGTATTACAGGAAGTAAAAACAACAACAAAAAAAAGCCAACCCAAAGACTGTCAATTGCAGTCATCAAAATCGACTACTAAAGCTCATCTTGGTGTAAATTCTGTTGATAAGTCTGGATTTATTGATAAGATGTTCCTTCTTCAGCTTGAATTTTGGATCTGTTCTTTACTGAAATGTCTAAAAGAACCATAAACCAAAGTCTTCCAGCCCCACTCCTTAATTTCCCAGGGAAATGAAGTGACTTGACAAAGCGTCTTTGTTCTCTCCTGTTTCTTTCATGGATTTAAAAAAAAAAATGTAGGAAAGCGATGAAAATAGAAAACAAACCTTGAACAGTATCTTATTATTTTGTGGGTAGGGAATGAGTGGGAGGAGATGCAACTGAATACTTAGGGTAAATAAAGAATGTGGAATGAATAGGTGTTAAACTGTTGCTGTATATTCCATTTCATTTGTTTTATTTGGATATTTCATTTTGACAACAGTCAAGTTTGTTTCTCTTTACAGAAATAAAAACTGAAACGGAGTTATGTCTGTGTTATTAAGTGGCTTTTTCAGCTGACATAACTGAATTGTGTGATTGTGACCAGAAGTATTAGATTAAGCAGAGGAATTAACTCAAAACTATTGAAACATGTGTCATGTACTGTTTTCCCTGTTTCCCCCCCAGCATGTTACATGTTTGAAATGTCTTATGTAACGGCCCAGTGATGCATGAGCATTAATGAATATTAAATCTTTCGTGCCTTTGCTATCTGAGGAAGATATTTCTAAAAAGGTTTTGTATTAAGAATTCTATTTTCCCTTCCTCATCTTGATGCCAGTCCAAGTCTGTTGAGCAGTTTACAATCTCTGTAAGGCACGTTTTAATTTGCACTGTAGTTTATTATTTGTAATCATTCATTTAAACTGTCAGATGGTTAGGATGAGCAATAAAGTTGCTTTGAGAAGTCTGCTTTGGGTCAGGCTATTCTATGTTGGGCAGGTGCTTGGTGTCCAGTTTGATTCTTGGCTGGGTTGGAACTGTGGGTACTGGAGATGTTTTTGTCGGTGACATCTCTCTAGGAAGCAGTTAGGCTATAGCTGCATGTGTGCCACTTCCTTTTCTCACTTGTTTCTGTTGAGGTAGGGGCCTGCTTTCTTGTGCCCCTGGGGTGGGAATTATACATATATAGCTTTTTGGATCCAGATACCTGAGCACGTTATGCTTGTTGCTGCTGTTAGTGGTACAGGAGGTAGCAGCAGAGATGGGCTTTCGCTTCTTAGAGGTGAAAGGGATTTATACTGCCTGCCTTCTAGTCATATATTCACTCCTGCTGTTCTGTTTCAGTCTTCCCTGTTCTTTCTGCAGTATTCCCTTTATTCTAGGACCCAGGGTGTGACTTCTGGCGTACAGTTTTCCTATGTGGAAACATTGGTGAACTGTTCACGTTTTCATTTTATACAGAGACTTCTGGTTTCACAACTTCTGATTGCTGATCAAAGTTTTGACATATGATGGTGTAGATGATGGGTTGATTTTTGACTGAGTTGATTAATATTCTGAGTTTGTTACCTTCTCTCCTGCCTGTGTCATAAGGAGGAGAAGGCTGATGCTAGAATACAAAAGGGGGTCTCTTCACTCAGTGTGATTTTCACTAGACGTGCACCCCAATTGGGGTTCATAATTCAGCTGAACCACTGAGGCTGGTAGAGATCTATCAGCAGCAATCATGATAAAATTTTCAGTGTGCTTTGTACTGTACAAAGATCTAATTTGAGATTCCTGTAACCCAGTAATTGCATTAATAGTGAACTCAGTGGTGCATGGCAAGAGGATATGCTTCTGTGCCTTAAAAGAACACATCTATACACTGCACTTAGTTTTTTAAGTTTTAGCTCTGTGGAGAAGGAAGTGCAGTGAGGACCGCTGACTTCCAGTTGTTTTCAGCATGTAGGCCTGAAGGTGCGGAGAATGCTTATGTGAAGTATTTATAATAGCTGGAACCATTAATGTCAATAATGAACAATAACAGAGTTATTTGGTCAGCTGAAGGTCATTAATTCCTGGTGGTAGTAGTTCTGGTCCCCAAATAATGTTATGCATTTTTTCTCTATTCATCTCTAAATAAGCTGCCTGCACAACTGTATGCAGCAGGAGACGGGATTAGTCCTGCCCAGTTCCTTATCCTTCAGGACTGATTTTTCAACTGGGGAACTTGTGTGCATGGCAAACTGTAGATACTTGCTGCCTGGATTTGCAATTTAGAAATGGAAAGGTTAGACTGTCCAAAGTTTTAAGCAGTGTCACCTTCCTTTACAGAATAACCAAGGCCTGTGTTCCTTTTACAGAAAAACTCAATTGTCTGTACTCTGTATGAATTTATTGACTTGCATTCCAAAGATCAATTTTGCTTTGCAAGATAGTCTAGCAATTGTTGTGTTCAAAGCCCTTGTGCCTGAAGAATTATCCCAGGCAAATCCTAAATATTGTGAATGTCCTTTAAAATTTATCTTGAAGGCRTCGTAAGTGCCAAAATACAGAAAACAAGAAAATTGTCTTGCACTGTGCTGGAAGGAAAGCAAATAATCAGTAAGAGGCATAAGTGGCTTTGTACAAGAGAAAAGTGTAGGTATTCCTGTCTGCTAGAGCTGGCACAAACTTGTTTTCCTCCATATCTCCTATTTGTATAACTGGACCAGCATCTATCAGAAAAGGTGACATTGGCTACTGGCAGTGTACTTTCTGTCACTTGGCTTCGGCTTTTGTGAAACATGATGAGTTGAAGCCTGTGATAAAGATAATACAGTATAAATTGTTCTTTAACTTGTTTGGGTTTAGGCAGCTTTTTTTTTGCTTTACTAGATTTAGTAAATTGGGCTTGTATTGGTCACGTAGCAGCAGTTGTAGAAATATAACATTTAATGCAACAATCAGTTCTGCCCTGCCTATGACCTTAGTTACTGATAATGTTAGTCTGCTTTTTTTTTCCCCAGATCCCATACTATTTTTTTTCCTTTCCTTTCCTTTAGCTTGTCTCTTTTGTGAATTGTACAGAGAGTAAAGCAACAGTATAGGCTTTGCTTTTCTAGTAATAGTTAAAAGCAACAAAGCAACATTTTAACTTTTAAAATGTATGTACATATGTATATTTGTTTTAAATTCTGTCCCTGCAGATGGAAGAGAAAAGCTGTTGCTAAGTAGGTGGGGGTTTTTAAACTTTGAAAGTGGATAGATGACATTAAAAGTCAAGACACGATTGTTATTTGCCTTGTATGAGTCTAACGTGTTTCTGGTTGCTCAAGAGGATCTAAGAATAATTTGGATGGGAGAGATGCTGTTAGAGCTGCTATCTGAAACAATTTTAAATCCTCTGCAAAATCATCAAATATTGGGGCAGTGTGACTGTCAAAATATGTTAAGGAAAGATAATTTTTGCCTGAACATCTTATGGATGCAGATAAGTAAGTAGGAAAAAAGTAGAAAACTGCTTTGAATAATAAATGACACCACTCACATATGTTCATCACTTGCTAGCTATTCTTTTATCTGTGATGCCAGTTTCTAACATTTCCATTAACTTTATTGTTATGGAGAAATGGGATCTACACATCCTCAAGTTTCAATCTATCATTTATTCTTTAATATTTATGCAAGAGGTGATAAATAAATGCAATTGTTACTATGTTGGACTTTTTTCATCTCTTTGCAATTTTTGGTGTGGAGTATTGGGGTTGATTAAAATTAGTAGAGTAAAGCCGATCTTAATACTTGCCCAGATCTTGACATGTGAAGACTCTTGTGTTGGCAGGGTATTACTTTGTCAGTTGTTAATTCAGGGGACTGAAATATGTTTTGCATAGCTTGCTTATTTTTGTGGGTAAGCATATGCTGATACTGCTGCTGTCTTTGGTGAGTGAGAGAATTTCTTACTCTTACTAGCCCTCGTTTGAATTCTAAAACCTAAACCATGTATGAGTAAATAAAAAATATTCAGATTCCAAATAAATTTCCTTTTAGCATTTATTTTTAGATTTCTTCATAGATATGCTATTGTTATTCATTAAAACATTTGTCTTATAATAAAAGTCTTTCATATATATGCCAAAAGCACAGTATGTATTACTAACTTGTGAAAGAAAAGATGATGCATAAAATAGCATGAAAAACAGTTACAAAAGGTGTTCATGGTTATTTCCTCTCTGGAGAGTAGATTACTGAGTGCTATTTATATACCTAAACAAGCAGTATCTGAACAATTCATGTCAGTGAGCTATTGTAGCTGTCCATGATATTTATCTGCAGACTAATTCTTTTTTTTTTTTTTTTTTTTTTTTAAAACCTTGCTGGTATTAGAGGTCACAGTAGGAAGTGAGGTGAAATGGGGACCTTGGAGTGTTTCCATTAATTTGCTTAGTGACCTTAGGAAAATTACTCAGTTTCTTATGCTCATTTTAGAAATGTGTTACAATAGGGCTAACTCTTAATGACTTGAAATGGAGTAGACTTCATACGTTCGTTTAAGATGCTTTGGAAAGGTTTGTAAACATTATTAGRGCTGAAAGCTCTTCAGATTGTTTTATTACTTCAAATTATTTGGAGAAAGTAGGGTATCTTCTCCAGCCGGTTTCTATTCTCAGTTGGGATTTTGTTGAGTTTGCAGGGGGTTATTTTGGTTTTTATTTTACTTTGGTTTTATTCTTCCGTCACTGATGTGAAATGGCACAAAATACTGGCTTTTTTTAGCTTAGTTTCAAGACTAACAGAAATGTACTGCATGCAGTTCCTTTTTTTTTTTTTTTAAACTATAAATTCCTACGAAAAGTAATTCTCTCCACAAAAAAAAATGTATTTCTTCAAGCTAAAAGCCTTTTTCTGAATTTCAGTATTTTCAGAATAAAACTTTGTCCTACTGATCTTTTTTGTAAATATAAGTTGTGTTCTTGTATTGCAGTTAGTCACAACTGTATGTAACTGTGAAACCATACTTTAAATAGCCTTATCTTAAGGTTATACAGATTGTTTTAGCCTATTTAACTTGAATATTTGTAAATCCAATAAATGAAAGATATAAAGAAAAAAAATCACTGATTCAGACTACTTAAATTGGATTTAAATGTCAAGTTGACAATGTGGAATTACATTAAAGTAGTTCAGTTTTTCAAATGAAGTAGGTAGTCTTTGCTACTGGTAAAGTTTCCAAGATTTTCACTCTGGTCAACTGGTAGATATTATTAAAGCAGTAGTATTTTGCTTCTAATTACACCTCAGTGGTTGGGTGATGATGAGAGACTCTAGAATTAGACTTAATGGTAGTTTTCTAATCAGTTTGGGTTTTATTAATAAATATAGCAGGGTCTTGAGTTTGTTTCTACTTCAACAAACAAATAAAAGAAGTGTAAAGCTATTAAAGGGGGACAATGTGGAACCTTACCTTGGTTTAGCAGTAAGGCATGCAAGCTGCGCTTACAGTTTGGTTTAGTTTCACTAACATGACTCTGCATGATCTAGAGTAGATAAGTGGAAAACCAAAGATAAAGTAGAAATTGGAAGAAAGGTTTTCTGTAGAAGTGTTGTGTAACTGGGCACTGACAGAGGGGGTGTTGGTTCTGACCTGGGGCTTCTACCTATATAGCAGTGAAGCACTGCAGTGTTTGAAGTTTCTTCAGAGTGTGTTCTCTGAAGCTGTGGTACAGTATCATCTTTGTATGATGGACTTAGTGTTGATGTGAGATTAGATCCTTCTGGTCCAAATGCAAACTGCTATATGTTAACAGCCGTTTATCTTTCTTCCTTTTTGAGGAGTGGCATATCTGAAAAGTGGATGTTCAGGATAACATGTCCAATGTGTCRGAAGAGAGAAGCACTAGACAACAGGACATTACGAAAGGACTCCAGTTTATAGAGTATGATTTGTGGTTTTATTCTTCTATGCTTACACATGTATATATGTGAGATGGATAGCTCTGCGAAAGTCCTTTTAATATAGCACCAGCAGAGGAGGGAGGAGGACCTGTGTTTCTCCTCAGAATATTTGCTAACAAGGACAAGGAAATGGAGAACAGTCTTAAAGAAAAGACAGAACCCCTCTTTGTTCCCAAACAGAGCAGATTGAAGGTGGGAGGGTATTCCTTTTCTGCCTTTGTAGCATTGAATTTTTTTGGTCGGTGGAAAATGTTGATAGCCTGAAAATCCACCTTGTACTTGTGGACAGCTACACCTAAGACTAGGTTGCTACTGAAAGGGATGGGTTTGCTCACTGCTATCTAAATGTTTCAACTCTCTGGAGCTAAAATTTAAGCTAATAAAAAAATAATCTTAGTAGTTAATTTTCATTTGGATCAATGCCAAATTCTTCTCTAGAACATCCTGGCGAGCTTAAAATCATTGTGAAATTTCACACTAGTTCACTGCTCGCATAAGGCATTCTTTAAAAAAAAAAAAAAAAAAAAAAAAAAAAAAAAAANAACTGCCCTTTTAAAAATTATTTAGAAACAGATTCTCAGATAACCTATATGGGAAGGGAAAGGGTTCCTATTTTTCTTCCTGAAAAGTTAGAAGTAAATACCTCTGTTCTGTGCTAGAGAAAATCTCTGTTATGTGTCATTCGAAAGAACTCTTTAAAATTCCTGTAGTGTCATTGGTATGACTTAATTAAAATTGATGTTTTCTTTTGACAGATAATTTGTCATTTTATAATACTTACAAGAAGATTGCAGTTCTTCTCATGTATAATCTGTTTCTGCACAGTGGAGGAGAGGAGGGAAATTGTTTTTTAAACAAACAACATTGAGGTTTTAAACTCAAAGCATTCAAAACCTTAGTACATTTTGAACAGCAGAGTTAAGACTGGCTATGTAACTTTAAATGAAAATGAGTCATTAGTAATAAAAAACCACAGTTGTTTAATCTACAGCACTCCTGCCTTGTTCAGTGCAGGCAATAGACAATATTTAGAGATTTGCCTGTTGCAGCAAGTGAGACTGCTTTTAGTAAGAACCAGTATTCTCCAGTGTGATCATCTTTTAAGCAATATGTATAATAAGTAAATTTTGTAATTTCTTTTTCTAGATCTACTTTGCCCTATCCAGGGACACAAGAACAATATGAGGTAATGAAATTACTTTTGCATTTCCAGAAGGGTTTTTAACATGGGCCTATCTTACTATATTTATTCTTGTTTTTAATCATCGTTTAAGTAATGGTGTAGTATGAATGGTAATTTACAATGTCTCAATATTGGAACTGGAGGACTACTTACATTGTGATACAGGTATTCAGATATTTGGATGCCCGGAATTCACTCATATAGCAATTCAGATGAACTCTTTCTCTGCTGGTGTTAGGGATGAATTTGGGGCATTCATTGGATAAAACAATGTGCTATTCTGAGTAAAGTTTAGAGTAGCACAGCAGAAGTGAGATAAAAGGACCTCAGTCACATAAATCTTCCTAACATATTTTGTTTCTGTGCATGTTATTATTTTGCATAATTTTTGACTTATATTTTCAGACTCATCTTCTTAGCATTTTTATCCAATGGTAGGTGGTTTCATTGGATTTGAGAACATATTAGATAAAAATGCAATTGTTCACATTTTAGATTAAAAAAAAATCTTCTGCTCTGCAAAAGCAGCCTTTGTGTACTACTGGTTTGCCAGTTGCTATGGCTGCTGCTTGCTAAAAGAATGTAGGGAACATATATATATATATATTAAAAAAAAATGTCTTTTTTAACTTATGCAAAGTAATTCTTTTATCAGCAGTTCAGCCGCTCTTTTATTTACATGTATTGTGGTGTTGAATATTAGAGATTGTCTTCGAAAAATGTCAGAAGAAAAATACTAATATAGACAAAAGTTTTGCATTTCATTTTGATTCGGTGAAGTTACAAGTATAAATTTTCTATTTAAAAATGTATTTGGAAATATGGAAGATAAACAACAAATACTGCTGTTGATGAGTGTTTCTTTTCTTTGTTCCAGTTATTTATACGAGAGCTTGTTAGAAATCTTTTTAATGAAGGGAATGATGTCTATCGAGAAGGTGATTGGAGAGGATCACTGAGTCACTATACAGAAGCTATAAATATAGCTGATTATGCTAATTCTGAAGAAATCCATGTTTCTGATGATATTTTAGAGAAGCTGCACGTGAACAGGATAGCATGTTTTTCCAATATGGTAAGCTTCTGTTTAAACTGTATGATTTCTCAAGAACAATGCGCTAACAGTGTGAAGACATGGAAGGTTTCCTACTGAGTGAAAAGCTCTTGGTGTTGGTTTGAGGATTGGCACGTTTCAAATCGTCATGTTAGCATATTCTTTAATCTCTTCTTTTTACAAGTATAATCATCGAGATATTTTTAGTTGCTAATACTAGAATATTAACACAAGAGTCATACTAGGCTTGGAAGTTGATGGAACAGTATTTTTATCCATTTATACTGCTGATTGCACCCGAGTCTGCTGCTTTCTCTGTGGAATTAGATGGCTCTTGTGAAAGAGCTAAATTGTCTTCATAACTATTATTGGATTTTAGATGAATGATGGCCCTACTTCTTTTTAGTTGCGTGAGTTGGTGACTTAGCAGAACTCATACATGCAGTGTGCAGTGGCCTTGGTGAAAGTTTTATAGTGTTTCAATACCTTCATCTAAAACAGTTTTAAATTCAGTGTGTTGATGATAATAGTTYTGATTAGTGCCTTTTTTTCTTTTTTTCTCCTTGTAGGGATTGCATGAAAAAGTTCTAGAGGACTGTGAGATAGCATTAAGATTGAATGAAAACAATTTCAGAGCTCTCTATAGGAAAGCAAAAGCTTTGAATGAACTGGGAAGGTATAAGAAGGCTTATGATGCTGTAGCAAAATGTTCTCTTGCTGTGCCGCAGGTAGGTAAATCATATATTGATGATTACTCTTAAAGATTTAATACAGAAAACATATATTTACATCAAGACCGTGGAAGGTTTTTTGGTTTGGGTTTTTTTAATGCAGTAAAATATTTTGTATTCCTCTAGGAATTATTTTTTGTTGTGGAAATGAAGACTGGTAGCAGAGATTACAGTCCCCAAGCTCAGTTTGTTGTGTTAACTTTCAGCAAAAGAAGTAGTCAATCTGCAGTGGGGGTCAAGTGGCRTAAACGTTTGCAATAAACACTAGAACTACTGAATTAATTGTTTAAAATTCTCTACAGTCAGAAGTATACTCACGACATAAAGAGAAAAACCACCCATCATTATAACGTACAATATTGATTCTTTTGATAACTGTATTTTAGCTTTCCAAGAATTTAGTAACAGTCTTACCTGTGCATTGTCCTCCATCTGAATCACTTACTATGCATCTCTAATGATGTTAGGCTGTATCTGTATTAGCAAGTAGTGTGTGGTATAATGGGAGAGGATCTATAGACTGAAATGCTGGTCCTGAGGATCTGATTTCCATGGTTGGTTGTGGGTTGTGTGTTTTGTTTGATTTGTGTGTTATTTTTTGTTTGTTTGCTTGTTTGTTTGTTTTTTAAGAGTTGGAGTGCATCAAGTGCACTCCTGCAGCAATTTCAATTTAGTTTCATCCAAAATGAATCTAATTTGGTGCTCTGAGACACTTCATAATGCAAACTAAAATGCTGTGAGAGGATGGTTAAGAGATACGCTTCAGAAATGCATTCCTGATTTGAACTAAAATGCTGATGGAAACTTTACAGGCTTTGCTCAAAATAGACTGATCACAGAACAAAATACCGAGTTGCATTTTTTTCGCCGTTCTACATCAAAATTACAGTGAAATGGCTAGACAAACTGTTGAGCATAGGTTTACCTCTTGATATAGAGAAGGTTTCAGTTGTGTTGCCAAAGACACAGCAGTTTATCTGAATGTGTAACTTTGGACTTTGGATCATCACTTTGCACCTCCAGCTCTGAATGTTTTCGCTTAAGGTTTATATGCCTCTATATAAGCTTTATAAATAGCTTTTTCTAGCTGTAGGACATGTTCTGAAAAATAAATCTTAAAATAATTTAAATGGATAGTTATTGTAACTATAGTACAGAGTGAAATATGACCAGGTTTTTAACTCAACTTTTCTAGTTGTATGATGCAATTACTGCCAAAATACAGAGTTCTCATTAAATATTCAGCAGTGTTACGTAGTAGCTGACATTATGGTAATCAGAAATGTGGCCCTCAATTTGTGTAAAAAAAAAAAAAAAAAAAAAAAAAAAAAAAAAAAAAAAAAAAAAAAAAAAAAAAACAAAACCCAAGAAAAAAAACCCCATCCCCTCAAAAACTGAACATCCTCCCCAAATAAACAAACAAAAAATACCCACCCACAAAAAACCCCCACTTCTCTGAACTTCTCTGGTTTTGGAAAAATCTTTACATTACTTTAAATTCAAATAAATGGAAGAGAAGGATACTGTCTATTTTCTGGCTTTTTTTAAAATTCCAAATATTGGAGTACTTTTGCTTGAGCATAGCTGTATTTTTTGGTGTTAGCTTGCAGTCCCATATGTTTGTGAAAGGATAAAGATGCTTTATGAGACATTCTGCATATAGGGATCATGCAGAATATAGACTGAGATGTAAACAGATGTCTTGACCAGATGACAATACATGTAAATTATGAAACTTTATTTATGTCTTTTAGGATGAAAGTGTGATTAAGCTTACCCAAGAACTAGCTCAAAAACTGGGGTTAAAAATAAGGAAAGCATATGTAAGAGCAAAGGTAAGATTTTATTTTAACATTTTACATTGAGGTTTCCCTCTCTTGATACCGATTTTGTATTTAATGAAGGTATCTTTTCATTGCAGCCACCCTCCTCAAATTCAGTTTCTAGCGATGTATCAACTCAGGTAAGGTTTTACGTGTTCCAAGTGCAAGCTGACTTTAAACTACAGGGAATAATTGTTTCATAATTTCATGATGATGAAGTGAAAATTGTGCAATTGAGACATTTTATATAAGATGCTGTTAGTTTGGACTTTAGGGTTCTGTCGATCTTTGTGTTCAGTTTTGCTATGTATTTATGGCAGACTAGGACATAAGATTATCATTCAAGTTATCTTTGTAGAATAAATGTTAGCTAAAACATTAAATCCAATGCAATTAATATATTTATTTTTAATGTCTTGAGGCAAGGGCGTAGTTAATGTGCTTATTTATTTATTTATTTTATTTTGTTGACAATTATCAAAGTGAAGGGTGCTGGGATAAAATTCCTTTTAATTTATGCATTTGTCCAAATTCGACCTTCACTAGCAGCCGAACTTGCATTTATCTTGCTATTTGTAATGTGTCTGAATAGCAGTAATGAAGAAGAGTTCATCTTTATCTTACAGACTTTTTTCACAGGAATATAGACAATTTAGCTGTAAATGAATGAGGAARCGTAGGAACAGCTCATTTAAGATATTGTTTAGACTCTCTCATTCCCTGAAGTATCACTCTCACTTTTGCTGGTTGGTTGCAGGTTTTTAGTGATACTGTGAGTGGATTTCAGTCTGCAAATGGATGCTTTATCCAAAAAATTATTTGACCTTTAAATTCCATTAGACTTCATAAATTTCAAATTTTATAAAACCTAAATTTGAGAACTTACATTCTTAGTCTGTAAATATGCATTTGAAAATTTTTAATGGCTCTTGTGCAAAGTGCTGAGAGGTATTTTTTTCTCACTTACAGAATTCTTCTTCTGTAGAAGATATTGAGTTAGGTGAGTCTTGTGTTACAATATTAATGCTAGGAAGCTAGATATGCCACGCATATCTAGTTGTATTTGTTATGAAATTTCTTAAGAAAATTCATCTTATCATTTGAAAGATCTATGGTAAAAAGTCTGATCTGTTTATCTCTAAAACCACATATGTAAGTGGCTGAGCAAATTTCCTTTCAGTCTTCTCAACTTGATATGATTGTAACTGCTCCTATAGTGATTGTCTCATACTGTTCTCTTTAACTTGGAAAAATAAGGAGGGGAGAATATGCCAAAGATTTAGTAAAGTATCAGGTCTGTAACTTTTCCTGTCTTTTTTAGTTTGAGTGACATATAAACACTGAGATATAAGAACACATGAATTGGAGGTTAGTGGAAGCTGAAAAATTTAATGTGGTTTTGCTTAAATGTGTTTCTCCACTCCCTCACCCCCCACATTGTCAGGGTAAAAGTTATGCAAGATATTTTTACATCTTTGAACAAAAGTTCCAGTCATTCCCATCTTACCCGTTTCAGATTTATCTGACCAGAAGCAAGAGATGGTTTCTGCTGCTTCGTCATCAAACTTCGTGTCTGAAGTGTCTAAAGTGTCATCAGTACCTGTACCATCTTTATCTTCTGTTATGCCTCTTCAAGTGGAAAAGGTTTCTTTGCCTTCTGCAGTGTTGGCAAATGGAGGGAATGTTTCTTTCTCTATGCCAGAAGCGTGTTTAGATTGTGGAGATGGAGATATAATTATTGGGGAAGAACTTGATGAGTTACTTGATTCTGTGCCTGATCCAGATGAAAGTGTAATGGTAAGACTTTTTTGTTTGTTTTCTTTCTCAAAAGACTGTCCCTATGAGTGGGATCTTGTATTTTTATCAAGTGGGCTAGTAGTGAAATGTGAGTTAACATTCCTAGTTATGTTGAGCTGTATTTGTGCATGGTTGGGTTGATTTTCTCAGGTGTGGATTCTTGCAAATGTGGCTGTAAAGATACCAGGACCCAGCAGAGCTCCAAGGACAATTATATTGGTTTTGTGTGTTGGAAAACCTGAGTGAGGTTGCTGGGGGAGAGATACTACTTCAGAAATACTGCTATACTACTACCAATACTACCGCAGTGGGAGGGATACTACTTCCAGGAAGTACTATGAATAATGAAGTAGACATTTGACGTTTGGGCTGGTGTGTGGTTTTTTTGGGGGTGTTTTTGTTTTGGGTTTTTTTTTTTTTYTTTTGGTGCAAATAAACCCTCTCAGAACTTCAGAATGTGTTGGAATGCCCACCCTGTAGCTGTGGAAACTGTAGTTAAACTTATGCTAATAGCTTTGCAGGACAGTAGTACTTGCACTCTGATCTTCTGGTGTGTTCACTAATATCTCTGCAATCAGAGCTTTGTCCAGCTCTACCTCCTGGATAACCAGAAATAGTTAGACCATCATGAGTCTAACTTTTTATATTTTTTAGAAGAGATTATTAGAGAAATTTTGGCACATGAAGAGATGTTCTTAATTACATTGTCATTCCAGAGCTAGAACAGACTGTGAAGCATACAGAGTTCCTCAACTGTTAGTCAAAACGAGAGCTCCGATTGATGAGTAGAGATGTCTGAACTTATTAGCAAGGTTTACTGACTTTCTGCTGTGGCCCTGCCAGTCATTTGGAGCCCTTAGTATTGCAATGTTAAATGAGACTGTGGCATATTTAATTCTTCAGTTAGTTGTGATTTTAATTCCTTTTTCAGCTGTGGATGCAGTTGTAAATCTTTAAATCAAAAAATGCTTTGGCTTCTAATTTTCTGTTTTATGCACTTTGTTTTGTAGAATGTATTGGTCAGGCAGTTGGACTAGATGATCATTGTAGGTCCCTTCCAACTGAAGTAGTCTATTCTATTCTATTCTAAGTTTGCCATAGTGAAAGCCAGGAGGAAATACAGTCTTCCAAGATAGACTGCAGTCTCGTGTAGTGTAGAATCTTGAGTGAGTTGTAGGCTAACAACTTGGGGAACAGAGGGAGTTTCACGTTGGCCAAACTGTGCAGACCAATTTGGTCAGCCTCCAGACAAGGGGGGAGCTTCTTGGGGACAGGGAGGAAGGAGGGAAGCTCCCCCACTTGGTAATGTCCTTAACAAAGGTGTGCAGGAGGATATGTTATTTTCCATGGGGGAAAAAAAGGTGATCTGGCCTTTGCCGAACATAGTATCATTTGATTGTATCTGAGGATTTATTTCAAAGCTAACTCTTAACTCTTTACTGTACTGCAATTTGAATTATGTTCTATTTATTTAGAAAAAATCATGTAGATTTCTGACTCTTCCCACTCTTCCCTATTGTCTTATGTTTTAATATATTTTGGAAATTCAGCTCTGATCTGATTCATAAAAAAATCCAGATCTGTTAATAAGTTAATAAACTTTAGCTAACTGAACCTTTAAAGTGGTGGATTCATGGATAATTCCTTGCATTAGGGCATTGTTTAAGGTTTGATTACTGTAGTTCTCTAAGTGTACTGTAGCACTGTACAGTACTGTAGCACTGTAGTGTACCTTTTATTGTTGTTTTTCAGTAGGTATATAAAAACTTTGCAAAAACTTTAATAAAAGAAATACTATGGACATTGTGTTCTTGAGAGGTTTTTTTGCTGTGTGTGAACATTCTTTTTAAATTTCCTTTTTTCCAGCAAACTGCAGGAGCCAGAGGACCTATTCCTGCAGGAAGCGTAGCTCCTAGTGTACCTTTCTCTGCCTCTTTGTTGGGGACGCTGCCAGTTAGTGCAGGATTTGTTCCTTCACCTTCTCTTTCAGAAATCTTTTCACAACCTTTGGCTTCTTCACTGGAAAATTTTTGTTCACCATTAAGCACCTTTTCAATCAGTGACCCAAAAAGAGGTAAGAAATGAATCTTAATATTTAACCTTTTATGATGAGAGTTGTGCATGAGCCAACTGGCTTCTCTTTTTAACAAATGAGTTTTCACAGCTATTCAGTAATATTTAACACTTATATAACATTTGATGTGTGCTCACAATTTTTGATAATTGGTGTTGGTTGTACACAAGAATTCATAAATAAAGCTTTTGTTTACTTGGGGTCTGAATAAGCATGCTCCAAGCTCCCTCTGTTCAGTTTTTCTGCATTTATTAAATAACTTGTTTCCGGTGAGTAAGTCTAAAGAAGGAACCATGTTCCTTCAAATTTTTTTTTTTTTTTTTTAAAAACAAAGGTGTTCATACAGCTTAAACCATTCCTGATGATTTGGCAATAAACAAGAATTCTAAAAGGCTAATATAACTGTGTACTCCGAAAAGATACCAGTATTACATATTTGGATTCAAACTCTAGGGACTATAATTATGTAGTGAAATCAGGTATGTGAAATAACAAGATATAATAGCCAGTGAACTAGAAAAGATAAAATAAAGTTTTGTCTCTAATTACCAGTGTTACAGGAGCATGCTCTCTTTAGAACGAAGCCAAATTTACAGAATAAAATTAAAAATAGAAGAATCCTCTTAACCCTCTTTCATCTCCTCATTTTTGATAGTCAGGTGTTCCTTACCTCGCTACCCTTTTTGTACTGCACAAGTATCTTCATGTTGCTTCAGCATATGCCTGTGAAGCTACTGCTGACGTTAATCAGATGGTTATATTGAAGATGATTACCTAGTAATTTTTCAGCCCAGATATTTACAAGGGGCTTTTACGTAAGTGAAAAAAATAATCATAGCAAACAAAAAAACCTTTGGTGTTTGTCAAAAAACCAAACCTTTGATACTTCTACTTCTCAGGAATGATAAATCATTTTTTGCATAGGGTGTTTTGGGGAACTGAAATAATTAAAAGTTCTTTTTATTCCTTTAGACCTCTCAAGTTCAGCTTCTAGGGATGGAACACCAACACTTAGCAGCAATAATTCCCCATTGTTTGTAAGTATTTTTCATGTTTTCTTTCACATCAGTTCAAATGTTAATGCCTTGAAGGCTTAACATAAATCTTAATTTTTACAGTAGAAGTTTCTATTTTTAAAAAACGGCACTACCATTAAAATATGATTCTGGCTTGGAAGACAGTTGTACAGTAGCTCACAGCAACAGTAATTGAACACAAAAAATTTACAAATGTTGCTTTATATATGCAAGCTTTGACTACTGTCATAGCCACTTTTCCATTCTGAGGAACTTGCTGTAAAATGTGTGGAAGTGTAAAATAACCAACCTAAGAGAGAGAAAATCTCTTACGATCTGAGTGCCAAATGTTAGGAATCCTGGAGAACTGTCCTAGTACAGGAACAGAGCAGAGACCGCCTTGTGTCTGAGAATCCATCTGGTCTCTGTGTTCTAGTCATGCTGTATATTTTCAATCATGCTGCTGGCCGTGGATTATGTGGGGAAGGGTGGCACGAAGGATTGCATCCTCATGAGCCAGGATGGAGTAATTAGCCTGGCAAGTGCTGCTGTTCTCCTGTACCTGGTTGGGTCTTGTTACATGCTTAGTCTATGCTGGGTATATGGCTTTTGTAAAATCTCTGTGTTCCCTACTTAGACATGCGGTTAAGTTTGTATTATGAATTCTTTGTGTGTAGTCTTTCTTATGCTTTGAAGAATAAATTCAGTAGGTTAAATTTTAATTGTAGATAAATTCAATTATATGGATCAAGTAAAATATGCTTTCTTCCAACAGATAAATGGCCCTAGTAGTTTGTTTGGGTCCGAAAATTACATGGGAATTGCAGGCCAAACTAGAAATGACTTTTCAAATGTTTTTAGCAGTGCAACTGCTAATATACCTGTATCTTCAGCACTTGCGGGAAGAAACCCATTAGAAGGCACACATGAACTAAGACAGGCCTGCCAGTTATGTTTTGTCAAAAAAGGTAAGGGGCTTTTGGACTCAATTGGGTTGATTTTTAAAAAATTAAAAAGCATACATTTTAGATTTTAGTGTTCGTAAGTTAAAATACTGTTGGCTTCTAAAGAGCGTTAATCCTGACTTGTTCTTTGCAGATGTAGTATGATATTATGATTAAGGAACTGGTAAAATGTTTCAACAACTATTTTGTCTTCTTTCTTCTTGTCTTTATTTCTTGTCCTAATAGATTCTTGATTCCTAAAACCACCACAAATCACCACACGCTTTCCCCAACCCGTAGGTGTACTATGTAAGGTCGTTCACGTTCTGTATTCGCTTTCCTCCCAACCCCCAGGGTACTGTGAAGAATGACACCTTTGCTCAAGACTAAAAAAAACTTGCAGTACTCTCTCTGATTGGCCATGGGGAATTGAACCGCAGTTCAAAGTACCTGGTAACCTTCACATCCCATCTGTTTTATTGTTCTTTCAAACTAATTCTACATCATAATCCTGAGGCTTCCAAACCTTAGTAATAATTAACTCCACTGTATTGACTCAAAGGATCTTAACCAGTATTGGGCTTTAATATAACTAATCTTTTAGGCCTGAGCTGTTGCTGTTAAACAGAGCCGTATTCTAGAAGTAATAGCTTTTATTAAGACTAATCTTGAAAATAAGCATTGTCTTTCAAGTCATAGGTGTCGCTGATATTGATAATACTAATAAAGTGCAGCGTAGTAGCAGATCTTATAAAGAATTGTATCGAGACATTCAGGGGATGACTATTGTAGTTTTAAGAACTTTTATATTAGTTTAAATTATTTTTACAAGAAAAATCCATGAAGTGATGTTTGAAAAACATAGAACACATTCTGTTAAAAGCAGGAGCTATAAAATGTTGGTGGAAGTACTTAGCATGTTCCTATCTTGACTTTTTGTAACAAAGCATCCATTTCTTCTGTTTCTTTGCATCTCTATCAAAGCCTTTAAGTGTCTCCTGCTTTTACTACCTACTGTTGAAATTGTACTGTTCCATCAGCTTCTTGTCCAGGGAAACTGGGTCACACTCTTGTTTTTGTAGTCCCTTAAATAGCAAAATTCACTGAGCATTGCTCGTCTTCAGACTCTCTCCCTGATTTCTTCATTTTAGTGGTAATGTAATCTTCACTTTAGTATCATCGTAAAGACAGAGTTTAAAGCTAGGCATATTTTTGTTTCCAAAATCACAAAGTTCTGGGACTGGCATTTATATTTTTGGCACATGTGTACTTCTTACCTAGTGTGTTTTGTCTCTGAACATAGTAACTGTTCTGATACAATAAAAGTTGAAGGTTGAGAGAGCCATTTACTGGTCCTTGGAATTCATCTGCATTGACTTATTATAAATAAGCAATTTAAGTTTTAAATTAGTGTTATGGAAACGTATACTTTGGAATTTGAAAAAAGGCAGCAATTTGTTGCTGTCCCAAAGTAATCTTAAGGTTGTAACACAGCATCCCTCCCCAAATAACTTGTGTTTTTTTTTCTTGCCGAGACTGGTCCTTTTGTAAGTATTCAGTTTTTTTCTATTCTGCTTGACATGGGTGTTAATGACTTTTGGTTCTTCAGAGTTGCTGGTGCAAGTAGGAATTCTATACAATGTGTTCATGTACTTTGCTTTTGGGCTTATGTGCCAGTCTGTGTATGGAAATGTTAAAAATATGCTGCAATTTATGCAAATATAAGCAATTTTCTGTGATTGTTTCAGGTCCTAAATTATTGGATTACGCTTACCATCCCAGTTTAGAACATAAATGTAAGAAGGATATTCTAATTGGCAGAATAAAAAACTCTGAAGATAAATCATGGAAAAAAATACGTCCAAGGCCAACAAAGACACAGTATGTGGGACCGTATTATATATGTAAAGGTACGTGTTATAGATAGTAAAATGTTAATGCCTACACTCAAAGTAATATAGTTTAGCTTTTCCACAGTGAAGTATAGAATGAGTTTTTATTCTTGCTCATGGGAGGCGGAGAAGGAAGTTCACTGGGTTGTTTATATTTTCAAAGGCTGTAAGGAGAGCCATATTTTGACCATTAATGTGATTATTTAGAGAACATGCACTGTACTTCTGTACTGTTCTTCATCATGAATAACTTTGCTYCTGAGTGCTGGGCTATTACTATTCAAAACAACAACAAAAAAGCATTCCTGTTAGACTTTTGCAGTATGGACCTCTACTTATGATGTAAGCAAGATGACTCATGGATTAATTAACACCTATATCTGACTGTATTTTAGCAAAGGGTATTCTGGGTTCTCAGCATTGTTGCCTTAGACTAGAAAAGGATAGTTGATGGAGGTATGCATCAGCCTTACTGAGGAGTTTCAGCAAGTCATTCAGCATAAGGTTTTGCTTCTGTCTGCTAAGTGACCCATTTACAACAGATGTAGCTTTTTTATTAAAAACATTTGAAATGGAGATAGTGGCAGTTTTAAGATTAATTTCCAATAAAAGCTGTGTAAAAGCAATGTCACATTCAATGTTACCATTTTAGATGTTGCTGCTGAAGAGGAATGCAGATATCCAGGTCATTGCACGTTTGCATATTGCCAAGAGGAGATAGATGTGTGGACACTGGAGCGCAAAGGAGCCTTTAGTCGAGAGGCTCTTTTTGGAGGAAATGGAAAGATCAACTTGACTGTGTCCCGACTTCTTCAAGAACATCATGGATTATTTATGTTTCTTTGTGAGGTGATGCTTTCTATCTAATGACACAAGAAAAATGATAATAGATAATAAAATAACCTGGAAAGGAATGCTTTGGTTCATGCATGACTATTTTGTAAATTTTGAAATGCATGTTCAATAATAATCTGGCTAGTTTTAGATTAGAGACTAGTTGAAGTCTCTGTTAAAATCTTTAAGGTAAAGTATATCTTTAAATGTATAAAATACGTACTCTGTAATTATCTGTTTTTGTATTCCAGAAATGTTTTGATCACAAACCCAGAATAATAAGCAAAAGGAACAAGGATAACTCATCTTCTTGTTCTCACCCTGCTATGCATGACTTTGAAGATAACAAGTATGTCTGAAATACCTTCTCTTTAAGTTTCAAATTAAAAGCAAATGTTTCAGGGCATTTTTTAATATTGACTTTCATTTCTTGCCTGTTGATTTAACTTCTCTTCCTCGCTAAGTGACTGTTACGCTTTGGCGGTATTGGTAAGACAAACTTACTGAACAAGGATTGTCTCATGTAACTAAATTGAAAGTGAACTATTTCTTTATCAATGCATTCAAAATTAGTGGTGTCCACCCTCAAGTTTGAATCTTGCTGGTTTTGGTGTCAGTTTGTTAATAGCTTACCTACCTGGTGAGCTGCGTTGATGTAAATAGATGTGTGATGTTAAATTAATATAGGAATTCATAAGTTTGCTCTTCCTTTGGTCTGTTTTGCTTATTTTGCTGTAGTTTTAACTCGGTCAGTTAAGAACAGGTTTACCTTAATTACAGTGTCTGAAATAGACCATAGTCCGTATTAATTCAGTTGATAAAAAAATAGTGTGAGGAAAGTATCTTTAATTATTCTTTGAAAGTTAACAAAGACTTCATAGTGAGTGTTAAATAAGTTTTGGAGAATTAATAGACTTCCATTTTTATGTGATGGAAACGTAAGTGGGAGCATTTTAATTGCCTTGTTTGTACTCCACTTCCCTATATTGAGGAAACCCTACAGCTATAAGAGCTAGGCTGTTACTGTGATGCATCAACTCTTTCTTTAATGGTGCTCTACAAAAGAATAAGTACTCGTGTTAGTAATTAGATCATACTTGGTTATATACTTGGAAGTGGACATGATATGCTTTTCGTCTTGGAAACCAGTGATCCAGTTGGATTGAATTCAGTAATACTTTGCAGAAGAGGGACCTCTGGATTTCGCAAGAGTACTGTTCCGTGATGTTGGTTTACTCAGCCTAGAAATGATAATTAGATGCTACTTCCTTCTGGAAACTTTTTTGGCTTTCTGATTTCAAGTAAAAAGTGTTAAAAAGACATTTGAATAAGCTGTGATGAGGGATGGTTATTTTACATGTTTTTCCACACATGAACAAAGTCCTTTAAAGAATATCTAAAATTGACTGTTTTCAAAACAGGTGCCTTGTCCACATTTTGCGAGAAACTATGGTGAAATATTCCAAAATTCGCCCTTTTCAAGTTCGATGTCAGCTTGACCTGTGCAGACATGAGGTGCATTATGGCTGCTTACGAGAGGATAAATGCTTTTATGCTCACAGTCTGGTAGAGCTTAAAGTCTGGATAATGCAAAAGGAAACAGGTATGTTTGGTAAAATGCTTGCTTTACTCTTCATTGTAATGCCACTTCTTCCTTGTCTCAACTCCCTTCTGAAATTAGCAACTTAGTGCATTCACTGAAAATTTGCTGGAATCTTTCATACAGCATAGTCAATAAACAGTAATGTAAATATGATAAAAAGTGTTGAGTAGGCTACTAGCTATTCAAAATTAACAAGTTTTTGTTAATAAAAACTGTCAAAACTGCTCATTATGATAAGATTTTTTTTTTTTCCCTTGAAATAAAACTAGAAGTCTTGAGCAGATACTAAATCCAAGTCAAACTAGATTTGGTTTTGTTTTTAAACCTTCAGAGTTTGGAAGATCTTGATCAAATTTCTTTTTCACAGACCACTGAAAGAAAAGCTTGAGATATTTATGCCATTGTTTCCCTCCATCCCCCAGTACAAGAATCAAGTTTTTCCACAGTTAAACCTTTCTTTTAGCTTACTGCCATTCTGCTATTCTTATATAGTGAGCCAGAAAATAAATTTTTCCAGTTTGCTACTCTGTCTCTCATTAGTGTATGTGTTGATAAAACTTAACTATTTTTGTGTTCTTGCTTACACAGGACATTTTGGCTGCTTTTTGTTGATCTGGCTTGTTTTTGTTGGCTTCTTTGAGGATAACAAATTTTACTACTTAATTTCTAGCTGACAGCTTTTGAACGACATGTCTCTGTACTTACAGCCCATTCCTTGGTCATGAGTTCCAAACTCTCCATGAATTGTTTTTTGTGGGTTTTTTTTGTTTGTTGTTGGGGTTGGTTTTTTTTGTTTGTTTGTTTGTTTTTGTTTAAGCAGTTGAACTGTTAGCAGTAAATAATTTGTACCACGTAACAGTTGCTCATTCTTCCTGCCTTGCTCTGCATGACAGCAGTACTTTATGTATTAAGTAATCATGTTGGATCATTGCAATGCACGGAGGAAAAAGGGAAATGGGGCAATGTGTTAACAGTGTTTCTGGCATTTTTGCCCCCTTATGTCTGCGATTTATCCTCACCTGTCCCTTCTTTGAAGAAGAGGCTCCTTGTTGCTTCAGTTTTCTATCTGAATTCTTGTACAGGCATACTGACACGAGATGTCATACTGACCTGAAAATTTTGGAGGATGAGAGTCAATTAGAGAGAGACTTCACTGATTTCCTGTTCTCTCTCCTGGGATGAGCCTTTAGAAGTTTCTGTGTGAAAGTAAAACAGTTAATTTCTTACCAGCTGCCCCTACAAAGTCAATGATAGCAAATACCCTATGATTACTATTTTGAAGTAGGGGTTGGGTTCTCCAAAAACTTGATTAGCCACAGAAGGCATATTTTTTATTTTATGATGTGTTCAAGCTGCCCTCATGCTTTGCCAAAGTCAGTTAAAGCTCAGTCTCTGCTCTTTGAATGAGGTTCCTCTTCTGAATGTAAGGTGTGGGAAGTAAAGGAATGCTACCTCAGGAAAGAAACATTTTACCGACCCTCAAATCCAAACACAGATGACAGTGTTTGTGTGGAATTAGAGCAGTAAATGTTACAGTATGTGTGAACATTGTATAGCTCCGATAGGAATCTTAGCCAAAGTATTTGTAAGAATGGGGTTTTTTCTGAAACAAAGTCTAATCAACAGGGCTTGTTTAAAATCTTTGTAAAGAAGGCAGGGGCAATCTAGTGTCTKTCAGCTTGCATTTTGGATAGTTTTTATGTGGTCTGAAATACAATGTAGCTTTTCTAATTAGATTGTTATTAGAGGCTTAGTACATTATGTTTAAATAAATAAGATGCACCTTAATTTATTTGAGCAATCTGTAATTTAAAAAACTTTTATGTTTGCTTTTCAATGTGATGATATATACAATATTTCTGTTTTGGAGGCCCTCGTGATTCTTAAGTAGATCTGTGTGTGTGTGTATGGATGTAAATGTATATCCACACCCACACATGAGTGTGTGTATATGTATACAATATATAAAAAGAAAAATAGATAAAAGCTTTGGGGCTTCAGTAGTATTCTGGTTGGAGCATGTCTGTAATTCTACAACAGTCATAAGTGCTCAAGAACTTTTTTCCCTTCCTTTACAGGTATTTTACATGATACTATTGTTCAAGAATCAAAGAAATACTGGCAGAACATGGAAGCTAGTGCACATGGATCACAGGTATTTTCATTTTCCCATTAAACTAATTCTACAGTGACTTTGGTGATAATTCTTTTTCTATGTCTGTGTATAATGTAGCTTACTTTAGAAATTACTTTTTTAATGCTCTCTTCAAATAATTTCTTTCACTGTAGGCTTTCTTCAGCTTGCTCCACTTACACTAAAATGCCTGCTTTGCTCTATGCAATTCCTTTTTTGCTTTGCTTATGCTGTCGTAGGTGGAACATAAAACCTAAATATAATTTCAAAGTCAGCTGCCATAGGGCAATTAATTATCTTTTCAATATGTAGGACTTTTATGTGTTTAGTTTGTATATATTACCACAACTTCTGGGTACATATACCTAAATCAGAAATAAGCTAAATAAAATTGCATTTGTTAAGAAATGTCTAGTTTGAAATTACAAGCTAAACTATTACAAGGCATGCAGTGTAACATCTGCTTCCGGACATGTGTTGTAAACTTTTATCGTAGGGGGTAATTCATAATTATGTATGGATTTCTTTGCAGATACAAAATACCTTTTATTGTTGTTGTTATTTTTTTGGCTTAAGATCCTTGGGAACCAAATGAAATATGGATCACTTAATTTGAAGATGAAGTTTGTTTGTGGTCAGTGCTGGAGAAATGGTCAAGTTAATGAGCCAGACAGAAACAAAAAATACTGTAGTGCAAAGGCAAGACACCCGTAAGTAAGACCAAACAGTGAAAATTTCACCATTTTGTCAGCCATTTAAAACCTCTTTTGGGAAACTTTGTTACTGCTTAGGGAAGAGTCATACAAGGAATTAAAAAAAACCATATTGAAGCAGAACACAGTCATCTCTTTGTAGTATGTTAATAGTTGGTAATGAGAAACACTTTGGTGGCTGTTTGGTTTAGTTTTTTTTTAATTATCAGTTATGGTAAAGTTTCAGTAGAATTTAGTTGAATCTCAAATACAATACATGGTGAAAGCTTTATAAAGAACCTTTCTGGGCTTTCCTGGTTCTGCTTCTGTGTACACAGTGTGTCTTTTTTTAATAGTATTTTCTTTCACTGAATGCATCTCTTTTTYAGATGGACCAAAGATCGCCGTGTGGTGCTAGTAATGTCTAATGAACGTAAGAAGTGGATGACCATTCGTCCTCTTCCTGCAAAGAAACAAGTGCCTCTGCAATTTGATGTATGTTAACCTAAAACTAACATTTTAGTTAAGAAAATAGGGTAACTGGAAAATACTAGTAATTGGGCTGGTTTCATCAGTTCTGCAGAAATTCCCATGGTAGGTGGTGGGAATATGTTTATAGTGTTTCTACAGAGTTCAGCCTTAGAAAAGCATTGATCTCGCATGTTTTACTGAAGCCCTTTCTCATCAGTGGAAGTTAGTAAGTTTTAAGTGATTTAACTAAGTTCTTAGTATTTCCAGTAAGTATTTCAGATAGTTTAAACATATCTGTGTTCTGGTAATCTGATAGGGGGCAAAAAGCAGTCATAGTACTTGCTTCCAGCAGTTTGCTTTTTCTAACTACAATATATGAGGTTTTCATAAAGCATACATGATTTTATTTTTCATGTGATATAAATGTCTGATTGGGAGGGTAAACACTAGCAAGACTGAAAAAAAAAAAATTCTACCATCATCCATTTTACTTTATATTCATAAGGATTTTTTTTTTAATTCACGTTCCAGTTGTGCAATCATATTGCTTCAGGCAAGAAATGTCAGTATGATGGAAACTGCTCATTTGCTCACAGTCCTGAGGAAAGAGAGATGTGGACCTACATGAAGGAGAACAGCAGTAAGTAGAAGAGTAAATCTAACATGTTGTAAATCTAACTGTTCTGCTTTTCATTCTTGTTCCTCAGTTACTTTTTAATCCGCTTTCTTTCACTGTCTTTTGTAGTAAACCTTGCCAGGTGCCTTTTTTTTAAATTTGAATAAGCCCAGACTGGGTATTCAAAACCAGTATTAAATAAAATAGCTGTATTATCTATTTGTTGCTTGATGTGTTTTTTAATGATGAAGTAGTTTGTATCAGTTTTTTTAGATGTCTTAGAAATAGTATATCAATCCATGCAGCAATATTATTTGGTGTTCATACTCTGTATTGCCATGTGCACACACTGGGATTCTGTTGAGAACATACGGGGGCAAGCTATTTGCAGAAGAATTTCTCCCCGCTCCCCACCCCCCACCCACCCCCATTTACTGGGAATTACTATTCACTTTCTGTTGTTGACTTGTAATCCCATTAGAGTGTTACTGGGGAGAAGTAATCGAAAATCGGAAGTAATAAATGACATAAATGATAGTATCATGGTCTGCAAGAAGGCAGACTAAATTTACCAAAAACTGTAGCACACTTTATATTAGTACTTTGAAAGTCAGATTTGATACACAGCGGCACAGTTGTTACGTGTACTTTGGGTGCCTGTTCAGAAATGTGTAACATCTTACTTTCCCCTAGATAGTCAGAAATGGGTCTTGGTAAGTAGCCAGAGATTCATACTACTCTTGGCTCTTATCTCTAAACTGTGTAACCGTCTACATTTGTGTCCTTCCTTTTTTCTTCTTACAGTAGGTGGGGACTGAATTGTGCTTGCAAACTCAGTCATTTATCTAGTAGTCTCAAACTCTTGCCTTAATTGCTAATTACTTATTTTAGCTTCTGCTCTCATTAGTTCAAGACTTGGAGCAGTTGTATGACATATGGCTAAAAAGTCAAAAACCAGAAAAAGGAGATGATACAGCTGCTCAGGCAAACAAAGAAAATGGGAAGCAAATTCACATGCCAACTGACTATGCTGAAGTTACAGTAAGTAATCATAGGTATAATTCTAAATTCAAACGTGGTTTTTTGTTGTGGTTTTTCTTTTTTTTTTTTTTTTTTTTTTTTTTTCCACCCAGTCAGTAACATATGTTGTCCTTATTTTCTTGGTGCTTCCTTAGATCATAGCTAGCTACACTAAATGCAAACTTTAACTGACACTGTAAAGCAGTTCTTCTGAATCCTCTAAAGCCAGTGGAGATCATAAACTTCAGGTGATTGTTTAAATAACTAAATCTGTTTAGGTAAACAACAATTTACAGGCTAACATAAAGAAAACATTCAGAATGTATTAGGAGCAGTTCCTGTGCTTACAGTATTGAATTCTCAATGTTTTGTTTTCAAATTCCCTGTAAAACAGGTGGATTTTCACTGTTGGATGTGTGGGAAGAACTGTAATAGTGAGAAGCAATGGCAGGGTCACATTTCTTCTGAAAAGCATAAAGAGAAGGTTTTCCACACTGAGGACGATCAAAACTGCTGGCAGTATCGCTTTCCAACTGGATATTTTAGCATTTGTGATAGGTATGTGGTTTTTAAGATGTCAAAAATTGAAAAATGACAGTTCATAGTGTAAACAATTAAGGCGGTTATTAGTTTTGACAGACAATGTTTCTAATATTTCTTGCTTTGCGTACATCTTTCAACAAGAAATTAAGTAATTAACAGTATTTTAACACATGCTGTTAGAACTCAGAGAGTGACGAGGTGCCTAATTGTGGAACCAAATTAATTGCTTGTGTGATGTTAATAAAGGGTTGCAAGTTTATTGCACCTGCGCGAATTATTTTTGGTATTATTACAAGTTTACTTATGCATCTACATATTGATTACCTGTGGAACACAAGAACAGTACCTAGCTGGACAGTGATACTGGAGCTTTAAGGCAAGTAGAAAATGTTGTTAGCGTCAAAACAAATTTGTTAGAAGTGAGTATTTGTTATTGGAAATTGTTTATGAACGTGTGGAAGAGAACTTCCAAGACCTGTTGGTTTTCCCCAGCATTGGTTGTATGTTTGCTGCTCCCTTTAATTCTTAAATGCAGCCTTGTTTACCTGACTGCAGTAGATTTTTTTTTTTGTAAATCTGTTGAAAGTTCTTTCCACTGTTGGAATCTTTTTGGAAGGCTAAAAACTTTGGAATCTGCATTCTGGAGTTAAAGATTCAATTAACTGGTACGGATACCTTTGTTACTCCAATTCAAGTTAAAGATTTTGAATGCCTTGGAGATCTTGAGAAATTGCACAGCATATAAAGCAAGTTATTTTTTGTTTGCAGTCTTTGCATGGAAGCCTACATGCCCCCTTTACTAAATATTTAAGTAACATTCTAAATGTATTTGTTTTGAACACTAACAGACCTTGGATATGCAGTATAAAGTGAATACAAACTGGCATGCTTACAATTTAATACAAAAATACTAGGATAAAATAGATTCTTAAGTCATACGGAGTACTTAAAAACCAAATTTAGTTAACAAAGGTAATGAATTAGTTGGATTTTTTAACAATAGTAGTTCTTTAGCTTAGTGAGTTAAATGATAAAGTATTCATTTACCTGATGATTTGTCCTGATGAAATTAAAGGTTTCAAGCATTAAATGAGTCAGTAAAGTAGGAGCATGAAGAACAGAGAGAGCGCCATCTCTTGTCCATTATACATACTTGACAGCTGGGAAAGAAAAATATAATCGAATGCTAAACAGAATTAGTATCGTCTTACTTAAAAAGTAAATAGTCTTCCAATTATTTTTTTTGTCCTTAATATTTTAGTGTATTTGAAAAACATGACCAGAAGAAAATACCTAGATACAATAGTGATCATGATAACTCTATGAAAACACTATTTGAAATCTGTTTTAACAGATATATGGCTGGTACTTGCACTGAAGGAAACAACTGTAAATTTGCCCATGGAAACGCTGAACTCCATGAGTGGGAAGAACGAAGACAAGTTTTAAGAATGAAGCTCAGCAAAGCAAGAAAAGACCACTTGATTGCTCCCAGTGATAATGACTTTGGAAAATATAGTTTTTTGTTTAAAGATTTAAACTAATACTGAGATGACACATACATGTTATCAGCTGGAAGCATAAACCAGAAAATTTGACAATAATCAAAAGCATGTGACAGAAAAGCTGCAGGTTTTCTGCTTTTATTGGCATATATTGTTCCTCCTGAACAGCAAAATATAGTAGATTTAGGGGGATTGAGCAGACCTGTCTATGCTCTCATGAAACAGAGTGGTGATTAAAAAAAATCTGAAGTATTACGTGCTTACTCACCTTCTGTTGGACAGAAAGTTAGGAAATAGAAGGGGGGGAAGAGAGGTTATAATATCTAGGAAGCCCCCTAGTATCAGTCCTTCAGTTGAAAAACTTTAAGGTATCAAGGTATTACAAAACAGAGTGTTATGGGCTAAGAAGAAAATGATGGATGAAAATTCTTCAGATCTTTTAATGGAGAGGATTTGTTTAAAACAAAGTTTGCTACTTATCTATATGTAGGTTGCTAAAAAGGATTTTCTTATTAAAGATTTTAAACAAAATAACCATTTAACTACAATATATGTTGAATGGGTATTTTTTCTCTATTTGTATGTTTCAATATAATTTACTGAAAAAGGATCTTGGGAGGAAAAAACGTATTAATTTTTGAAAATGAAGTAGTTAAAATTCTGTTTCTTGGTCTTTGCTGTTTAAATGATGATTTTGAAAGATTATACTTGTATGTCAGTATTGTGTATTATTGTATGGACTAATGTTGCCTGTAATAAAGAGAACTTTACACAAAGCTGTTTTCTGCATGTAGCCTCTCAGGATTGAGATTTTGTAAAAACAAACAAACAATGATTTGCCTATTAGCAAAAGCTTGAGCACCTGTAGCTAAAAATTTAATAAGTTGGTATTTGTGTCTCCAGCTGCTTGTTTTCAGTTTTCTGTATTGTCATTAGCTCATTGCATCACTAAAATAACAAAAATGGCCAACTAACTTGTGAAGTAGACAAGCATTTTGGAGCGACGCAGTGCTGGGACATGTTTTCAGCCTTTTGACTTGGGCATGAACCACCACCATGGCTGCAAGGTGGATGGTACTTCAAATTGCATTTCCTGCAGACCACAGGAAATGGAAAACCATTCACGGGCTGAGCTGACTTCTGATTGACGAGCCTTTTGGCTTTACAGTCGCTGGAGCTTCTGTTGCATTTTGGCTTCTCTGCAGATCGTGCTTTCAGCTTTCTTTGTGTGTTCACTTAATTCCTTTTTTTTTTNTTTTTTTTTTTTTTTCTTTTTTAACAAGTTTCTTTCAGTCCATTCAAAATAGCTAAAGCTTGTTGGTTCCCCCCCAATGACTTCTCCCTCCTCTCGAGAGTGTTTTTCTCTGTTATTGGCTGACCTTATATAGGAGCTTTAAGAATGACTTCAGTAGTTTGAATGTAGTCATTGGCCATATATTGTGTATGTGAAAAGTGTTCAACCAAAGTTCAGTGATACCCATATACATGACAAGCCTGGATGCTGTGTCCCTTCCACTTCACAAAATAAAAGCACAACGAATATTAAAACACCACCTTATGCTTCAGCCATAGCTAGGGGAACTTGTGAAGTAACTGTTCCTTACAGGCTAGGCTGAAGTACATTTGAATATGATGTACAGTATGCATACAAATGAGCTTGGTGCTTGAAATACCAGCTGCTGCAATGCTAATTTTTTACATTGTAATAAACTGAGCTTGACATAGAGTACTATGGACACTGTTATTTCTGTGACAAAACCTGATTGTATCGTGTGCCTTTCTGAATTGTTTTCTCAATTTTATGCTTTCATTGTTTAATGTAAGTGCTCTGTAAATTATTGGAAGTAATTCTAGACAAAACTAAACATGAATTCCTCGTTCTGTAAGGACGGTGTGAGATCTTTAATGACTGCAGTGTGGGGGCTGTTGGGGAATAGCTGCCGGAGGGCTCGGAGTTACTGGGCAATTATTTATTCACCGATCCCGGCGCCGGGAATTTTAACGACGTCCTGCACAGATAGCAGGAGGCGAACAAAATAATTCTGAACAGGTTTTTCCTGAGGCGGCGGCTAGGACGGGGAGCGAGCGAGGGCGGCCCGCCGCGGCCTCTCCCCCCGCCGGGCCCGCTCCCCGCGCCCTTCCCCGGCGGGACCCGCTCTGCCCTCGCCTTCTCGGGGGGTCCCGCCTGCCGCCAGGGGACCGCGCCCCGGCTCCCCCTGCCCCGGCAGGGCCCGGCCGCCTGTGCGCCTGCTCGGGGCGGCGCGACGTGGCGGCGGCGGGTTCGCCGGCGGAGGGGGCCGCCCCGCCCGCCCCGGCGCGGCTGACAGGCGGGCGGTAGGGAGACGTGTGCGAGCGGGAGCGGCCCGGTGGGTCGCACCCCTCCCCGCCTCGGCCGGGGGTGATGTCGTTATGCGGCGGCTCCGGCCCCGCGGCTGCTCCTCGGCTGCGGCCTCGCGCCGCCCAGATGGCGCGGCGGCCCGAGCTGCTGTGTGGCGCTGCCATCGTGCTGGGCTGCGCCTTCCTCGTCGCCCTCAAAGTCACCTGCAGGTAATGGCGGGGGGGTGGCTTCGGGGGAGCGGGCGGGGGCCGGGCGGACCCGGGGCACGCGGGGCCCGGCCGGCGGGAGCGGCCGCCCGCCGCTCTTCCTGGAGGCGGTGCGTGCCCCGGAGGCCTGGGGCAGAGCCGCCTGCGGCGGTCCCGCCCCGGGGCCTGCGGGTGTGCTGGGGCGTACTCCCGGGGCGCGAGCCCTCGTACCCGCTCTGGCCGCGCGTCTCCGTGCGCTCTGTGGTTGGGCTCGGTGAGGCGCCGCGCGGGGCCGGGTCGTGTCAGGAAGGGCCGTTCCCGGGGTAGGTGACAGACATCTTCCTGGCGGGCCCAACGACATGCGATCCCCATGGCAACGACGGYCGTCCCCGTGTCGCGGGGGAACACCGTCGCCAGCTCAGCGGCGTGGCGGCGGGGGGACACGGGGCCCGGTGACCCGCGCCGGGCAGGGGTTGGCGGGGCAGGGGAGGAGGCCCCCGCTCGCCGCCTTAATACATGGGCGGGGAAGAGGCGACGGTGTTTTTAAGACACATACGCCTTCATCGGGGGGCGTCGGGGTGTGGCGGTAGGTACGCGGATGCGCACCACCTGAGGGACAGGCGCTTCGTTGAGAAAGCTGTTTTTCCTCATCTCCAGAGAATAACTCGCACCTCGCGTTGCTACAGCAGGACTGAGGGGGCACAGGGCTGAAACCCTTTCCTCGGTGCACTCAGCCGGCTGCGTCGGCATGGGGGTACGAAGTGGAGGGAAACAGGTCTCTTCTGGCTCGTGTGTTAGTGTCGATGCCCCCCATTACCTGCACCTGCTTCAGACAGAAAGATGCTTTGCATTTTTTTTTCCCCCAGTCTGGTGGTGCTCCTCTTGGGAGCTGGAAGTTTCTTCATTGCAAAAATCTCTTTGGTTCCTGCTTGCTGAGAGCCTGGCGTACGTGGAACCAGATGATGTTTGTAGCTGGAAGTGTGGGGAGAGTTGGGTAGGCACATAAATGCGCTGCAGCTGGGCAGCTCGTTTTGGGAGCCTAAGCTGGGTTCTGAATGTTCTGGTTGGGTTTTAGGTCAAGGTGACTGTTACGAGCTTCAAGTCATACTATATTAATTTAAGAACATCTGCTGCATTTGGGGTTTAATTTTGGGAGTGGGAGAAGGCTACAAGGATCTGATTACTTCCCTATTCTGCAGAATCTGACAGATTTTTGTTCCAAGAAACACTTGATTCACAGGTAATACTTCTGAAAAATACTAAGGCCTTCTTTTCTCAGCTTCCCACAGAGGATGTATTATTTGAATTGGAGTGAATTTTAAGTCTATGAATGAGTTGCTCTGTGAGCAGCAGTACCTCTGTTGCAGTAGTCTGTATCTCGCAGTGACCACATAATTTAGATGAAAGTGTAAAGCTCTTGCCATATTACAGAATGTACAGTGAAGGATTTCTGAACTTAATCACCTCCCTGTTTTACTGTCCACTACTAAAAAATTAATTTTTTTTTCACACTTACAATGATGCTTCTGTTTTCTTCCTGCTCTCCTTTATTTAAAACCTGCATGTTCCTTTCATTTTACTGCTAGCTGTGTTTGAAAGCTCACAAATGGAATGTGCTTGGAATGTGCTTCTTGCCACCCTGTACTCTGTACAGGAAGTTTGATTGGAGGGTTTTGGCTTTTCAGGTTGTAGTTAAATAGACAGACAAATATCAGAAAAGTATTCCCTGTTCTATTGATATCAGAAACATAGAAAATTCAAGTGTAAAAATTCCATGTGCAAATTGGAGGATGGTGAATTGCACATGTTAACTAGGACTGCAGTACATAGTTTCTCACCACGCATCAGTATGATTTGCAAACAAGTCTCAGCACTAGAGTGCAGTTACTACCACTACGCTTACAACACGTAACTTTCGAGACCAATGGATAAAAAGTAGGGAAAGGGAAAATTCCTTTACTACAAGGCAATCCGTTAGTGGGGTTTGAGGTACTGCAGGTTTGTAGTGGCTCAAGGAATAGCGAAATGAAGCCTGATCTAACGTGTTATTATGGAAAGCCTGTGGTTTAGAACCTGAATTATTTCTGGCACTATGCAAATGTCTTTCGAGACAACCCCACGCCGGGGACCTTGCAAAGGGGCTGATCCTAAGGGCACTTGCATGTGCTTTCCTTTATTACCAGGTTGTTCTGTTGAAATGAGTTTAAGTTTTTATAGGCTCTGTGCAGCAGGTAAATAACACAATTGGTGTTTTAATAAACAGTATGTGATTATTATGTTTGTATAATCATTTATTATGTAATCCTCAGTTTATACTTGTATAATTTTTAGGGGTTCAGAGCACTATTCTCTTTGTAAACCTGGGAATTATGTAAAAGTACTCTGTTATGCATTTGGTATTGCAGAGGGAGACACTACTGAGCAAATCAGCTTAAGAAGCTGGCAGCTATTGATTTATTGTGTTTTGTTTTTTAATAATTACTGGAGTGTTTTTTCATATTTGAAGGTAGCCATGTAGTTCCTGACTCATTCATGTCATGGGACTTCTGTTGATCTGTTCTACAGTTTCTTGCAATTTGGAGCCAATTTCGTATCTCATTTTTAAAGCTTACGCTATAACTCTTGAACCAATTGTCCACTTTCAGTTTAATTCAGTAGAGGAAGCAGAGGTTTTAAACATATTTAGGTTGTCCGTTTTCATTAAACTAGTTAAAGAGGAGAAATTCTGCTTAATGTCTCTGAAGAAGTATATGTTGATGTGAGATCAACGCTTCGCTGCCATGTTTCACTTTCAAGCAGCTAATCAGCGTGTGCGTGCTGACCTGTGAGTTAGAGCCGTAGTGCATCAGTGTTCTGTCCTGTCCAGCTGGCAGTTAGAGATCACGGGAAGAAGCTAGCCGTTTGGACAAGCACAGGGTGCAGGAATGGGAGGGAATGAGAGGTGTTGGTTGTGAGGTGACGTAGGAACCTAAGGGTTGGGGAAGGAGGTGCTGGGTTACTGATTGAGGGAGAAGGGAAGGAACAAAGGTAGAAGTCCGTAGAAGAAACTAGATTTTTGGCCATCTGTGTGAAAACATAATTTTGTGAGTAGTGGAATTAATTAATTGTAAACATGAGGAACCAGTGAATATTTTCAAAATTCTGGATTTTGAAGCAAATATTGTCTTCTACATATGAATTAAGAATTTCCATAACTTTTAGAAAATATACTGGGAGTGATTCTTAAATGTTGAGCTTTAAGTGTATGGTTAGTAACCTGGACACGAGAGAAGAGCTGTGGCTTTTGTAGGTCTGTATTGTAAAAACAAAGGTACTTCTTACAAACCAGAATGATTGTAAARTTTGAAAATGTGGCAGCATTTATAGGAGGTTGCTTAATGTATGAGTTTGACAGTGTTTGGGGCTCAATAATTTTATCACAATTACTAAAATTGTAACCTGAGAAGAATCAAATATCAGGTAAAAAGATTTTTGTATTAGCTTTTTATTGCAATACCAGGTAAAGGAATGCACAGTCTTTCCTAAAACTTCTTGTCACATAAGGAACCATGGCAAAACTAAGCATTACAGTGGTGTGGTCCAGTTTTTAATCTGACTTGCTCTAGTGTAATTATAGCTACTGGAAAATTTTGGAGTTAAGAGAAGATAAAAAAGAGAATATGATCATTCACTTGCATTTAAGGCAGTTTATACCATAACAACTTCTGAACACCTTGGACATGCCGAGTTCTGGATTGTTTGATTTCTGACTTCATAGAAAACTGTTTTCTGAGTATTTGGTTTACATTCTTGGTGTTACTGATCAAACTAATTTCTCTTAAGAAACTTAATCTGTCATAATCTCTTTAAATTGAGATTCTGTATTTGTTGATACTGGCCTTACATTGAAGAGAAAGTGTGCCCTGAACAGTTTGCAGTCCCTGCTCTAATCAGTAAAATAAACTAACACACATTTACATATTTTTTCCTAATACAACGTAAAAGAATAGAAGTGTAAAATACTTTAAAGCAAAGCATAAGGCAGGGTAATAATCTCTGTTTACATRAACATCACATCACAAAACTTTATGACCAGTGTCTCTTCTCTTATCAGGGTGCTGTTACCTAAAGTACAAGTGTTAAAAGAGGATGAGGCCAGGGAAGAAATCCAAAGAAATCACTCTTCCTGGTAATTTTATGCTGTATAGCAACCAGCAATAAGTGTGAGCTAACATACCCATAAACATAGTGCATGGTATCACAGTGTGACTTTCTAAAACTTGTTAAGGGTGATCTTTAGATTTTTATGGTATTTCATGAAACTAACTCAGATAATGTAAGTTGTAGTCATTTACATCAATTTCTAGAGTTTTGTCATTGCATGACCTTTGCTAAGATTAAAAATTAGGGCTTTGGGCACGCTTTTTTAACTACTGCTGTACAGTCTCAACAACCACTCTTAATTTCCTTCCTGCAGCCGAGCAAAAGATGTAACAATGCCAGCGAAGCTTCCAGTGAATTTTTTCTCCACAAGATCTCCAGTCATTGATCTTTTTCGGGGACAATTAGACTATGCAGATCACCTTCGTCAGGATTCAGAAATTGTGCTGTATTTCTTCTATGCGCCATGGTGTGGCCAGTCCATTGCAGCAAGAGAAGAAATAGAACATGTGGCCAGCAGCTTGTCAGACCAGGTAACTCCAGAGAAGATACGATCTTAACATGACCTGATGGCTTTTTAATCTCCAAGCCGATGCTAATTTCTGTCATCCCATGGGAACCAGTAGGACTTGAATGCTCACATTTTAGGGTAACTCAGCCAGTCATCTTAATTTTAATTTAACATACAGAGTGTTAGAATAAATGGAGAAAACCTGTGACTCCTGCTCAGTTGTCTGTTATTTCTGCTCCTGAATGGGGAACTCTACAAGTTTCTTCTTGTAAAGTGTTCTCAGATTTATTCACCTGCCTTCAGACAGAAATTACAGGGAGTTTGCTTCCAGTTCCAGGATCCTTGGAGGCACTGGTAATCATATAAGATTGCAGCCATAGCACTGCCTGCTAGCAGTTGGTTACCTGTGAACACTTCACAGGCACAGCTGTCCTAAACCGCCGCTTGTTGAGCTCTGCTCTGCAGAAAAAGTAATTAATACGGATTATGACTAAGTTAGTAAATTTGAAGGATTTAGATTAAGAAGCTTAAAAACTAGAAAGAAAAGTGACCAAAAGGATTGCTGTTGCAAAATGACAAAAAAAATTACAATAATAATTAAAAAAAAAAAAGTCTTGTGTCATAGAATTAAGAGGAGCAGATATGGAATACTGAGTTGAAAAGACACTGAAAATAGCAGATGGAATGGATTGGAAAAAATACATGTTAGATAAAGAAGGTCACAGTAATGTAGTTTGTTAGCTGTGAATTTTTACCTGCTTTGCAGGTGCTGTTTGTGGCTGTAAATTGCTGGTGGAACCAGGGGAAATGCAGGAAGCAGAAGCATTTCTTTTATTTTCCTGTGATACACTTATACCATCGGAGGTAAGACTTCATACGTACAGTCTGGGGTTTTTATTGTTGTTTTGGGAAACAGAGATATTGTATAAAATGTTGCATTTTGAAAATGTTATATTTATGGCTATAGTAAATAGTTGTAGAGGAGGAGATTCTGGGTGAAGCTCATCCTGTGTGCTACTTAGGTGTCAAGAAGGGCTGTAAATGTCAGTTAAATCACATGCTGCGCAATTCTTCATCCTTAAGGAAATTTTCTTTTGCCTGTGCATCTGTCTCCTGGAAGTTCTGCCTCCAATGAAAAGTAAAGAATTCAGATTTATATATTAATTTCAGTTGTCTGCTTGCTCTGTAGATGGATTATATCAACTGGTCCCAATTTGTGACAGCAATGAAGTATGTACTTAAGGACTATTGAAGTTAGTAGAATTTAAATGCATATTTAAAGGACTATTGAAGTTAGTGGAATTTAAGTGCATATTTAAATGGCACTATGTACTGAAGACTTTTGTCTAAATTTGAACTTGCCACTCGCTTTTTTATGCTCCAAATGTTGAGATATCATTGTATAAAATCTTATATAATCTCACTTTTATTTTTTATTATTTGTATGTATTATGCTTTTTGGTTCCCCCCTCCCCCNTGGAGCAGAAGGTAAGGAAACACACTTTGCTGTGTAGTTTATCACTTGCATTTTACTTGTGTACTCTAGTCTTGAACTGCAGCTCTCTTCAATTACAGAGGCTGATTTTGTTTTTTTGGGGGGGATTTATGTATTGGGGAGGAACAATCCTGATCTTTGTCAGCTGAAGTTGGAATAGACACAGATGGCACTGGCATAATTCAAACTGTAATAAAAAAMCCCTGCAATCCCACTTGGATGTACATTGACTTAAACTTATTTGATCTTGAAATTACAACACAATAGATGGATATACTTGGGTATTATCAGTAACCTTAAACAGAGTTGCAACAAGTTGAGATGTAAATTCATATTGATACTTCATAAAAACCCCAAAGGGCAATGCACCCCTCATGCCTGAGATATTAAACCTCAAATGTTGTGTACTGGGCATGTGACATGTTGAAGCAGTGCATGTTGCTGTTAAGACAAAGGTTTGTAATAAACCAGTGTGGATGTAGAATAAGCTAGTGGGCTCTAGAAGACCATTTCAAAGCATCTGAATATAGGTGTATCAGTGCGAGTTTGATATTTTTCAGAGTGTCTGTGTGTATAAACTATACTAAAAAAATGCATCACATTAAATTCTTCAGTGGGAATGGACTAATTCCTCATGCTTTTTGTGTTTGATTTCATTTTGGACTGTGATGCTTTGTCCAACCTAATGATAATAAATCAGATGCAGGATTTCAAGGGGATGAAGGAGAAGCTCTGGAAATCATGGCCACAAGGCCCGGCCCACCTTCTGTTTTAGCACTACCTAATGAGGTGTGAGCTGTTTTATCAGATGGCTGGTGGAGAAACTGTAGCCTCGCTGAGTCTGTTCATCAGCAGTGCGATTGGATTCGTCCCTGCTTGATTGAGTGCTACTTGTAAAAGTCTATGTAAAAATATTGCACCTTTTCAGATTGATACTGTTTGAACTTTCTAAAGATTTTTAAAAACCAAGTGAAAATAGTGACATTTTTCAGATCTGTATTTTTAAGTCACATGTATTTACTTCGGACAAAGCAGAAAGATACGTATATGATGATATAATTCATACCTGCATTTTTTCTTTAATGGGACTCAGAGGTGGTCTCCATCCTTTCGTCCCCACCAACACACTGCACCTACCCATAGACACTGCGTTAGAGTCATTGCAATTTCTGTGCTGTACTTCAAGTCTGGTAACACAACTCCTCTATCAGTTACAGAAGCCACTGTTAATTAACACAGAGAGCAATTCCCTAGAGGCTGAGCATGCTGTTTATGTAACTCCTGTCTCTGCCACCCCCAGGAGGGACTCCCTCTATTGTTAATTTAAGTCTTAATGTTCTATTATTTTTTTTGGTACTAGTTTTGGACCAATTGAATACAAAGGCCCTATGAGTGCTGTTTATATTGAAAAGTTTGTTCGCCGGGTGATGACACCACTACTCTACATCTCGTCTCGATCAAAATTACTAGATTTCCTCTCAAATTATGAGGTACTTGTCTCTCTTCTCTAGCTTTACCACTGTGGTTCAGAAAGAGTTTGACTTGTTTCACGATTAAAATTGATCTGCTCCAAAGTACTAGTTTATTTCCAGCATCCTGAAATCAGTGCCCTGTAAATTTGTTAAAATCATAAAAATATGAAATGACAAATTCATAATGCTGGTTCCCTCTATAGTGACTTATGATATAGTGATGCTCTTAATTTACAGTACTTTAGTATGTAGAGACAACAATCAAAGTTGTTACCTCACCAAAAAGTTACATATGAACAAGAAAGAAGGGAGAAATCTTTTCGCAAAAATCTTGCAGTCTAAGTTGGGAAAGCATTTGAGAAATATATAATCACTGCTTTAATTTTTAAAGGAATATTAAACCTTTCTAATAAGATAAGTCTGTTAAGTAAAAACAAATGTGAAATCAGTTGAAATAACGGCTCCTAACCACCTCATATGCTGTAACTTCATGATTTTAATCCACTGGTACATGGTGTTCTATTAATTTTCGGTCTGTTGTGTTCAGAGGTGCCAAGATTGGTAGTAATACTAGTGGATTAATAACTTCCAATTAGACAAAATGCGCTTACAACAGAACCATTTATAATCCCTTTATAACTGTTCATTTCTGTAGCGCACAGTGGAGAAATACCATAATCTTACTAAACCCCAAGCTGTTAGAGCAGAATGGAAAACCTGATCAACAAATCGATGCTGTAGTAGCGGCCAAAACATGCGAGCGGCTTTCCAGTGTTTCAGAATGAAGCAGAGTTCCTGTCTGAGTTAGYGCGCGTTCTAATGACTGGTTCTGCTGCAGGATGGAGCACGACCTGTGCTGTTAAATGAAAGCTGCCACAGCGTAAGGGGACGCACACAGGTAGTTACCGTGGGTAGGTGCTGTGCTGTTCACACTCCAGTTTATCCCTCAGGAGCTATTAATGGCTTTTAGTTTCCCAGTGTTTTAAGCAGGGACTGTGAGTCAGGAGTAGCGAGTTGTGTGTCTGTCTCTGATGCTGATACTTTCTGTGACCACAAGCAATTCTATTGTCCTTTCACTGCTTCAGTTTTGCCATTCTAAAACTCTGTTATTTTTTTGCCTCCTATAGAGATTTGAAAACAGCCATGCTTGGTTTTTGGTCCGTTTTATGTGAATTATTTCTTGGTAGTCTGCAAAAGGTAGCTAATAAGCATAGTGTCATTAAGCTTAAATTTGCTTTACAGTAGGAGGTGCACTTCCATTGGAAAAAGACTAAGATAAAAGACAAATTTATGGGGGGACCAGAAAATATTTTTTTAAATACTGCTTAGCAATTGGACAGATATTTTTATTTCTATGTTCAAACTTCCCCCCCTTCCTGTGCTTCAAATTCTGTGGCTCCAAATGCCCAATCTCTGTTTATGTTCAGCGTTTGTTGGTTCTTTTTTCTGAAATGGACTAAGAATAGAGTCTCATCTGTCATGCTGCCCCTCAGTCATGTAAGGCTGAGGTTATTTCCCAGACCGTGGCACTAGGTGCTCAGTGTCTTGCCTCGGTAGAGTTAAGCAAGAGGGGGAGAAGGGGATACAAAAATAACAACCAACTCATGCAGTAAGATCCATTCAGGGAACTGGGCATTGGCTAGTGCAAACCCAGGTGAGTGCAATAAGAAAAGCATATGCTGAGTGATCAGGAACTGGGATACAGGGAAGACCTAAGAAATAAAGAATTGTATATGAAGATGGATGGAGAGGGAAACATAGTCAGGCACAAAGGAAGAATTAGTTTTAAGCCAGAAATAAACACGTTTCATCATTTTAAACAGTTAGAAATGTGAACGTTTTCTAATGTTTTCCATGCAAGTTGAGGAACTTTATACCTTGTAGGAGAAGATACAATCCAGGAGGTGACTCGGGTGTTTAAGTGAGAAAGTTTGAGGAATAGAGTAGGTTACAGGAAGTGGACGTATGGCACAAACTAATTGCTATTTTGAGAGCCTTGGTTAGTGTCTTCCTTTGATTTTTGATCTCTTATATAGTAAAAAATGTTAATTTTTAGCGGAAGGGAAAGGAGAGAAGACTGTAAAGGATAGATCATTGGACATTTTGACCACTGTCTGCTGCCTGATCAGGTTTGTTAGATGTCTTCATTGAAAAGCTAATTAATTTGAAGCTCTGAATATTTTCTGAAAGATTTGTAATTATCAGTGTCTAATTTTCAGTCCTGTGTTCTGCTAGGGAGTGGGTTCTGCAAACTTATGTTAGGGGTGTTTAATTTTGACTTGAAAATTTCAATTGAAAAGAACCTCCTTGTAGCTGATCCCCAGACTGCACTTAGGCAGTGCCCGTTCTGTTCCTTGGCTGTTTCATTCTACTTTGGTATTAAGGTCTCCCATATTAACGAAGCAGTAGGTCGCAGAGCAGTTGCCCGTCACTCACTTTTGGTCCCCATTGTTTTGTTTCTCTGTCCAAGGATAGCACTATGTATAATCTGGAGTATGCAATAGGTTGGTAAGTTATTAGTAGATGAGTGATTCATTTGCAGGGCATCATGTTGAGCTGAAGTTCTGCTCAGCATGTATTTTCACACATAAAAGAGTTACTGTGCCCTTCTTTTCTTGTTTCAAGGGCATTTTGTTGTTGCCTGTCAATTTACTGATAGCCAGGACTTCAAGCCCATAGTTGTCCTTTTCCATCTAATCTGTGAAGCTTTTGGTGCTTTAATTTTGTATTCAAATTCCAGTAGCCAGCTTTTGATGGAAAAAGCATCTAGCAAAGAAAACCAGGAGCTCTACCCACACTCAATTGAATATCGAAATCCATTAAACATGTTAGCATGCCTGAACTAACAAGTACTGTAAAGATACCAAGATAAACATTCAAAGCATTTTTTTTGTAAGTTGACCCACACCAAGAAATACTGAAATCTAGCAGTATTTTATCTCGTATTAAAATGTTAATTAGCATGTTTTTGTTTCTAAGAAATACTGATGAACAGAATCCGGCTAAATGTAAGAGCAAGTGGTGTTGGTTACATGGTGTTATGTCCATTCCGCAACCAAATAATGAACATCGTGAGATGCTGTATTGCTCTCACGAGAGGGCGCTCAAACCTCGTGAAAAAAAGCTGGTTGAAGACTCACGTCTTCACTGCAAGTTAAGATTTTGCATTTTCTGATACTGTTCAAGGTTTTTTTTGTGGTTGTGGAATGATACTAGTGCAAAACTAGAACTGGATAAGAATAAGAATTTAATTTTTGAGAGCAAGGAAAAAAATCCTGTTTGGAAAGCAGTTAAAATCTTGGAATGCGTAGGAAGATCTAAGTTACATCAGGAGAAAGATACGCAGTTCCTACCATAACTCCACATACCTGYAAGTACCTATAATCAGACTTCTTTTGTTTTCTTAACTGCAGAGATATAACAGTTTCATTTTAATCCAAACTGGCATGTCTCATTCCTCATCTGACTAACCCAGCTACTAGAAATGGCCTCATCCTTCTGAGGCACAGAGGAGGAAAACATGCAGCTTCTGTAGTTAGACAAAAAGCTTCATTCACTTAGGAAAATTAAATGTGCCCGGGGAGCTCATCATTTTCTGGCTTTGGGAGAGGTGGGGGAGGAGTTGGTCTCTCTGGGAGGTAGCTGGCATGTGTCTTAACATGGTGTCAGCTTTCTTTGCTCTATTTGTGTAGAAAGGCTTCCTGAGCGTTAACCAGCTGTGTAGGATCTGACCCAGAAGTGGATTTGGCTTAAAAGCTTGCTCTTGTGTGGGGTACTGTGGTGCCTATGTTAAATGATGATATGAGAATTCATTTTCCGTTCGGGATACACAGTGTTTTTAACATCATTAGAAAATGAACAGACTTTTACTTGTAAATTTAATTAATCTAATATCAAYCAACAGTTTCTTCTTTGCATTTCTACAGTATAGAATTAGTGGTGTGTAATATTGGTTCTTCTGTTCCCCAGAGATAACACTTTCCTTTCCTCTTGCTGTTTTCTTTCCTGTGTTCACAGGTACAATGAGGCAGGAATTGCCTGCCTGCACAAGTCTGAAATTCTGAAAAAAAAAAAATCATCTCCCTTACCTCAATGCGATATAGCCAAAACATAAAAATAAATAAAGACAAATTGGGATAGAAATAACTTAATTGAATAGTAAAAGTGTTCATCTAATTGTAAAAGCTAATCAGTAGCTGTGGATTTTTTTCTGTTCCCATTACTTCGCATTTATTGGCCTTTAAATTTCAGAGCTCTTTCATAGCATAGTCATTTAATACTGTGTTTCTGCAACTCTTCTGAGTCAGCTGTAGTTTCGATGATTCCCAATAACCTTTGCAAATTTTGTTCCTCATCCTTCTCTCCCTTTTCTAAAGTGTTCATAGAAATGTTGAACTATATGAGCATCAGTACACATCCTGGCTGGCTGTCTTTGACTGTGGAAAAACAATAACTTCTACCTGTAGTCTTCTGTCTTTTTTACTAATATAGAAAAGGCCCTTCCGTGTTACTCCTTATCACCTTAGTTTCTTCCAAGGTGTTTGGTAACTTCTTGTAGGCTTTTGGGGAATTACAGTATGCTGCATTGAGTAGATCAGTCATCTACAAGCTTGCTCATTTCTTCAAAGAACTGTGATAGACTTGAGGCATGGTTCAGTAATAAAACCATGTTGGCTGTTCTCCCATAAAAATTACTCACCTGAAGATCTCTGTTAATTCTTAAAGTTTCTATAAACTTGCTGTTCTGTAATTGTTGAGATTCTTGTCAAGTCTGTTACTTGTTTGATTTAATTGGCATCACACATCACTTTCCATTCCGCTGGTGTAGATAGCAATGCCAATGCTCCTAATGCGGTGTCTTTAAACTATCCCTATGTCACATTCCAATATTTTATCATCCAACTTTATATAGCAGCAAGTCATATCCTGTTCAGCTGATTATTCCTAACTGCCTGCATGAAGATAGTTAACCATAACTCCACACAGATGATTGCTTGGAAGCAGCTGATCATCAATAACAGCTTTTATGTAGATGCCCATATAAACTGTATGCAGGTAGCTGTTGCTACATCAGTTACTGATTGTTTTGGATGTTCTTACATGAAAGGAAGTGGGAGTTGCTGCCATCAAGCTCCTCTTAGCATACTTGTATTCAAAACTAGGAACGTCTTATTTACATTGAGATATCTCTTCTGTAAGACTTGAATCTCACTTGTATGGAGCAAGATTCCATGTTAGTTGCTAGCACCTGTAAGTTCAATTTTGTTAAAATGAACAGAGTAGTTGGTATTAGCAAGTGAATCTCTTCATTCTGACAGAAGAACAGGAAAATTTGCATGGTACTTGAGAAGAAATACAGCATTTTAGACGCTTTCCTTATATGTATAATTGCAGCCTGTAACAGGGAGCAAATTTTAACTATTCTGGGATGATCATTAAAAAGACATTAATTAACCAGATTACTGATTAGGCATATAGTATTAGTATATATTCTCCCACTACAATTTTTTCTTATTGAAAAAACACTTTCCAAAAATGTCTCCTGGAAACATCTTATTCTTCACAGTCTGGAATTCTTAAGCTGCTATTAGTGTACAACAGAACTGGCAGTCAGAATCAGAATACCACCTTTTTTAATAACTTTATAAATACTTCTAGATCTGACTTTTGGCTTTTTGTCACATTTTACTGTCACTTTTGACTCTTCTTTCATTCACTATTTGGTGCCATAAGTTCGCTTTGTACAGTAATGGTATTCAAAAATGGTCCTAGGAAATGGGAAACTAAAATTTTTATCATCTTATCTGTCTCCTTATTTTGGTTGACTTGAGTGCTTTAAAAGTTTTTTATAAGGGATTGCTTCTTTTTACTGTCTTAATTTGGTACTAGGAGAAAAAGATGAACACTAATTACTAACCTGTTTATTGTTTAAAAAACAAGAATGAGTGCTATTATTTTTTCACTTCTATTTTTATTTATATTTTTATTTCCTTCTTGACAATTGTTATTGCAGAAATTTCACTAATTGCTTGTATATCTTTTTTTTTTTTTTTTAATTGATAATTTTCTTGGGATACCTCATAAGGAATCTTTATGAACAAGGGTCTTGTGTTTAGCATTCATTCATGAAAGATAATTCCTGCCTAAAAAGAGCAGGTCATTAGTTGGAACGGGCAATGCTGTTATTGGTGAACATCCTGAGATCGCTAATTCATACTGAATTAGCTCAATTCATATGGCTGATATGAGTAACTGAATTCATATCACTAATGACAGTAACAGGTAAAATACATGTTCATGTTTTAAAAAGAAATTAAAAATTTTATATGTAAAACTCAACAAAAAAATAAAGCAGCCTCCAGAATACCAAATGAAAATACTTATGTGGGAATACTTCTGCCATGCAAATGGGTGATCGGAAGTCTGGAATTTTTTGTTCCACAGCAATCCCTAGAGTGCTCTTGCTTTGTGTATCAAACACTCTTTCTGTATGCACTGGTGGAACTGGGAAACAAACAGTACAAAATAACCAAATTTCATCACTTACTCTGTCCTGAAAGTTTATTAAGCCAATTTGAGTGATGCGTTAAAAAACATAATTAATTTTTAATGGATTATATTTTGCAAAATTTAAAACCAAAGCTTAATTGAAATTTTGGAACAAGAGAAGTCAAAAAACTACGCACCTCTCTGTTCCAAGTCAGCTTCTCCCAGATTCTCTTCCTGAATTTAATATGAATCCATTCAGGCTTCATACTTGGCAAAGTCAATAGGCCTATTTAGGGATGAGTCTTTTAAATTTTGAATTGTCTGTTTGGCAATTTGAAGAACTTTATGGATATGCAGGTGGGATATGGGGCGCTCTCATTATTTTTGTGCAGCTGGTCTCTCACTGACTCCTGCAGCATATACTGAAAGAATTTACAATGACCGATAGCTTAATGATGGGATGATAAGTTGGCTTAGCAGTTCAAGTATTCACGCACAAAATGTGTGAATTCATATGTAGTTGCTAATTATGTGCAACACAGGGAACAATTAAAGTGTTACTTTTATACTCTGAAAAATCACATTTGATATTCCAGTTCTAAAAGAAGTCTTTATGATGCTTATGGTTCTTATGTTGGTGCTGGAACTGACTCATAAAATAGTTGCAAAGCAAATATTAATTGTTTTTAGTGAACTTTAATAGCTAACATGGAAAGTATGCGGTTTGAAACTTATGCATCTACAGCCGTAAAAACCCTCTCTCATACATACCTTTTGAATGACAACTTTAGAACTGATTTCCATTCAATCTTTTAATACTAAAATTTTTCTTGCAGCATAAAGTGACTGTTCTTCAGTAAACATTGTTGTCTTTTTAAAATCTGTTGTGTTTTACTGTAGGCAAATAATTGCTGTGCCCCATGTATTTATACTTGAAAATAGCTTAACTAACTCTAATTCTTATTATTTCAGCCTGGAGTTCTAGGATATTTTGAGTTCAATGCTTCACCTCAACCGCCTGGTTATTTAACATTCTTCACRTCAGCATTACATTCATTAAAGAAAGGTAGAAGCTGCATTTTCATAATTTAAGGCATCTGTGATTGAGTTATGGGCTTCAGTAGTTTTTTGCAATATTTTGTAACTTGGGAATTAATCCCTTTTGAGTGTTTCTTGATGTTGATCTAATTATGAGACTGTCTTTTATTACAGTGCGAGGATTGTTTACATAAAAGGCTTATGTGATTGGCCATCATGGAATAAAGTCTATGACAGGCTGCTATTCAAGGATATGTTAAGATACAGTTTCCTCAAAAACCTAAATGTGTAGCTGCAGCCCATATAGTGCCATAATCAGACTAGCACTTATTTAAGTTGAATCCAAGAGTGTTTGTCTTGTGCCACATTTGAAATGTCCGGTTCAGAGGCGTTAGGATGAACTTGACTTTGTCAATACTTAGTAACTGAATTCAACAAAGTGCTTTCCTGGATGGAGTTATAGAGCTGGTACAAGATAGCATGATGAGAAGGGCTTCCTCCCCATGTTGTTTTGCATTAATAATCTAAAATACAAAACCTCTTGTGTTTAAATATGCAAACTTTGTATATGATTAATACCTTTTTGGGGGGGGGGGTGTGTCATAAATTCTGGATAGAACTTTCTTAAAGTTAAGATTAGCACATTTTGTGGATATTTCTTCCTGTCAGCAAATGAAGGAAATTGATACCATTATTCTGATTTTTACTGTGCTACTGACTTGGTATATGATATAGAACCTGTTCTCCTATATTTTGTTCTGTAATTTCCCCATTTATATGTTGGGATAGTTCTTTGCAACGTAAAATAAGAAGCATTCTATCCTTGTGTGTACATATTTATAATTATAGAAATACTATAATACGTATTTATATATTTACTATAAATGTACATCATCTAAACAGTCAATGTTCATACATTTTCCTTATATGTATATCTCATCTTGGCTTTTGAGATGCTGTAACATGTAGCAAGGTGCATCTATGATACCAGATTCTATATTTAATAAGCAAATCAAGAAATTGGACAATTCAGGTTAACATTCTCTATACCTTGAGTGCAGAAGAGGAACATGTTTGTTCTTGTTGCCTGCTCTTGTCATCTTTCTTCTGTCTCACTTAATCACCAATATTGGCAGTTGCTATTCAGTAAGATTTCTGTGCCTTTGCACAGCAATGTTCTGTGTTTTGGTTTGAAGGTGTTCTTCTAAGGTTTTCAGGAGAGAAGTTCGGTGTGTATAATTGTATTTAAAAACTGAAGATTTGCCCTTTCAGATTACCTTGGAACAATACGCTTTGGAGTGATTACGGATAAACATGTTGCAGAGGAGATCTCATTGGTGCATTCAGGCAGTGTATATTTGCACAGACATGTCAACACATCTCTTGTGAGTGTTGTATTTATGTTGTAGTGACTCTGAGACGGTACATGGAGATTGAAGCTCTGTTGTAGTAGACCGTGAATAAGTGTTTCACGGAGCTTTAGGATACAGGATGTTTAAGAACGATATTTTTGTACAGTAATATACATTTTTCATTCTACCAGTCAGCAGCTGTTCTAAACAGTAGCTAAGACCAAAGTTGATTGTCTCTATTGAAACAAAACCCAAAAAACCCAAGCACCTCAGAAATGACTGCACAAAGACTTTTTCCTAAAGTTTCTATCTCTTTCAGTGGGTCAGAATTAGAAGGCTACTTGAATGAGGATATGGACAAAGAGATTTTGTGGAAGATAGTAAGAATAGTGAAAACTTGCATTTCAATATAAAGCTATGACATTACACTGATTAGAAAAATCATGCAAATTAATTTAATTGAAAAGTTATAGTAACTCTTAATCCATGTGCCTGATTTTTGGAAGACTGAGACTGAAAAATACTAACTTTCAGATTTGCTATTTGGCGTAGAGACCTTATCTGTCCACATTGCTACCATGAGTGGAAACTCTGTGAAGATAAATATTGTAATGTGTATTTTATTCAATTGAGACTAGGGAAAACATGGATTTTTCAGGTTATATTATTGGTAAATACATAAAACTACTTTTGTCTGTGTAAATGATTTAAGATAAACTTGCCTTAATTTATTAAAATGACCCTAGAAGCTGTGAGCGCTTTTTATTATGCATTTCTTTTCCCCGCATTCAGTAATAAGAAATACCAGTTTTAAATGCAGTCTTGATGTTGGGGTCTTAAAAGATTAATTTAAAATGAGTTAATATGGTGAATGAGTAGTGGGAAAAAGTTTTCTAATATGCCGTAAATCAAGATATGTGATGATACCGACTTAGAGACTGAGCTCTTTCACTTATAAAAAAAAATTTATACTAGTGAGAAGAGTAAAGATTATAAAGATGTAGTAAAAGAAAGAGGAGCTTCCCTGGTAGAATACTTTTTTTGCCTGAAAGATTGTGTGTGTTACTATGATCTGATGTGCATTTGGAAAGATTTCCCAAAGGGAAAGGGTATATGAAACTCGGAAGAGAGTTTTAGGCATTACAGTAACAAAGCATGCCATATTTGAGGACTGCATTCATTACTAAACCAAGTGAGGACAAATAATTTTTTTTTCCCCCTTCAAGATCTATCCAAATGATGTCATGAACTATACTGCTGAGAACATTTGCAAGTGGGCTCTAGAAAATCAAGAGATGCTTATACGCTGGCTGAGACCACATGGTGGAAAAAGCCTTCTTCTAAACAATGAGCTGAAGAAAGGACCAGCACTTCTCATATTTATACCTTACAATCCCTTAGCAGAAATTCATCCTCTTTTAGATGAAGTAAGTGAAATAATTATTTTTTTACTTCAAAAATACTAGAGAACTCTAGTCAGGGTTCTGAGCTTAATTGTGACAGATATTTTATTTCACTGTTCCAAGTATTCAATTTTGTTTAAAAACATGTTTTCTCAAGCCATATTGTCACAACTCCCTTATGCTGRTTTGCATCCCACACAACATGCCTTTGTCTCATGTCAACAGTTGTTTAGAACAAGCAGCTAACTCTTTTCTTTGACTGACTTCCTTTTGTGGTGAGTGCTGTGTGAGAGATGCAGATCTTTGGTCTTCTGTTCCAGCTGACATAGCTCAAACGAAAGCTCAAGAACGTATTGAGTATTGCAGGACTTGTATTTTGTCCACCCCATTCTATCTCTCCTCTCCTTCCATCTTTCCAGAGGTGGTTACGCAAGGAAGAATGGACCTTTTATTAAACCAGAGTGTTATTTGAAATATAGCCCAATTGAAAGACTACTCAGAACTAATCTGATTTTTATATCCTGTGCGTTCCTTAGTTGCCTTCCAATTTTCTCTTCCTCTGTCATTATTTCCAATTCTGAACTGCCTAGGACAGGAGTTTGTGTAGCTGTGCAGTGGATGAGATGGGGAAACTAATGTGGCTGAAAAATATTTTTTTTTCCTGGGCTATTTTTCGTCTGGAACCCACTGTCCCATTTAGTATATCACACAGCTGCACATCACAGTGGTGATCGCATAGCACTAAGGAGAGTGTGGAACAAGAAACAAGCATCTGTGGAAGATGAAAAGCAGGGCTAAGTTTTGGTGGCAATGCTGACTTATATACATGGCATCTATGTCCTGGAATGTGTGGTTTCCACAAGGAGGCCTAATTAATATTGCAGTGTCTGAAACAATGAGGGAAAAAAATGAAAATAACTTACGATACAATATTTAACCAAACTAGAAATAGACACAATAAAAGCTAGACTGCTAAAAGATAGGGTTGGGGAATTCTTTGCAGAAAGACTGGAAAAGAACTGTGATTATTCTTGTACTAACCTGTCTTATTTTTGGCAGACTTAATTCAGTGATGCTTGTCGCAGATTAAACATTCCAATAACAGGTACCACTTATTTAGATCAAATCAGTGCAACATAAGATGTTCCGTTTCAGATTTCATTCTGCTAAATAACAGTATTTATCTATATCAAAATGTGAAATGAGATACAAAATACTCCAGTTGCTCTTGTATAGCTTCACTTTGATAGAGAGATATTATGCAACTTGTTTACCATAGGAATAGATGTTTGCTGCAGCTGTCCTGTGGGTTTCATCAAGCAATGACACCACTTGACTGTAAGGCAGTTGCAAAGAACAAGGTTGTCCAGTTGTATGTTGAAAGCTTTCAGAGCAAAATTTTTTTSTGATAGTAGCTTACTGAAATGGGATTTCTTACCACAAATCTGGTTTTCTGTTCATAATTTCTTCTCATGTTTCTCTATGTAGGCAGTCAAAATCTTTAGGCTAGATTATAGTATGAGGGGTCAAGTTTCTTTTAAGTATTTAATTGAGCGTTTTCAGGATGAAGACATCTAACAATGAATTCTTAAAGTCTGTAACAAACTGTTGCTATAGACCACATCTTAATACTGATGGTTGTGTGACACAGCACCCCTCCTCACCCCTCCTAGATGTGATGCTTCAACATCCCTTTGATAATTATAGTGATTCCTATCAAAGTGTTCTTGCGTAAGCAATGTGTGTATGTTCTGTATTTTGATTATGTTTAATGTGATAGATGAGGATGAAGGGAAACTTCCTCTTTCATTTTCCTTTCTTGTATGTTCTGTTATTTATCTCCTAGAAAGGGAATTCCTTCTATGGTCCATACACATGCCTTTTCCGCTGCTTGTTTCCCCTTGGTTATGAAAAACAAAATGGTGATGCAGCACAGGACTGTTTGCACTGAGAGGCAGGCTTTTTTCTTTTTTTTTCTTTTTTCTTTCTTCTCCCAATAAGTCACGCATTACTATATGGAAAGTACACCTGCAGTGTTACAACTATATGCCCGTGGCTGAGAGAATATTAACATTGCTTCAACACTGTTAATGATTGTTACAAAATTTGTGCAGCACCTATACGAGGAAAAATCTCTATTCCCTTTTCGTATGGGAATGCTTTTATTTATTTTCTCCTCGTATTGGAAAATAAGGGAAATTCAGGAACCTGTACTGATTAATGCTTCACGTAGAGGGATTTAACCTTAAAATTTAGTGGTGTTGCACTGTGGTAAATATGCAAAGAGGACCTTGAGATCAGTGTAGTGGACTGAAAAAATTTTGAAGTGGCTTTTTGTTGTTCTGTCCATTTAATTCTTACATGCTGAAATATCTGAAAATTTAACTTTGTTATCAAGTCAGAGCCTCCTATAGTTTTTTTGTAAGAACGAAGAAGAGTAGTCAACTTCATGTTTCTGAAATTCCATCTCTAATTGCATATATGTCATTAAACCTGCAACAGATAACTGCATTTGAGTGAACTATGTACAGTTAATTTTTCATTTTTTTTCTTCCCCCTGCCATAGATTACCAAAGTGGCCTTGGAATACCACAACTGTAATAAAAGCCAGGCAGCTGAGCCAGATCTTCAACACTTAGGAGACACTGATTCACCAGCTTTTGATTCCTCTGTACCAGATGCACATATGAAATTATCAGAAACATTTTCAATAACCAAGTACCCATGCTGTAACACAGTGGTGCTTCCGCAGTGGCATTCAATATCTAGAACTCACAATGTCTGTGAGCTTTGTATTAACCAGACACTTGGTGTCAAACCAAATAAAGTTCATGTGCCACACTGTAACTTTTTAGAGATAGAAGCAGCTTTGGACTCTTTCTACCTCCAGGAACATACCTTTTTTCAAGTTATATCAAATACCATAGAATGCAGCAATTTCTTAAGTTTCTATAGTCCTTTTAGCTATTACACTGCATGTTGCAGGACGGTAAACAGGAATTTTTTAAGTTTCATTAGTTCCGAGAAGACCATCTTTCAGACCCCCAAAGTAGCATTTTCTTCCCATGGGAAGAAAGATAACACCCAACATTCTATTCCTCACATTGAGGATAGGAATTGTTTTATTCCTGACCTTCATATTAGTGGCACTAACATTACTGGTCTGAGCTGCAGGACCAACAAAACCTTGAATCTTTATCTACTGGATTCAAATCTTTTTTGGATATATGCAGAGAGACTAGGAGCATCAAGATCTACTCATCTTAAGGAATTTGCCGCCATTGTTGACCTGAAAGAAGAAGTGCACTATGTCCTGGATCAAAATCAGTCACTTGTTGGATCTACCCTGGGTATGGTATCTACTATACAGATGCTTAAAATAAGAAAATTAATTTTGCAAGTAAGCTTACGAATGGAAAACTTAATGCCATTTGAAAAGCGAGACTATAGTCAACATTGTGAATCGTAATTTATTCTATTCTAATTTGTTTAGTAGTTAACCAAGCAGTAGAATTGTGTTCTAGATGACGTAAAAACTAAGTTTCATATACCAGAAGTAATTTGCTTTAAAAGAAGTGAACCTYAAAATGTGTGATTCTTGACTGCCTGATGCATTGAAGGAATTGGTAAAATCTAAACTAATTTGCTTGTGGGGAAAAAAAAAATTACTATGCATGTAATACATTTGATATTACAGAAGACATTTATATATTAAGGGTGGTGTTGGTGTTTGCTCAGCTGTTCTGTGTACTCTAAAATATCCCAGAATTTTGTGAGATGCTGCCCACTTACCAGCAGAGACTAGCCCTTCCTCTTGTCCTCTGAAATCAACTTATAAATTGTTTTAAATTTATTTTGAAAAGTGTGTGTGTTTTCAAGGTAGAGCTCTGAAGTGGTTTTGGCCAAATTTGTCAATACTCTATTTCCTGGCTGAATTGGAGGAGGAAAAAAAAACAAAAACAAAACAACAACAACAAAAAACCCACCAAAAACCAACCAAACAAAAAAAAGGCAAAAAACCAACCAACCCAACGATTGCAGTTCTGATTTATTTGCAGGTTATTGAATAAGACACAACATGCCTAACCACATGCATTACCTGTCATGATGATGTGCAAAACTGAGTCCACCTTCAGAAAATGCAGGGTTTTTTAATGTTAGCAGTGTAAGTAAACATGGAAGTAAATTCAGGTGAACATAGCATTGAATAAATTGCTCAAGAAGGTATATCAATATAATTCTAATAGCATTAATTACATTTCCATTTTGCCATAAATCTGTAAGTACAAAAGTATGCACAACATAGAACAAATAGCCATGTTCTTAAGGATCCCATCCAGCCTTGTATCCTGTCTCTATCCCAACCCCCCAGAAAAACACTCTGGAAAAACAAACAAAAACCCCAGTGACCRTAAAAGGATGCTTAGGAAAAATTAAGATCAGAGTGAGGAGATAGAAATTTCCTTCCCCTTTCTGCTCCCAGTACTTTCTGTCTCAAACTTTTTTCAGGTCACAGGATTTCCTGAGCATGATGAGGGTTTCTCTGCTAAGTAACACTCAGTATATTTCTATTCCAAGTCATTTGAACTTCTGGAAAATTTTTGCTTCTACATATTTTGTCAAGGTGTTACTGTGATTTATGTTTGGGTTTTGTGTTTGGKTTTTTTTTGTTGTTTGTTTGTTTGGTTTTTTTTTTTCCAATTTTATTTTACTTTCTTAAGCCTCTTAACTTTTCATATTTTAAAATAACAAAACAGATTTGTGTTTAATACCTTTAACAGATTTCAGTTTTTACAGATGGTTTCTGAAAATTCAGGAGTATGTCTTCTAATTAGTCCCCTCCTTTCAGTTACTACTTAATCATGCATAGATATTCCAAATCTGGAGATCCAGAAAGAAAAAAACTGTTTTGGTCTGGTGTAAGAATTTAATGAAATGCTGAATAGTAAATATAAAATTAAATGTACTGCTGCTTGCATTTCAGAAATRAACTTGATGATCTGGTATTTTGTATGTATGTACAAAAGTGCCGGTTTTACTTGGGCCTAGTTTTTGGACTGGAAATACCAGCACAAGATGTTTCTATTTGATCAAATAATTATTTTTAGTGTGTTTGATATTATATCTTTTGTCTTGATTATTGAATACTCTTATTTTATAATGCGTAGAATAATATTTCTCTATCTAAATTGAAAAGAAGGATACAGTCAATATCTTGCAGCAATTTAGAGAACATGGTCCAGGCTCAGAGTAGTGTAGCTGAAGGTAGTTGAGGGCTTTGGAGCTTGTTTTAAATTTTTACCGCTGGCCAGCTACTTGTTAAATATATTAAAACTAAGGAGAGAGTTGAATGAAGAGGAAGGTGGTCACTGGTAAACAAAAGGTGGCTGGTCATATTGGCATGGGAATAGCACAGTCTATTGCAAAAGGAGAATTACAGGGGAAGTAACTAAAAATGAAAGAAAAAATGCAAATAAATTTGGAATTAAGTGGAGCCTTCAAGATGAGAGCTAAATACTTCAATGCTATGTAGAAAGTGAAAAATGGTGAGTGGATACTATTTATGACTTACCAGGTATATGGTTAGATTAGGAGAGTAGAGAATTATTGTTATAGTACATTGAATAGGAGTAGAAGCAAGATTAGAGAGTAGTGTGGCAAGTGAAAAGATGACTGTAATGAACAAAACAAAAAAACAGTGAAATTTTATCTTGTTTTCACATCAGTGGTGTTTACTCAAGAGCTGATACCAAACTGTCAAAAATTAATGACATGAAACCAGGTTTGAGGTTGTACTTTCTCTGTAAGTTCTTCTGAATTCCAAAGTAAAAACTGCCAAAAGCACATATTTGTGAAACTGAAATAACTTTGTTATGTATCAATTTCATTTCAGAGAACTTCATAAAAAATTTCAGTATTCTCTACAGTCCCTTGAAAAGGCATCTTGTTGATGACCCTTCAGTCCATTTTCATGAACAGCGTGTAATCACTGAAGTGACTACTAATACCTTTCATGATACCGTGTTTTTGAGTGAAAAGGTACACCTCATTACTGAAAAAGTCTCTTGCAAATCATTGCTCAGACTTCTGAGGAGGGAGTCTCATTCGTTTTTTACATTGATGTGCTTTGCCTATTTGTAACATAAAATGTTATTTTGTAAAAATTCAAAAGTTGTTTTTTTTTTTTTTTTTTAAAAAAAAAAAGGGCAATTCAGAATAGTGTGATCTTAAGTAAATCTGCAAAGCATCTTCTGGTGTTAAAATAATGAAAAAGTCAGTGCAACTGATTCCCTGACAGGTTTCTACCACAGTTCAAGGTTTGTTGGGTTTGTTTTTGGCGGGAGGAGGTGTGGTTTTATTCCTGTGTGTTTGAAATACAGATTTTAATTTTAAAAAAAAAAAAAAAAAAAGTGTCCGTGACTTGATTTTTCCTTTTCCTTTCTTCCGCTGTAGCAGGAGCACATGCTAAATACATAGGGTTTGAGGTAACATTGAAGAATATTCTAATTTCTGTGTTTCATACCTCAAAGGAAATAAATATACCACAACTTTTTTTCTATATATCACATTTTTAATAAAAACTTACTTTCAAAAAAGTTAAAAATCATTGCAAAGTAGACATAATGGGAAAAAAAAAAAAAAAGGAAGGCTTTAAACCTAAGGCATTATTTGAAAGCACACAGCAAAAAACCCAAAACTGTTACAGGTAAAAGCTTTCCAATTGCATTGCATGAAATTGCTTTACATAAGATGTTGTCCTGAGCACTAGTTAAATTACTTTGATTTCTTAAAGATGTGATAGTAAGGATTAATATCCATTGTCTTTCAGGTCTGCAGTGAATGTCTGCATCTCCAGTAATTGGTTTCCAGCAGCCCTAACTCCTGCTTTGCTAGTTAGAGGCAAAAAGCAGAAGTCTAGACATCATCCCCTGCCCTGCCCCCAAAGTATACAGTCACTGTTAGATACATAGGAATTTAAGATTGCAAAAGAATCTTGGGAAGTGTAGTAAAGTTTGGTGCATTTTCACTTAAAGGGAATGATGCTAAACTAAATAATCTAAATAATCCTCTTAATTTTGTCTTTTTCTTTATGGAAAGAGAATTCCCCAGAGTTTTTGTGTTAACTCAGTAGACAGAGGGCATCGGTAAATAGCTTATAATAAAGTTTATTAACATTAGGGTATAGTTTCCTTTCACATTTTAAGCGTTCCAAGTTTTAGATGTTGTGAAGACTAGTCCTCCTTTACTGCAGATTAACTACAATAGATAATCAAACTCTTCTCCATTTCATTTTCCAGAATGTCTTGCTGCTCTATTATGCACAGTGGTGTGGATTCTGTGCTTCTCTTAATCACATCTTTATTCAACTTGCTCGGCTTTTGCCTCCAGATAATTTCACTGTGGCAAGGTAAAAAAGATTCTAATTTCATCTGTCTAGAATAACGTAAGTTCATTGAGGTCATCAGCCTAGAAAATAATTACTTTTTTTCTCTCTACAATCTTGCAGTAGTAGATGTAAATGTCATCTGCTTCATTTCTCTTTGAATGCATTATTTTGTTTTCCTCTGTATAAATTTGGTGGTTTTCAATCTCACTGCAGTAGTTATGCAGTTTAATTAAAATGAATTTTTAAACAGTGCAATTAACCTTGAAGCTTCATAATTTCGGGAACTGAATCAATAAAACAGCAGCAGAAAATAATTTTTACCCCTCTCTGATCATTTGTAGCAAATAATTATATCTTGTAGTATTTGAGAAATTGTTTTGAGRTAGGCAAAATACATATTTTTGTGGGTTAAGCCTGGTGGGGAGCTAAGCATCACACAGCTGCTCGCTCACTTCCCCCCTCCATCCCCAGTGGGACGGGGGAAGAGGAAAGGAAGAATAAAACCAAGAAAACTTGGAGGTCAAGGTAAAACAAAAGCGTTTAATAATTGAAGGATAAGTGGAAGGAGAGAGAAGAAAGCAAAACAAGTGATGTAAAGGCAATCACTCACCACCTCCTGTGGGTAGACCGATGCCTGGACAGTTCCCAAGTTAAAAGATGGCTAACCCCCCTAAAGCCCCCTCTTTTCCCTTTTATCGCTGAGCATGATGTTATATGGTATGGAATAGCTCTCTGGTTAGTTCAGGTCATCTGCCTGGTTGTGTCCCCACTCCCCAGTGTATCCACTGTGGGGGCAGAGTGAGAAACAGAGAAGGCCTTGATGCTGTGGAAGCACTGTTCAGCAATAACCGAAGCATTCCTATGTTATCAACACTATTTTCATCACAAATCTAAAACATAGCACCATGCAAGCTGCTATGAAGAAAATTAACTCTATCCCAGCCAAGACCAGTTCATAGACATACATATTTTTATATATATATATGCATGTGTATAATATATTTATCTATATTTTAATATATATACTAAAATATATTTTTATGTATATAAAAAAGACATGTTTTTGTTTGGTGTTTCCAGGGTTTTTAATGTTTCAGTGCAACCCAAACATTCTTGTTCATGTATTTGATAATACATCAATACTTACAACATCTGCTCTGATTGCATCCTTGTTTCATTCTGACTGAACTTACTCCAGGAGGCAGCATGAGATTTATAGGAAAAAAATTCAATTAAAAAGCTGGAGTTATCACCTGTTTATAATTGTGGCTTTATTCCCACAGATGTAATGCTACTCTCAAATCTACACCCATTCTCTTTCCTGACTTTGAAGTTCTTTCATTTGCTCCATTATTTTTATTGCAGTATTAATGATGTGATCGTCTGTGTTTTTTTCTATAATAAAATTGTTGTAATTAATCAGAATTTTATTTGTAATTGAAGAAAACCTAAAAATGCAGAGAAAAACATAACAAGCAATTGAACAAGTGTTTCATTCACAAAATCTTGTGTTCCTTTCTACGTAGAGCTTTAGAAAAAATTGTGCCTTTAAGAATGTGCTTGTCCTTGGAAGAAGCAAAGTAATTTACTCCCAAAATTACTTGAGGGGAAGATATTCATAGAGTTGTACTTGAGGAACAAATCAATGCATAGAAAAAACTTCAGTCTCGTGTTGAAACTGTTAGGCAGGTCAGTTTGTTTCAGAGAAGGATGCTGTGTACATAATGAAGATGTGTACATAATGACTGTGCGATTTAATTGCTGAGTGAGAGCAGTTGGAATACTGTACATATTTTTCTAGCAAAAAAAACCCCACAGATATTTGTTAAACTGAGTTTCATCATCTTGAATATTGGTAATTAATTCTGCTGATTCATATGCACAACATATTTTTGACATAACACATTTAGATTTACTTTCACAGATACTTGCACTTCCTTCTTCCCAATCCCTAAAATGGCGTTTTACAAAAAAATACAGATTGTTCATCTGCCTGTTCACTTCATCAGTGTGTCTTTTCTTAACAGAATTGATATCACGCGAAATGACCTTCCATGGGAACTTATGACAGACCATCTCCCAACCATTTTATTTTTTCCTCATCAGAGGTAATGTAATTATTTTCCATGTGGGTTTTTAACTTTCATTTTACTAAGTTATAATAATTATCTGGTTACATGTCTCTTAGTAGAGAAAAAAGTCAAATAGTAATTCATTCCATATATGCATTCTTACTTTATGCATATTCCAATTAAAAAAAACCACCAACAACAAAACAACAAAAAAAACCCCAACAGACATGGATAGCTGATGGTATGCAGATAGTGAATGTTCTCTCCAAAGGTCATTATTTAATTGTTTGTAAGTATTTATATTTATGAACAGCAGCATTACTAACCTTATTCTTCAGTTAATTTTCCTTATTATTTGGTTGTATTTAAAATTATTATTTTGGCATAGTCCAAATAAATTGAGTGACTACAGGAGGGGGAAGAGGGGAAGAAATTATGTAGATGGTGGTGCAACGTAGATTTAGTGCAACTTCTATCTGATTGCTTCTAATTGGATAAACTAAGAGAGATCTCAAAGAATATTATAATGGATTCTTGCAGTAAAATGCAAGGATTTGCTTGCTATGTTTTTAATGAAGAAAAAACAAAAAATAAGCACAGATGGAAAGTAATCCAGCCCAAGCTTAGTCTCATTTAAGAGAATAAAAACTAACAATCCTGACATTACAGAGGGAGAAGAGATATTGTTACATGTTTTTAAAGTAAAAAAWTTKTYTTTTTTWAAAAAAAAAAAAAAAAAAAAGTAGAGCATCTGAGTACTAAAGGAGGGCTTATGCATCCTTTGGAAATACTACAGTGGTCCTAATCTGTGAATTTTTATTTCTCCCTCACTCCTCTGTGGTAGAATGAATGTAATGTAATCAGAGGGACTTCGGAGTGCTCATTGCTCAAACTGAAGTTCTTTCAGGTTGCGTTTCTATCATTGTTCTGATGTTTGGCTTTTGGGGGCAATGTATGTGTGTCTAGCTGTACCTGTATTTTGGATATCAGATTCTTTGGCAATCTGCATAAACCGTGGAAGGGTTCCATCAGCTAAGAACTAGTCTAACAGTGGCAGAGAGAATGACTTGAAATTCTTCTGGCCTTAATAAGCTCTCTAAGGAGATGCTAATATCTTAAGCAAAATCTCTGATTTTACATAGTAGAAGAATGGCATTATATATAGAGATAGCTCATACCTTGTCCTGATTTAATAAAAATAAGGGTTAAATTTTCCTATGTTTTATATTTCATTTATAAGTCAGCTGTGTTCCCTTTTGTATTGAAAGAAGTTTCATATTAAAAGAAATTTCAGTGTATAAAATGTATGTTAAATAAGGTGTTTTCATTCCTGATAAAATCAGAATATAGAATTATTGTCTTTTTCCTGCTTTTGTGATACTATTAGTCTTGTTTGGTGACATCATTGTGTTGCCATAAAAGAATATGAAGCAAAAAAACCCCAAACAACCGTTACGAATGTTATGATCAAGTAGAAAGAGACTATGGGATGGAGTGAAAAAAGGTAGTTGAAGAAGCAGATGACACAGTAAGAAACTATACTTAAAATGAAAACATTCTCAAAATTGTTTGGAAATTGTATAAGTTATTGGAAGATTGTCATGTTGCATGGCTAGAAAAACTGGAAAACCTATTGCAAGTACTTCAGGGGTTTTATTGAGCTGTTCTACTGCAGTGTTTCTTACACATAAGATTTTTTAAAAAAAATTTTTTTTTTTTTTAAACTATGAATATTTCAATGGTGTGATACAGTCTTCAAGTGAAAGCCATGCTTGAAAGTCAAGTTATTTCATGTAAGAACATGTTGTGTAACTAACACTGTGGTTATTGAAATATCTTTTTTCTTTCTTAAAACAACACTTATTACTTCACTATTTCACTTGGGCATAGATACATTTTTTTCAAAGTTCTAAAAAATTTTTTTTGAAATAGCACTGATACTTACAGTCATTAGTGTCCTTAATGCTATTGACTAAATTTTTTTAGCAGTAATTTAAAAAAAAACCAAAAAAAACCCAACAACAACAACAAAACCCCAAAAACCCTAAACAAACAAACAAACAAAAAACCCCACAGCATTGCTTTTACAGATACTATAGAATTACATCATGGGAATTTGTGTATATTGCCAAAATGTTTTGGTTTTCATTCTGACTCAGTGACAAGTGCTGGACTTTTCACAGGAGAAAAGTAGCAGCAGATTTGTTGGCATTCTAGAAGCCTTGCGTTGTTTCTTTAAAACAGAAAACAAATGAAGCTTCAGTAGCAGTTTAACACCTACAGAGGAAAACATCCAAAGGAGATTAGCAGTAAAAAAAGGTGTACATGCTGTTGGAAGTGAAACTATATACAGCAAGCAAGACTTCAGAGAAAGAGCCAAGAAGTAAGAGTGTAGGACAGGGAAGTGTAGTTTCAAGGAGACAACTAGGATTGAGAATAATTTCTGGGATGGTGAAAGAAAGCTGAGTTGGTGGAAGGGAACTGAACAAAAAGGGTAAGACAAAGGAGGGTGGGGTAGGGAAAGGCACAAAGGGTGGGTCAGGAAAAAAAGGAACTCTAAAGTTAGGAATGTAAAAGGGCAGGAGAGTACATTTAGGACTGGCATGGGACCTGGGATGGCATACAAGGGTCCTGAATCCTACTCTTCCTCTGCAGCAGGGAGAAATTCTGAAACCCAGCGTCAAACCTGTATGTCATTTCTGCTTTGTACCAGTACACACAGTGCAGATGCATCCAGCCTCTCATAGGCTGAGGAACAAGAAGGAAGCATTAGATGCAAGCGAGCCACAAGCTTTCAAAAGTACTCAATTTACTGTTTCAGATATGTTTTTGGTGTTACATGTATGCCCTATGCATTAGACTTGATTGACCTTGGGTTTTGTTTTTCATTTATATCAGTTCTGAGTCACCCCAACTTCCAACCCATCATCTCCCCTACTTTGTGCAGTAAGCCTTGCAAATCAGCCTCAGATCAGGCTCCCTTTGCCACATTCCTCCAGCTCAGTTCCAGTCCTTCTCTGTTCCCTAGGTTAATTGAGCAGGAACTCAGCTGGAGTAGTTCCAAGGTGTGTACCTGTCTACATGAAGGCAGTGTTCATCTGCTGCTTAGCAAAAGCTGCAGTCTGCAGTGCCAATATCCCAATCCAGTTACCTGTCAAGTTCTGCAGATTTCACTGGGTCTCAGTTTTGCACGTTTTCCAGCATTCAGACTCTTTATCTCTCATTTGCACAGTCATTAGTTCTGGCTGGCTTGAGTGGCTACAAGCAGAGGACCTGCTGGTTTAAAGATGAGTAGTGTCAATTTTAGTTGAGCCACATGTGTTTCATGAGGTGCTGTTGACAATTGAGACAAGTGGTAGTAGTAGTAGTAGTATGCTGCTGTTTTCTACTCTGTTAGGTCAAGTGGCATAAGCTGAAGATCTACTAGATCTAACCATATTAACAACCATTGGAATATTAATGTGATTAATTTTAGGGCTGGAAAAAGTTAGAAACTGATTTCCAAATATTATTGTGGCTACAGTTTTAAGACCACTGTTCTAGTTAATGAGCCCCAACATACTATTTGGAAAATTGAGTCAAGTGACTTTCCCTCCCACTTTTGAACAAGGATCTAGTTTGCAGAACCATGCCTTCTAGGGGACAGAGTGAGTGTCATGTATAACATGATTAAAAGGTTTTTCTTGAATTATTTTAAAGCATAGCTGAAGCAGGTTTTAGAGCAGTAAAACAATTTATGGTAAGTGAAGCTTCCTCTAATACTTACGATCTTCCCTGTGTTACTACAAAGTCCGCTGTTCCCTATTTCTTTTCATAGATACTCATTTTGCCTTGGTCTGTTTTATAAAGCAACTCTAGACTGTCTCTGGAGTGACAGACTTAATAGTTTTAGTAAGATTGTTTTTGTAATGTTCCAATTGGTTTCATAAAGGTACCTTACCTCTAGTCATTATGTTCTCTCCCGCTTTTCCTCTCCAGGGTGTTTTATATTTTGCTGCATCTAGATAATCAAGAAAATCAGGTTTTGATAGTATTTGTAGTATCAGTAGCACTACTAGAGTAGTCATGTATTAATTTTGGATATAAAGGTGCCTCATATTAAGGCTTTCTGTGCAGCTCCTTATGCATTTGCCTTATGAGACCATTTTTGCAAATTAACTGTTCTCAATTTCTTTCCATCACATGCTGTTAATATTTTGTTTTACTTTTTGTTTTAAATAGCCTTTTAGCTTTTCTGATACATAGTGTTTTTGATCAATAACAATGGATGATGACGTAGTAAAATATTACCACTGTATAATGAGTCAGTTTTGTCTTAGCGTAGACTATTTTTTGCCTAAATCATGTCATGATTCATTAAACTTGGATGTGAGCTGATTGTCAGCTGAGAAACTGCTGATGGTAATTACAAGAGTAACTTGGTTGATCACCCGAAGTCTGCAGGGGAAGAAAAATCATGTTGCTTATGCTTCCAGAAATAGCTTAATTTTGATGAACAGGAGCCTCATCTGGCTGAAGTTCTTGAATTATTGATAAAATATGGTATCTGTCTTCTACCTGAAATACAATAAGTAGTTCTCAGTAAATGAAATCAGCATATGTTTGTATCCCATATGCTAATGAGTTGGATTTCACAGAAAGCATTTTTGAGGCAACTGTAATTGGTAACTGCATAACTAACTCCCCTGTTCCAGGTGCATGGTGTAAGCAATTCAGAAACATAATGTCACACATGTGGGGACATAGAAGTTGTCCATGGTGTGTGTTGTACAGGAGCAGCAGTGGTAAACTTTGAGGCATTAGGCATTATACTTGAATCTGGCTTTCTTGCTTTGGAATAATTTTTGTTTGGGTTTATCCTATGTCCTTTTTCTGACTTGTGTAACTAACCCATGTCTGAATGTATGCTACATACCATTAATCTGGTTATGAATTTGGCAACCAAAGGGAAGTAAACTAAGCTTTTCTTCTGTGTTTTGATGGCTCCCTAATGAAAGAGAGAATATGCTTCGGACTGGTGAAGGCTAAAGACAATACAAAGGGATAACTATTAGCTAGCTTCCCAGTTAAACATACTGAAGTATARGTAGCTCTCCTGCAATAATCAGGAGGCAGCAGACTCATGTTATACTGGAACATGCTGAGTGAAAGGTTGAAGACGTAGCTTGTTCAGAAAGAGAAAGTTAAGAGTTAGCTCCTGTCTAGTCCTCAGAGGATGGTTTAGCCTCCTATGTTTTGAGACAGAAGTATGGACAGAAGTGGTCCAAAAAGGGCAATAATTTTAACATTTGACACAGCTGGAGGTTGTGGGTGTCTTTTGGTGGTTAGTAGTCTTGAGGAAGAGGTTTGGTACTTGGTTTTCAAGCAGCTTGGACTCTTTTGTCAGGTTATGAGTAACAGTTTATGGTGTAGCAGAAAGCAATGGGCCTACCTCTTCATATGCTGGGCTTAGTATTCACAGCCATATAATGAGCCTCAGAAAAAAAGAAAAACAAAAAAAAACCACCACACACACAAACCCAAAAAACTTGTTTGGTTTGCTTCCTTGGTCACCTCAGTGGCATAAAGACAGAGTAGCAAGAGGAACAAGTAAAAAGATTTGATTTTTTGACAGCAAAAGGGCCTTGGTTCTGAATACAGTGACTGCTTACTGTTTAAAAGCAAACTGTACTTTTCTGCTCCTTGCAATACCCTTCTGATGTTGGAACACATTAAGCTACTTCTGGGATAACATATATAGGCTCAAAATAGTCATTTCCCATCAGATAGCTTTATACATCTGGACTTAACTTCTAATGTATGTAGAATTTGGAATGCTTAAATGCTCTCCTTCAACTTACTAACAAATGTTAATACCACTATGCTCTGATCACACCTGGCCAACAGTGATGCTACATATGTACTTCAAGCTCATATCCCATAATTGGGATACTCTTTTTAAGAGTAAAATTTGTTTCCTGAAATTTGTCAGAAAATTTTACTCTCGGACAAATACCAATCCAGTGCAGAGATGCTTACAGCACCCAGGCTGGAGTACAGGTAAAAGGGTTCGTCAAAAGAAAATACTGTGTGCTCTATTACACAAGTTCAGGTTTCTCTTAGCTGCTATATTAACCATTCTTGATAAAAACAAGGTATCAAGTTGGAGTTGAACAGCAGATGCTTAGATAAAATTATCATTGCTTACCTATCTGAATGTTTTAATATTAACTTGTTCTGTCTTTCTAGGAAGGAACAAAGTGTGAAGTTCCCTGAAGACTTTTCCGTTAACCTTCCTAATCTCCTTAAATTTATTTTACATCACTCAAGTCTTGCTTCATCAGAGCCCTGTACCAAAGAATGCCTACATAAAGAGACAGTTCTACAGCAAGGACACATCTCCCACTTAGAGAGAGAAATTCAGAAGTTAAGATCAGAAATCAGTGCCCTTCATCAGGCCCATGACCAGCTTGAAGCACAGCTTTCTGAAGCTAGGAGAGAGGAACATAGACTGCAGCAGCAAAAACACACACTGGAAAAGCAGCACAAGACCCTGCAGCTCCACAGTGAGCAGTTACAGGCCACATATGACCAGAAGAATCAAGAATTATTAGAAATGGCTGAGAAGCTTCAAGAATTAGCTGATGCATCAGAAAACCTCCTTAAAGAGAATACTTTACTGAGAATCCTGGCAGCATCGAGGGAAGGAAAGCTACAGAGCAAAGATGAAATTAAAGAATCCCTTCAGTCAGAGCAAACACTTTCTGAAGATAATGATTTATCAGTTTCAACAGCTACTGCCACATTAGAGGAAAAAAGGATTGATAATATTGATACCATAGAGACAGAGCACAGTAGTGGAAACAGGACAGAATGATTGCTTACACAAAGTCAAATGATGCAGTACTGGGTAGGTATTTATGCAAATTTTATTGAAATTCATTGTAAATAAAGACTTCTTCCCCCACATGATCTAGAAAAAGAAAAATCAAATGGAATATTTTTGTATACTTGAACAACTTATTAGATACCCACATCTAAAGAGAAGAGGAGAATGGAAAACACTTTCTGCACTTTACTATTGTACTAACTAGCAAACACCTATCCATTTAAATTAAAGATGCTGATTTTTAGGGGCAGCAGTGTGAAGCACCTCTGACTAAGGACCAGTTATTTTTCACTGGCTTTCTCTTAGAGCTGCTAGAAGAGAAATTAGACCTTTGATTTCTACTTTTCCATAACTTCTGAAGTTTGCCCTTTACACTGCATTCTCTTTGCTGAATTAGAGATACTTTATCTGTGTAAACAGTAAACTTGAATGGACAAAGTCATCTTGCTACAACTATTCTGTTCTAGAACTTCAGCACTTTGTATTACTTTTGTATACAAGTTACCTGACTGTCTTGAAACCTGCAAGAGCCATGTGTGAACTGTTCTCTACTGAAAACTAAAGAAAATCTTACTAATTAATCCTTTTCTCCTTGATTTGTAAGAGGTCTAGAATACAGCAGTTTAAGTGTATGGGTCTGGCTATACATGCAAGTCTCATGAGACTAGTGTCTTAAAAAAAGCATGTGCCAGGGTAAGAACAGCCCTCTATCAGCTGTACCCCATATTGTACTCAAGAGGCAACAGCAGGAGCTTTTTGCTACTGACAGCATTAGTTTTGCTTCAAATTACAGCCTTCAATAAAAAAAAAAGGCAAATATAGCACTAAAAATGCAAGTCACCATCTTACTGTAGAAGAAAGGGACAAGACTTTTTTTGTCTAAGCCGTTATTGTCTTGCATATAGTTACAATTCTCAAGCAAGCTTGCTAGGCCTATGTTACTTAGTTACTCCATATGTACAGGTACACGAAGCAAGTCTAATGCTTCCTATAGAACTGAAGAACTTGGACTTTATTGTTTGTAACTTATCTCAGGGAACAGATTCACAGTAGCTTTTTTTTCCTCCTAGGTGATTAAGTGTTTAAAAATTTTAGTAGGCAAAGGAGGCTATGTATAAAGTCATAGAAAACAAGTCAGTGGCCTCAAAGCATTTTGGAATAGGTAAGCTGCCATTTGTGGCTCAGTGTTGTTCCTTCTCCTCCCCTTTCTGTCCCCTCTCCTCCCCCAAAACCTTTGAGGTCCAGAACTCCCCCTTTAACACATCTTTTTACAGTTCCTAGAGCTGAACTATAGCACAGAGCAGGAAATGGAAGGGATGTCCTTATTTGGAAGGACTTCAACCATTGCTAGCTAAAAACTTTTACAAACTGATGAGCAATCTCCCTTCCCCATACCAACATTTGGTTTTGTAGGAAAGACTGAAATTTATCTTTAGTAGTACAGTTAAATCAACAGTTATCTGCAAGATACATTAACTGAATTCTATAGTTGACTGTCTGGAGACTAAAATGCCTTTTTACAATAGACTGTTAACATATACCCTAACTGCTAAGTACACAAACAGGGGTTCTAGGAAAAATTCATCCTAGTTGCACTTATGCCAGTTTTAATAAGTAACCACTTCCGCAGTTTCAGCATGCAGACCTACAGAAGAGAAAAGGCTGCTCTACTGCCATTTCAAACTCCTGGAAACGTTCTGGACCATCCCTGAGGGTTCAGTATCCATCATTAATTCCCAGGTTGGAACCCATCAAAAGGGCAGTTTTCTTGCAGTAGCTACATAGTTAGAGAACTCAGTTCTAGCAGCCAAAAGCTTAACCTACCTAGCTGCAACTAAAGGAAATCACTTCCTTTCTTATAGCTCCTGTGTCTCCTCCCTCAACATGTTACTGAAGGCTTATACCTTCTTTTCAAAGAAAGTATTCTGCATCAGTCCAATAAACTGTTAAGAGTAGAAGTTCTGACTTCATAGCTGTGCACTGAAGTTAGTAGCAGAAGCAAGCTTTAACTGCAGATTTGGTTTTGAAGGTCTGGAATCCCATCTACAGTTGTGGTTCAGGAGTCCCCTTGTGTGTTATGTACAGTTGCATCATATTATTCCCATATGCCATGGAACACAAAGCAAAAAGCTTCTGGCCAGCCTATTTACAGTTCACAGTTGTAAAGTAGTTCACATTACAGTAGCAGCTCCATCAAAATAGGCTCAGCTAAACATTCAAGTAACAAAAAACACTAGTAGTCTCTTCACACCAATATATCCCCGTGTCCATTGCCGGCAATGGACGTTATATGCCAGGTGAGTCAGCTCCTGTCATAGAGGAATTAGGATATACAGTTGATGCAAAGTGCAACTTCTCAGTGCGTGCAGTTGCAAACAAAGCTTACTTAATCAGAAAACACCCTGATGAGGATGAGTAATGTGCATGTGACCAGGTTCTTCACAGTATAGAGATTCTTCTTCTGGTTACACACATCATAAGTGTAGTCCATATACATGTGTTGCTCCAAGTTAGCTATGTACTTCTGTGCCATTTGGAGTTAGCTTAGCTTTCCTCTCTACACAAGGTCCTTTAGCAGAGTACTGCACCAGAAGAAAGGGCTCTTTGGTTTCTCCTTCGCCCACAATACTTTCCTCATCTTCAGACTGGCTGATCCTCTGCAGACGCAGGTAACACCAGCAGCCCAGTATCAAGGCACCAAGAGCTGCAATAGCAATCAAAATAACAATAACAGTCACCACTCCAGTGGTGGGGCTATGATCCATAATAGACATGGTCAATATTTCAGATTGTCTGACTTCAAGGAGAGTCTTCTGTCCTCACTATCAAGCTTGCTGCATCTTCAGACCCCTGCAGTGGAGAAAAACAGGCACTTAATGAAGTTGTGCAGTTGTACCATATTCAGCAACATTGTTCATGGTTGGTATCCATCACAATGGCACATGACCCTCTTGCATTGAGTGCTTTGAGCTTCTCACACTCCTACAGTTCTTACTCATTTTGAGCTATTTCTTCAACAAACTGCCTTTGAAGATGCAGGTTTCTACATTAAACTAAAGCAAGTGAAAGCTAAACTTCTTATTTCAACTCTTGACATGCTTGTCAAGCTAGCACATGATCAGCCTGCTAAGAGGTAACAACTTTTACTAGGAGACGCAAGATGAGACAAGACACAGACACGTAATAGACTGTATGGAAGTTATACAGTTTAGTAGAGAGAGATTCAAGACTATAATACAAATGGCTAGATCACAGGTGAGCTTTCAAATCCATGACAAGGTAGCAATTCAGCTACCTTTAGTTTTCGTAAAGGAATCCTACAGAAACAGTACATTTGAGAGTCGGAAGTCTGGCCCTTTTTAAAGTTTCATTTAGAAGCATCCTTCTTGCATACTAACAGTTCCAGGATTGGTAAGCTAATTGGAAAGGTAATTCCAATGCTAATGCATTACTGTAAGCCTGTCCGTAACACTGGTCTGTTTAGAAGGGTTGACTACATGGTAATTAATTGGCTGTTCATTGAGCTGATAAAAACAGATGTTGCTTTATATGCATTTTCATAAGCAGCAGGTAGAGCTAGATTTATTGAAGACTAACAAAACGGAAGGGAAAGATCATTATTTTAAGCTTTTGCTCCTCTTAGTGGCTTTCAAACCACAAGAGCAAGGTGGTGTGTTAGGACTGCAGCTGAAATTGAAGCAGAGGCAGCAGGCAGGAAAGTGGGAGAGAGGAGGAGCTCCAAGACTTCTTCAGTCTGCTGCAGAGTTTCAGCAGGACAAAAGTATATAGGAAACATCTTTTGCTACTTCCACTTCCAAATTCACAAGACTGTTTAAGGGGTCATGTGGGCCTTGCCTTAAATTTCAAAGTTTACAAAGTTGGTAGCTTTACATTCCTCCACTTCAACTGGGACATAAGGCAAAGTCATTCATTCATTACCTTTTCTTTCCTACTACCTGAACAAGACAGAAACTCATGGAAGACTTTAGTAGAGACCAGAGCCAGCCCTACCCAGGAACACATCTTGCCTCTGTACTGCTGTAGGAATCAGGTAGGTGCTCAATACTACAATTTCAGGTACAACAGATATAGTCCCTAGTGGTTCTAAGGTCGGCTGCAAGCACAGAGCAACAATGTCTGCATTTCAGCTGACATGTAGCCACTGACTGGCAATGGAACAACAGGAGTATCTTCTGGCTGCTGTAAGTGCCAGTCTATTGAGGGCCACGTACCTTTCCAGGAAAGGCTCTTCCTCACCATCCTTGTTGCAGTCTCTCAGCTGCAACAGCAGCATCTTCATACAAACCCCTCAGGAAATGTCTGTCTTAACCAGCCTTGAGCCAGAACCTTTAGGTTATTGTGAGTGTTATCCACTGCACTTGAATTCTCACCAGCATTTCAACATGAGTGAGTCAAGGCAATTACAATGCAGTATCTTTACCAACAGAACTCAAGCTATTCCTGTTTATTCCCTAACATCTCATGGAATAGCAGACCCATGCACACTGCCACATAGCCATTTCAACAAGGACACATCCACTAAAGAGAAGTTCAGCATGAGTGTCATTAGGGTCCAGTGTCACATAACTAACTTGCACACACTCCGGCTACATTTCCAGCCCTGTAAGCTACAGCAACCAATAGCTTGTAGTGTACCTCATAGAGCCAACCAAGTCCTGCAGACCCAATTTTGCCCAAGTAAGAAAAACAAAACTAACCACACCACACACCCTCAGCAGAGCTATGTGCCCACTGCAGCCAGAGAGGTGTATAATTTTTGTCATTATCATCTTGGTTCTGCAATGCTTATTCAACACAGGGTGATCAGCTGATGGTGATTAAGAGCAACTTTCATGTTTCATTTTCCTCAGGGCATGTCTGAACTGCAGCACTGTTTGATCTAGCCACAACAGCACAGCATCAGCATAAAAGATAGTTTACCTTGCTTCTCATGCAGGCACTGCATGTCCACATTAAGCCCTCTTCTGCAGCTTGCACAATTGCTAGCAGCRATGATGACCTACTAGCACTGTTTCTCTACAGCAGTTTGGTGCAGCACGTAACCTTATATTAGAACTAAACCGTTACTGTCACCTAGAAAATAGCTTTTACTACTGGAAACTAGCATTGCAAATGCTACCACTCTGCCACACTTCAAGTGAGTAGACAGCATCAGCTATATCAGGTATGAAACTTTGCACATCACCATCCTCTGCATCACCAGGATCTTTTGGCAAGCTCTTTTTAGACCTCAGCATAATAGCTAGCAAGGCACAGACCTTTGCAAGCAGTCTTAAACAAGTTTGAAAGCAAGAGCTAGATGTTAGGTCTGGGTAACAAAGGACCTACATCTATCTGGACTGTTAAGAGAATATATTTCTCCCTCCCCCTTTTTAACAGCTACAGACTGCAATGGTCTCAGTTTGACCTGGAAAACACCAGCAGGTCTGTAAGCTCCTATTTGAGGAAGAAACAGGGCTCTTTAAGGGTGCAGACCTCTGTCTTAAGGCAAGGCTTTCTCTTATCAGGTTACATACTGGGCTCTTGCCATTCCCGTTTCTTTCAGGATCCTGAGGAGTACAGCTGGACCAGGAAGTCCACTGTTGGGGAAAGTGCTTTTTCTGAACAAAGCATGCACAGGAGCAGTTCAGAGGAGTTATGAGGGGTAGGCATTTATTGCTGTCCTTGTGTGAAGAGCTGCATAGTACCTTCTTAATTCTTACTTACTGTTCTTGGACACTTTAACACCACAATTACTGCTTAATAACACTGCTACTGCTTGCTTGAAGTTGTGAGGCAATTTAACCCCTACTTCCACCTTTTGGAAAAATCCTCATGTTAAACTATACAAAGATCAGACCCACGTCTCCATCAGTCTTATTTCTCAGCAGGCACTGGGAAGAACCTTGCAGGCCCACATGCACTCCATGAGTGGGTGGCTTCAGTCACTGGCAACTCCCACACAGCTGATGCTTCTAGAATATATGAAGTTCTACAGCAGATGCCAGTCAAGAGCATAAGTAGAGAGTTTCAGGGTGCAGAGCTGGCCAGGAAGAACATGCTGATTACTTTGGGTATGACAGCTTTGTTTCTTTATCCTCTGCTCTAGCAAGTCAACTCAGCTTATTCATGACAGCTCCTTCTAAAATAAATTCACATGAATCCTTTACAAAAGAACAGATTTAACAACTGGGAGATCATCTTTTCTCATAGAAGTCTTGCTCCTAACTTTACACACAATGAAGAATATTATCAGACTCATCCCTCCAGTCTAAGGGGTCATCTGTATTTACTATCACCAACTAACTAGAAGAGCTCTTTAAGACAACCGAGACATTAACAGTAGTAGGTATAAACAGAACAGAAAGTTGCAGGACCTGTCCTTGAGGAAGGATGTAACACATGAACGCTCACTCTATTTACTCTAGAAAGTTACTTCTAGCTGGGTTAGGCTCTCCTGTGTCTCAAGTGATTTTGCTTTGATACAGCAAGGTAGAAAGTGTTAAGAGATGGAGAACTAGGACCTCCAGGATGCACAAGACTGATTTACCCTTATTAAACAATTCCCAGCCCAAATTTGAGTGCAACACAGCAACTTACAGATTCCTCTCAAAGATCTTTCTTGGCCAAATCCATAGGTTTTTACCTTTAAAATTCTGAATGCTTTTTGATTTGATTAAAAATTCAAAGGGTCTGCATCAGTTTGAACTCTGGGACAGAAAAGAGCACAACTTCCTCCAGATGTACTGCCCATTAAATTCCCTTTCTTTCGGCACAGAAAGAAGTGTGATCTCACATTAATACTGTCAAGATAAGCAGGTTGCATCAAGAAGCCCTTTCTAGCTTCTATTTGGAAAGCTCCTCACATCTTAGCATTAACTATGGGATGGTGCAAAGAGTTGTAGGAGAAAACAAGCCTACATATCTTTGGAAAGATTATTCCATGGACATTCACCTTTAGGAAAAGGACAACTAGATAAAATTCAAGGTCACTTTCTCAAAGCACTTCAACTCCACTTCTCAATGAGATAAAGGTAAAGTGTAGAAATCATTCCTTCTGCAGGCATATCCTCTTCTCCTTCCCACTCAAGGAGTCTGGAGCCAGCACCCTATATAAAGTCAGGTATTAAGCATCTGTACAGATTTACAATGGCATAAACAGCTACGTGATGGTGCATGATAGTAACTGGGATGGTAGCACTGTTATTTTATTAGCTTTGAATAGTTTGTTTCAAACACCTGCAGCGTTCTGGCACTGAAAGCTACAGTGCTGTTGCTAGCTCATGCTGCTATTTTTCTGGCTTTAGGTCACTGTATACCTAGAGCTAAAGCTCTCCTGCAGCCTTAATTCTATCCTTAGCACAGTACATTTGCATGTTATAACTATACTAGTAAGACCTACCAGAGGCCTTTGGTTTTGTGTTGTTTTCTAGACGCAGAACTCCAACCTCACTACTCTTCCCACCAGCAATGATTGAAATCAAGATTAAGCAGTCTTCAGAATCCACTTCTTGATGGGAGAAATACTACATTTTGTAGATCCCCTTAAATTGATCTAAAGGAGATTACAACTAGCTTTCAGACTCACTTTTCCCTTAAAGCATACCTGAGCTAAAAAAGCCCATGAGCATACCAGCAGCAGCACTGACTTCATTTATCACTTTTACTGTAAGATATTAAAAGCTGTAAATTCCTTCTTCAAAGGGATTGCTAACACCATCCGTATATACTTGGTGACATTTCTAGTGCTGTATCCCTTCCCACCACACTTGCTATCAAAGCAAGCATCTAAGCATATTTACTCATTAGCAAGATTAGTCAGATTCACTGAAACTGACTGCAAATAGCCTATCTCAGTTCTTATAGCAATCAAGTAGTGAAAACATCAGCTATAAGCCATTTTTCCATAAATAATTGCTTCTTTTCTTTTTTGCCTAATACCAGCTTCTACTCCGAACTTCATTTGTGAAGTTTTATTATCAATTCAGAAGCTGTAAGTAAAGGACAAAAAGAAAGGCAGTTTAAATTGCAGAAGACTGCTAGGGGACAAATTCAATGCAAGGCTGGCATTAGTTTCTAAACCAAGTTTTTCATGATTATAGGCATTCTGCTGCTAAGTTTGCTATCATTAATGCCTGCAGGCATGTTTCTGAAAAGAAGCACTGCTACCATAGAAGCCAAAGCTATAGGAAGAGGCTTCAAAACCAAATCTATAGGTGACCCAAATATACCAAAGTCCTCAAGCAGTTATGTTTAAGGTGAAAGTATTAAGTCTTTGGTGGTTTGGGGTTTTTTTTGTTTGGGTTTTTTTTTTTTTTGGGGGGTGGCAGGGTGCAAGGTGGGAGGTATACTTTCTATTACAGTATTTCACCTAAAGTAAGTTGAATGGAGCAGGGCAAAGGAAATGAAAATAAAAACTCCCAGAGTGACCTTCACCTTAAAAAAATTATTAAAAAAGATCTAGTAATGACTGCTTAGTTTAAAAAGCCTCCATGTTAAGACCTCTAAGAGACAAAGTAACAGCAGGTTGCACTACATGCTACTAATTGTGAAAAATGCTTTTTCCTGTATATGCCAGTAAGATTACTTTTGAGGAATGCTGCATACTCATCACAAGAGCATCCGTATTGCCAATGGAAGATGAGGGGAAAACCCTCTGGGGAAGTCAGAGCTGTAATTCTACCACTGGCACACAGGTATGTACAGCACCCACACTACCCAGCCATAGAGTTAGGCCTTTACAACACAGGAGTGCTCAGGCTTCACCACTTCCAAGAAGTGGAATCACTGTTATTCTCAATTAACTCCAGTTAATACCACCTGTTTCTGATAAAGTCAAGTTACCTTGCACAAACTGGGGCTTGGCCAGAGGCTATTTTAGAAGCAGGGAACTGTTTAGTAGAAGCCTTCAATGCAAATCTCCTCCTCCCAACCCTTATTATACTTGTGATGAGGAATAAAAGAGCAGGGAAGGCAGCTAAAAAAGGCTTTTCTGTGGCTCATTAGTTATGGACAGTCTTCCGACAACTTAGCATTCAATCAACTGTTAGAAACATGAGAATGAAAACCGATACCTAACAGCGCTGACTGGAACAGCAGTTAGTTTCTGCATGAGCTGTAGTAGTACCTTACACTTAATCAAGAGTCACTTTTAAAGTTTTACACCAAGCTAAACCACACAGAAGTTAATATTTTACCAAAGACAGTAAGATGAAGAGAGGGGAGAGCAGCAGTCTAGGAAGTTTCCCAGACACAGTGACACAATTTCAAGAGTAGGTAGACCTTCTCAGCAGCRTAGCAGGTGGAATAGGTTTATGCTGTAACTGCCCGTCAGGCAAGTCAGCCAGTTTATGCAGAACTAGAAGTAGGTTTCTAGTGTTAAGACCACGTTTGCTTCAGAGGCAACTGCATGGCTGGCAAAGCATCTGTCACACTCTAGATTTATATTTGTCAGTGTCACATCCACATGGCGCTCTAATGAGAGGTCTGTCCCGGTAAGATAACAGGGTCACTTCTGACTTCAGTTATCAGAAGTAACATGCTGGGTATATCCTGTGGCATAGCTTAATTCTTGATATATTAGAAAAATTGCTGAGATGGCAACATTAAGTTTGCTGATAAAAAACTTCTTCTATTTACACATTCAAGGTAGTTCTCCAAATGCATGGTTTGGGGTTTTTTAATGGCTTTGTCTAACAGCAGCTAGACAGCACCCATACATTTCTGATATTCAAGCAGTTTTTATACTCAGCTCAAATCTTCAGACTGCAAGTACCCCAGAAGTCTATCACATACCTGTACCAAGTAGCTGAAGAGCTCAGGCTAGGAGTCCTCTACTCAAGAGTTTCAGAATCACCTTATTAGAAAAGTGAAGGTCACAGTGGTTTTGAATCTTGTCTGGCAAGTCTTCCTCCTCACTCCTCCCCTGTGGAGAGGGATCACATTGGTCTCTAGATGCTCCGCGTCCCGAGTCCCTTTTGCTCTTGGCTTTCCAGAGTTACATAACGTCTAACCATTAGCTTCTGGTACAGGCAGTCAGGGAAAGAAGATCCAATACTGTTTCACCTACCTGCTAATCAAGGCAAGAGTCTTACAAGTTGTCCTGAGTTCTTTAGGTCTATTCAAAAGCAACATCTACTGACAGATGTCTACACCTGCATTCATGTCAGGAAAAGGAAGAGCACAAGACAGCACGGTACACTGCAGATGCTCAGAGGAAGGAACAATATTCGTTTTGAACAACTCACATTACCGTGAACTCCCAGGACTGTCAACATAATGGTCAGTTTGGACTTATTCTGTAGCACGTACCTAACTCCTCGCACTAAGCTTCGCGGCGCTGAGCGAGCGGGGACGAGCCCCTCCGGCCGAGAGGAGCCCGGCTGGCGGCGGGCACGGCCCGCGCCCACCCCGAGCTGCCGCTGACAAGCCGCGAGGCATCGCCTTGTGACTGCAGCACGGCAGCTGCAACCGCGCCGGGAGAAGCGGGCCGAGCCCCCGGGCGGGCGGCACGGGCCGCTCGGGAGGACGGGGCAGAGCCGCCGCCCGGGCCGGGCCCCGCCGGGGGAGCCGCGAGCCACCCCTCGGAGCCGGCGCGAGGCCTGCGGGGCGCCCCAGCACCGCCCGGGAGCGAGGCAGGGCCGGAGCGCAGCCCGCCGCCGCCCGGGCGCGGACCCCTCCCGCCGGGCCGCCGCAGACACAAAGAGCGGCTCCGCCGTGGCGGCGCCCGGGAAGGGGCGGCCCCGGCCCGGGAAGCCCAGGCGGCCCCTCCGCTGCTCCCGAGGCTCCAGCCCCCGCCCCAGCGCGGGACCCTCCCCGAGACACGGCCCGCGCCCGTCTCGCCGACCCCCGCCCCGGCTCACTGCATGGCGGGCGCGCCCCCCACCCGGTCTCTCGGGCCCCGCACGGCGCCCAGCCGAGCCTCCCCCCGCCCTCCTGCCGGGATCGATCCCGCCGCGCCCCCCGCCCCAGGCGCTCACCGTCTGATCACGGCCCCGCCGCGCACCGTCCCGCGGCGCACCCACCGACGCCACCGCGGGAGCGACGGCTCCTTCCCCGCCCGCGCCGCCTTATATCGGGGGCCGGGCGGCGCCGCGCGGTGGCCAATCGGCGCCGGGCGCGCAGGGCCCGGCCAGCAACAGCTGACGGGCGGGGCGGCGGCGGCTCGGCCCTCCCCTCCCCTCCCCTCCCATGACAGCGGCGGTGGGCGGCCGCCCCGACCCGACCCGTGAGGGCTTGGCGGGTCTCGGGGAGCGGGGTCGGGGGGCCCGAGGAAGGCGAAGCTGAGGTAAAGGGCTCCCCTGAGGGGGCGCGCCCCTTCCCGCCGCCGCCCTCGGCCGCCTCAGCCCTTAGCTCTGCCCGGCGGCGAGGCGAGGGCGTGAGGGAGCCGCGGCCAGGCAGGAAGGCGCCGCCCGCGCTGGGCAGCCCCGCAGCCACCTCCGCGAAGGGACTGAGGGTGCCAGACGTCTCTGCCCCGGCCCCAGCGCTCCCCTCGCCAGCCTCTGCGGGGGTAAAAGCCCTCAGCTACCGCCGTGACCCCGCATGAGGCCGTTTTTCGACTCTCCGTGCAGCAATATGGCAAGGGCGCCGTCACCGCCAGGGCCACCCCAGAGCCGCCGGGGTGCTTGGTGAGCACTGGCAGCCACCGGCCAGCCCAGGCCAGGCCTTCCTGCCGGGGGCTCGATTGCAGACAGCGTGACAGGCCTCCCTGACTCTCACTAAGGTCATCTGTCCCAAACATCTAGTATGATCTCATTCCCAGTATGTCCATCATATTTAGTAATTCACCCCGTGGTGGTGCAGTAACTATGTAAATGCGTTAGGAAATTGCCCAGTACAGGGTTTCATCACCCTTCCGCTGAAGTTGGTCCTTACTGATGTCAGAGAGTGAAAATGTGACGGAGTATTGCAACTCCTCTGACGTGGTATAGTTGCTGGTAAAACAGACCCSAACTTGTTTGAGGTTCATCTAAAGTCTTAAGAGGTTTCTGGCAAAAGGAGCTTTGAGGGAATAGACTCTGACAGAAGATCAAGTTCAGAAATTACCATGACTTATATAAACACCTGTTTTACACTATAGATGCTGGTTTATATCATTGTGGTTTAACCCCAGCCAGCAGCTGAGCACCACACAGCTGCTCACTCACTCTCCCCCCGGTGGGATGGGGGAGAGAATCGGAARGGTAAAAGTGAGAAAACTCATGGGCTGAGATAAAGACAGTTTAATAGGTAGAGCAAAAGCCGCGCACGCAAGCAAAGCAAAACAAGGAATTCATTCACTCCTTCCCGTCGGCAGGCAGGTGTTCAGCCACCTCCAGGAAAGCAGGGCTCCATCACGTGTAACGGTGACTTGGGAAGACAAACGCCATCACTCCGAACGTCCCCCCTTCCTTCTTCCCCCAGCTTTATATGCTGAGCATGACGCCATATGGTGTGGAATACCCCTTTGGTCAGTTGGGGTCAGCTGTCCTGGCTGTGTCCCCTCCCAGCTTCTTGTGCACCCCCAGCCTCCTCGCTGGTGGGGCGGGGTGAGAAGCAGCAAAGGCCTTGACTCAGTGTAAGCACTGCTCAGTAGTAACGAAAACATCCCTGTGTTATCAACACTGTTTTCAGCACAAATCCAAAACATAGCCCCATACTAGCTACTGTGAAGAAAATTAACTCTATCCCAGCCAAAACCAGCACATGCACAATTTTCTAGGGAGTAAAAGTAATTTTTCCTTGCATTAATGCAGTGTCCACCATGAGCATGTGACAATCCTAAGTGCATTGTCCCTTTCCATTCTCATTCAGTGAAAAGCTAAATATGGCCCAGTACCCAGATGGATGCCTCACCTCCCCTGCTTGCTCTCAAAGCTGTCCAGATATGAGCCATCTTTTGCCTGGAAGCTGTACAGCCCTGCTCACACATTTTAGTGTCTCAGGAGGCCTTCCTAAGATGACAGGTAACTCTGGACTGCTCCCGAATCATATCTAGCCAGTTTGCAGCATTAGCAGAGAAGCTGTCTCATAGTACAGACTGCCCTAAGCACACCGTCTTGTAGTTTTGTTTAATCAAAAATGCATGGTGGCATGGAATACCTGAGACACCACAGCCAGTTAAGAACATTTTAGAAAAGTCATTGTTTAATGTAAAAATAATATTTTATTTAAGCTTTGGATCTAATGAGTGTAGCACAGCATAACTTTCTATTGTCTTTATGCATCAGCCACCATAGAAGAGATGATAAAGTACTACTAAACACATCCTTAAAAGTTCAGAATCTTTTTTGAAAGGAAGTGGAAGACCAAGCACCGACACTGGGTTACTTTCACTGTTAGTAAGTAATGGTCTGGATTGTCTGGCAAAGCAATATTGGCTGTGGCAGTAACTTATCTTTCTGTCAAGTGAGCAGATGCAAAGGTAGCCTTTGGGCCAGTACTTTAATAAGATGTCTAAATCCCATTTAGATACTTGGATCTCTGTGGAGATGCCTGTTTTACTTACGTAACCATGGATGTAGACTCCGCTGTATATGAGTGTCCTAATCTACTTCAGTGAGAAGGGTCATGCCCTTTTGTACAAAAAGCATGAATGCAATTACAACAGAGCTGACTGGTAAAAACCATCCAGTAATAGCACAGCCTTAAGAGAAGACCAGCAATCTCTTTTGGCATAATTTGAAAACTTTTTGCCTTTGAGAAACTTTTTATAGTGATTTTGTAACTCATATTTAGTAAATTGCACAGACAATAAAGCGGGTTCATTCACATCAGTTTCTTATCTTTGCAAATGGGCTGCTTGATCTTTGCAGGCTTATAGCATGGGAAATTTCCAGTCTGCTGTGGAGAAAGTACAGGGCTATTAATCCTTCAGAACTGCTTAAAAGCTCCTCTTACTTTGCCACCTTCACCTGTCCCCAGTTAATGCTTAAGGCTTATAGCACAGGCAAGGCCCTAGTGACCTCTGATCCTCACAGCTGGGGAGCAGAAAGAACCCACTTTATACTTTACCAGGAGCTTGTGAAGCATACTGGCAGATTCAGTTAAAGCAATCAAAGTAACATGCTCTTCAGCTGTGCTAGGGATGAAAAATTGAGAGTTTCTTATCATTTATTTACTATTGCTCCTTAGCTGTGCACAAGTAATGTACAACTGTGAACGTGCAACTTGCTAGTATAGGAGATAGTTTTCTCTTCCTAGAAAAAAAAATTATAAGTTGATCAGTAAGATTTTTTCCCCAATATTCATAAGTTATATAAACAGATTTAACAATTTTCTGAATTTTATACCATCATTTAAAGCATACCCTCTTACTTTGATGTTTTCATACCACAGCACTCAACATTTTAAACCATTACATATGCATATTGACTTCACTGGGAATTATCTGCAGAAGAATTCTGGGGTCAGTTGTAATCATTGTCACAGTCATCTGGATCTCTGCTGGAGCTACTCTGACCCCTAGCATAGTTTCCAGCAATGCTGATTTTAAGCGTTACTAATTATAGAGATTCTTTGGTTTCTCTTCAGGGACTATACCACTGTCAGAGAAATTCATGATCAGATTAAGATTTGCCTGTATTTTATTTTGTTAGAGAGAAATTGTTTCCATTGTTGCAAATTCACATCACACTCCTTGTCTTTCAACAGCTTTCAGATGGCTAATGTGGCTATTTTAAATGTACCTCTTTTTGGAGTTTCCTTCTGTCAGCTACAGCCTGTGTCCCCTAAGTATATTCTTTGTATATCCATTAACTTTAAATTTTGAATGGTTACTGTCAATATTTGTTCCTTTAATTAGGGGCATATGTTGTGTTACTTCTGAAATGGTAACTAGTAAAACAAAACACATGCTTCCTCCATTCCCACTTGGAAAGACAACAAATATGCAACAGATATATATATTACACCTATAATACCTGTTCAATTTTCTGTTGTTTTGTAGCACTCCTTGCTACAAAATGTGTTCAGTAATCATCTTTGCACCCTAGAAAGTGTATCGGGGAAACAGACTGGTCCACACAGAACATACTCTTACGTGTGTTTTAAGTGTTCCTTAGAAATAGCAAGTCTATAGAGGGATTGTTAAAGAGGACAAAATGCCACTCTCTCTATTCAAGGAGGTATAAGTGACAACTTGCATCTTTACTTACAGGTCCACTGGAGAGCACATATCACAGAGAAAAGTGGACCAAGATGAATCTCTCCAGCAGCTTGCGCAGTTAAGTTTTATCTTTTCTTATTTCACCTGAAAGAAAGGAATGAGAAATTATTAATCCAGCTCTGCGCATAAAGAGGAGTTAATGTATATGAAGAGTCTGTCCAGGTCAAAGTTTAATTTTTAAAAGTTTTATAAACCCCACAGGGTAATACTAAAGCAAGACTTGCTTCCTCTACCAGGGTGTGCTGTGTATGCCCCAGAAGCTTTTCCTGCATTCTTCTGCTGTGGAACCCTACCAGTTTCCCATAGCCTTGTGCTTAAGAAAGCATCTGTTGTTTTTTGTACTCATGGATGAAGCTGAGATCTCCACAGCTCCAACTGTTGGCTGAAGGTTTGAGGTTGTTTTTTACCTTTCAGCTGTTTGACACATAACATATTGGTTGACCTCTTTAGTATATTAGAAAGTTGTCTGCTTATGTTTGCTTGCTGTATCATGTCCACTAAACTTGGGGCATTTTTTTCATGCCTGCAAAGCTAAAGCTATGGAGTGACATAATGTCATTGCAGCTTTAGGGCGTTAGATAGCAAGTGGATAAACTCTGAGGCCCAAGGCTGAGTATTTGTCCACAGTGAAGGAAACTAATTTCCAGTTTTCTAGGAAAGAAAGACAGACAATGAAATTATCAGACAGGTTCCACTAATACCACTATTTTAATTTTCCATCGCATTCAGAAAATGTGGTGTGTTTGCCCTTCAGTGATGAGAGAATGAAGACAATTGATACTCCTGAGAATAGGGGAATGAGCATGTCGTTTTATTTTAAAGTGTTCAGCAGTCATTACAAAGTAGCATCACTGGTTATCCTGTGCAGTTCTGAATATCCATTTGTAATTATGCATATATATTCCTGTGTCCACGCTGCACCTTACTCTCATTTTGCTGGGACTCACAAAGTGTAAAAGCAGTTTCAAGATTAGTGTGAGAATAGACTCACTGTGTATCTCAGTAGTAGAATCAATTCACTTCAGCATTAATTCCACCTTCAGGAATACCCACCTTATCTATTTAAAAGAAAACTCTCAAAAGATAGTTCTTATGTGATGGCAGTAATGGCAATGATGAATTCTCTTATTCTGATTAGTGCTGTAAGTGGTACTTCATGATGACAGACTGTGAATCCAGGCCAGGAAAAAAGGATTGTTTAAAACCCATTTGAGCATAAGCTTAGCTCCAGGCTTCTGAAGGCTGAAGCCYTTTTTGGCATAGAACCTAACTTGGGACAAGAGGTGTTTCTGCTTGCATGCCTTGCCTTCTGTCTTGAAAGAGCAGCTTTTATATGTAATTACACAGATGATAATTAGAAAGGTGAAAACAGTGCTATACGTCATATTGACACAGAAAAGTCTCATCTTTATTTTTCTGCAACACAGCTATCTCCTATTAACTTCTACTCCTTCAAAATATGCAAAAAGAGAAATTTCTTGTCTTTTGCTCTGTTGAAACATCTTTGTCCCATGCTTTGGTGGCTGGTTTTGTATCTGAAGGCTGATGAGCAAGGTACAAGGCATTTCCTTTCTGCAGCAGTTACTTATAAAGCTTTATGCCAGAGTTATGATGCCTACTGAGAAAAAGCATCTGATGATAGTGCCACCATCTCAGGCTCACTCAGTGTATCTGGGTGTATACAGACAGTTTCCCATCCTTCCAGGTTATTACTTTGAATCCAACAGTTATTTTAAAACATGTTATTTTAAACATGATGCCACACAGGTTTTAGCGAAATCAAATGTTGCTTTGTAGTTAGGCTGCAGGAACTGTCTGTAGTAGACATGAGAGGTGACAGTTTCCTAGTTGAAAGATCTGGCAGTGTAATAAACTTCGCTTTGCAGGAACAGTGTTTGCTTGGCACTATAGGTAACTGTATTATGCTGAAAAATAGATTCCTTGATACACATTTGGAAACCACATTTGATAGAGTTGTTCAGCATTTCCTTCAATTTAACTTTACCACAAAGACATATGCAACAAAGCTATTCCCTGTTCCAAGACTGGAGGCAGAGCCAAAAAGTTTTATTTTCGTTGTTTCTCTCATCCATGGAAAAAGACCACATATTTTATGTTCCTGTCTGTAGCAGCCTTTTCCCCTTCTTGATGAACCTAGCACACTCCTATTTCCTTCTGTCATCAGTAGTGTGTCCCAGAATATGCTTTTACTTTGGCAAAGCAATCTCTTTTTTGTAGGACAGTCTGCAATCAGCTCCTGACTAGTTTCTTAGTATGAAACTGAAGGACTGCAAAAATGGGTATGATTAGATCAGCAAGAGCTTAGCCTCCTTCATAGCCTGCAGATACTGCAGAGGAGCAGGGACCAAAATTAAAAAATTGTCTTAAAAAACGACACTGCTAACCATAAAGTGTGTGGTTGTTTTTTTTTTTTCTTTTTTTATGAAGAAACATTTCCTGATAAATGGGGTGATTGAGCTACTTTCTGGAAGAGCTGACTGCATGAACTACTATAGAATAGTATGGAAATATGTAAAGAGAAAGGACATTACCCTCCTTTTACTAGATAATATTAACATCATGGTGGATTTATCAGGATTGTAAAATCAGTAAATGTGACACCCCCCCCTCAAGAAATCAAAATACATTTTTTTCTGGTTTTGCTTCTTAGACATTTGGGCCTAACTTTAATCTATTAATTCCTTTCTCTTTAAAGCTTGCAGAGGCTTACAGTACTTCTGAACTTCAGGCTTTCTGTTCCTCCTTTTCTCTATAGAGATTTCCCAGGGAATCTTCTTGAAGGACTTCCTTGTTGTGTTCTTCCTATCCCCACCCTTTCCAGAAGAGAAGCAGGTGTATAGGTTTAAAAAACTATTCATCTGTTCAAATAATTACAATATTAACACAACCAAAATGGTTTGGCTGTAAATCTCTTCCATTTTCATTCTCTTTGCTTCATTTTTGTTTATTGATTTATTTCTGATGTTACACCTCTTCCAGTTCTCCAGACCACCATAGACTCCCCTAGGAAAATTTTATATGTGATACTAGAATGTCTTATACAAAAAAACCTAAAGAAAATTACCTGTATTTTTTTAAAAAACCAACAAACCCAAGCTGCACTCACATTTTTCCACCTTTTCACTTACACATTATAAAGAAGGCTCCAGGTTTTCTTTTATTTTTATGAGTGAAAAGAGGAAGGAGAAAGGGAACAACAGATTCACATTCATAAGTGAATCCAGAAGAGGGGGGCAGCACAGGGAGAGCAGTGCTGAGGAGACATTTGTCCCTATGTGTCCAAGGTCTCTAGACTATGGACCCCTAAATTTTACTGAGTATCTTCTTCTTTTTGCCAGGTATTAAAAAATCCAGTTGTAAAGAAGTCCTAGTGTATATGTATGGCTCTTGCTAATAATAAGTCCTTGGCCAGTTTTGGAGGTACGGACAGGTAAATACCCCATCCTGTACACTGGAACGGAAGCTTTTGTCTCTCAAGTTTACCACTATAAGTGCATTTGATCGAATAAACAAAAGGTGGTTTTGAACATCTACCAGGTTTTTAGCCCTCTCCTTGTCTACTGCTTCCCCTACTTGGGCCATATTTCTTGTCTGGTCTTCAAGACACATATTTAATGTGTTAGCTGGGGAAACCCAAAGAAAATCTGTTTAGATTGCTAATTTGCATGTTTAAAACACATTTTTTACCTTTTCAGCATACAGAGTAGAATAAGCTATTTGGTCCATACACTTCACGGTGTACTTGAGCTACATTCACATAGAGCTAGAAATTCAGATTGGAGTGATACTGTTTTGAGGCTGGGTAGTCAAATGTTTAGTAACTTCTTGACAGTCTTACTAGATTTTATCACCATAGTTCTGCCTTTTACAGCAAGTGCTTCCTGAAACAGTGTAAGTGCACTAATACAAATCATAGTTTACACCAGTGTATTGCATTTATTGTGACAGATTGCCTTGCAGTGGAACATCTCCTCAGATGAAGCCTAGTTTGAACCTTCCCTACTGTAGCCAAGAGTAAAGGAAATCCCTTGTTATCTCAACATTTGTGCCAGCTTGCCTTATTTTGCTTTGAATTTTAGGAGCACTCCTGAAACCTAATAACAGTAAACAGTTCAAACTGGAAGTGTCAGCCATTACAGAAAACCAGAAAACACTATACAGCTGATACCTGCAAAGAATAGAAATCTAATGAAAACATTTGCTACTGCGCTTAATGATTACAACTGCCTGATGTTAGTAGAGAAGCTGGAGGTGATGTAGAGACAAAATGGTTTTTGAGTGATGTAAACAGGGAAGGTGGAAATTATCTGGAAGCCTAAACCCAAATTGACAAGTCAATTCAGACAGCCCCAGCTAGTCCCTTGATAACTGGTCACCAATTTTTTCTGCAAGTTTCCTGGTAAATTTTGCCTGGACATTGTTGTTTACTCCTCTGGGATCCTGGAAGGCAACCCACAATCTGTGAAACCCAGGACAGGAATATTGCATCAGAACAATCAGAACATTTAACATAAGCAATATTTAATACATGAAGTATCTATTTTATCTATTAGTAGGAAAGACTATTACATATAGTAGTCTGATTATGAGTAATTGTTTTAGTTGCAATTATGATCTTCAGATTAATTTCCTGAATACCAGCAATTACTCACTATACTAGAAGCTGAGCCATAAGCTGTTCTGAGGCTGTTTGTGCAAAGGCCTTCATTCTCCTTTGCATTCCTGCAACTTAATCTATCTGTAACTCTTTCCTCTTCCTTTTACTTCCATTGTTTCAAGTCAAGTAAAGACATTTTTATCTCCTTTTTAGGATTAGGTGTACTCTCCCTCTGAAAATCTGCAGCTGGACAGAATTTGAACTGAATCTGCTCTGCAGTAATTGCATTATGCTATGTTAAATCCTAAATGTCAGAGTATGTGACTTTTGCTACATTATAATTATTGGTAGTATTCTGTGACCAGTTTAGACAGGGGTAGCAGGGCCTTAGAGGGTGTTAAGTGGAAGTTAGCTGTGGTAGATGGTGCACCGGTCACTGTGTGGAGGACCACATCTCCTGAAGAAGGCCAGAAAGCTGCAAGGATACCAGAGTTCAATATGTGAATCTAGGGAGAGAGAGGTGCTGTACTGTAGTTACCAACATATGCAAATCCTTAGGGGAGAGGGGTTTTGAAGACAAAGGTGTTAACCCTGCACAGTGAGCAGTGCACAAGAAGTGTACATTTGTGCTTCACTGTTTTGCAAGTAGAATTTTACATCCTTGTTTCATCAGCTAAGATGCTTATTTGAGCAGTGCCAACTCCCTCCAAAGTTCAGGGAGGGCAGAGTTGTGACTGCCTGTGATCCAGGCCTATAATCTGTGGGCAAGGAGCAGAACAGCCTTTTCTCTAGTGACCTAGCTGTCTTGTTGACACARCCTTTAGAGAATTCTGTTTTTATAAATCTTTCTTTTGAGAAATGCGGGTTAAGTTGTATATGTCAAAAGTTCAGTGTAAATTTGATTTTTATGTTGTTTTTGTTTGGAATAGCTCTAGTTTAGAAAATCCTTTATTGCAGCAGAATTAATGCACTGGTAAAGCTGTTCCCTATGAAACAGTTTACAGTAGCTCTCAGCATCAAATGTTTTCTAGGCACTACATTTGCCGCCTAGCAACCATGCTAGGGTAATCTTGCTGCAAGTCATCCATGTGTGCAGTCCTGTCAGATAAAAGGACTGTGCTGCAGGATTACCCACCAGTCATTAGTCATTAATGACAAGATATCTTTCTTGCAATACAAAATGCAGATTCCCCAGGGTGAATGTACAAGACTTCAAAACAGCATTGCATTTTTCTGTAAAAGAAAACCTATACAGTATTCGTTATGGTGAGGTCTCCAGTCAGCAGTTATTTCCTGGAAGGCAACTTTTGTAGGAAATATTTGAACGTTTTTCTTCTACTCTATTTCAGAATTCCAAAACTGGAAGTGCATATTCTTTGAGGTTGATATTAATTGCTGTAAGAAATCAGATCACTTTACTACATTGAAAAGTCTGTTATCCTTTAAATATAATGAAGACATTTCTCTTATTCCTGTCTATTCCCTAGATGCTCTTACACCCTGACTGAATACCTGTTCCCCATTTTAGAGGCCTCTGTGTCTCTTCAAGAGTCTCGCCTCTACTAGACTTTCCTGTGAAGTTTCTCTGCTATTATTCATTATTGCAGCTATACTTACAATGAATAGTCTGGATAGTCTAGACCTCTCCAGAGTTAGACACTGTAGTTGTCCCCATGCTAGCAGCTGGCCTATGACACCGTCTGAGTACTAGCAAAGACAACATGCTGTACTAGGGCTTGTAGGATATTGCAAATTGAATAACAGAACATATGGTGAATGGTGCTGCTGGAGAGAGCAGTTATTTATGAATACAGGGCAATTCCCTTAATTCCTTTAGGCTTGTGAAGAGTCAAGAACTCTATGGTGAGAATATTAGCAGGAAAAACAGAGAACAGGCATTCTGAAGGACAAGAAAAATGCTTAAAAAGCTAAAGGAGAATACAGAGCACTGGGACACAGTGACAGTACCACCCCAGCAACTTGTGCAGATTATCCCAAACATGATAGCCCCTTTCCATTTTACTTGTTGTTGGGGCATCATAACTATGGAAAGACTCTGAATGTAGCTTCAGGTGGGATATAGGATATCAGATATGAAGTGATTCTGGAAACAGTCTTCTGGCATTAGGTACATATTTTTTTAACAGAAAAATCAACAAAATTGTAGGTATTCAAACATGAAAGGTGTTACTAAGGTGCAATTTACATGTGAACAGTTATAACTGCGAACAGTTTTACTTTATATAGTGTATGGTTTCCCTTGGAGCTTATTTCTTATCAGATGTCTGGGTAGGGCTGTGACCAGTGTGATTATTTGTATCTCATATTTCCATTTTAAGTAGTAACAGGTTACTTTGGTTTGCTGGAGTGTAAATGTGTAGCCAGATAAGCTGCATGTCTATATCTATGGCTTAGGTTGTATTAATAGCCTAAATTGCTTTTCAGTGTTTTATTCAGATTACTAGTCATTACTCAAGCCTGTATAGTAGTGCAGAGCTCCTTCAGCCTATTGGTGTTCATGTATATGTTTCAAAGATGCATTTAACCTGGCTATGAATCTTGAATAATAGAGAGGAAAAATTTAAATTAACAGCTTCGATGGAGTTGGTATTCCAGCCTCTTATGATGCAGACAGGCCTGAAATGTTCTTTCTGTGGTTCCTTTGGTATATGACCAAGTCATGCATTTTCTGATTGTTTAACGGGACATTATTGACTAAATACAGATCAACAGCTGTAGCTGAGAGATCTACAATGTGCTCAGATGGCTGATAGGAATGAAATGTAGATAGTGGGTCAAAACACTAGAGAATATCAGTGTGATCTCCAGACTAGCAGGCGGTACAGTTCAGAGGGTTGAAAACCTTAAAAGAAACTGTTGGGGAAATCTATTATACAGCTCTTCAGCCATTCAAATGCTATTTAGGTTCATTTAAAACAAACAAAACCAAGAACTGTTTGGAATAGAAATCAGCGTATTACCTAGAGACACAAGGGAATCCAGTGGTTTTACCTGTAGCTTGTGGCAGAGCAGATTCCGACAGCGAGTTCTAAAAAGAATCAAATTGGAAGTGACACGAAGGATTATCACAGACCCAACACAGCACTTAGACCAGGTTTCCAGCTAATTTCAAGATATTTGGAAAGCCTCCTAGACACAACTGATATCCTCTTTTTACAATGCTGGGCAGAAATGTAAACAGATCATTCTAGAGAGACCTGTTTCTTACTGCTGAGTTAATACAAAAAAGCCTTGTAAATGGAAATCTGACATCCAGAGTGTCACCTATAGACATCTATAGTGTAATGTGCCAAGAACAGGAAGGTGTTTATTCTGTGATAGGAAGATGCCAGACAAGGCAGTTAGTGAGATGTCCAGACACCTAGGTCTACTGAATCTCCATTTTCTATTACTCTCCTTTATGCTCAGACTCCTCATGGTTCCTCTTCTTCTGTAGTTAACTACATCATCTCATCTGTTGTGCTTATGGGGGTTTGGGAGTGCAGCAGTACCACCCCTAGTCCTGTTATGTATACAGTCAGGCCATATCAAGTGCTTCCAAGCACTGCCTCTTGGGTTTAGAATCAGCTTGTCTGGGAGAGGGTGCTCAGGAAAACTAAATGTGCAAACTTAACGGGCGTTGATTTGTTTCAGCTCAGTCTTCGGTCAAAGGTATATCCTTAGCTAAAACTCACACCTTGTCAAAATCAGAGCCTGTGCAATAGAGTCACGCAATTTAACTGCCTCAAATGAGGCAAGTAGAACATGTCTCTTCCTCTCTGTCCTGTGAAGCTGCATATCAACTAGAGGAAAAGAGGGAACAGAGCAGCAAGTGAGGGAGAACAAGGGCCAACCTTCCAGATTGCCTGACTTGCAGAAGAAGAATCATTCAATTGCACCAACAGGAAAATTAAGTTCTCTGACCTTGTCATATTTTCTCAGAGCTACAATGTTCACTTAACAGCCTTTTCCTGCTTTAAGTTCCTAACCCTGATGAATCATCCTTAACCTTGCAGAAAAATGACACTCATTGCTCTTGAGCAGGGACTACTGCTCAGTATATATTGATATGTATGCATTGCAACCTCTTCTGCATCTTATGTCACATTCAGCCATATTCCATTTTATTGCTTAAAATCCAAGGAGATTACATTACATGTCACACAAGCACGTGGTCTGAAGTAACTTTATAGTAAGGATTCCTAAGTCACCAGCTTTTCTCTGTGTCTTTCAACACATTTTCCATGATAAATTGATGAAATCAAAGTCTTCCAATATGTTACTGTAGACATTAGTAATATTGGCATGCAAGTCAGTCTTCTGGACATCTTGTTTCTTTTGCCTGCTGAATGAAAATATCTGAATAAGACGTTCATTTGTTACAGTGTCCTCCACTCAGCTGCATATTTATTTACCTTAGCTAGTTTGTTTTTAGTTGATGTTCCTGTAAACTATGTGAACATAGAAAACCTCAGCTTCTTTATGCATTACTTTCCTGGTAGTTACAGTTTCCTGTACCTATTTGCTTTAAAAATCCATTTATAAAAGTATGGTTAAATATATTACCTAGGCATATGTGCCGAGTGCATTTGGCAGTTACTTGGTTTTAAATTGCTTTACCACGTTACGGATAGCTGCTGTCTATGTTGGTATATCAACACTGGATTTCTATAGAACTATTCAAGGTTATCAATGCTTGTAATGATCAATAGTTAGTCTTCTGCTACCAATGTTAAATAGATTAATATTGTTCTCTCTGTCTTGGGTGAAGCAAAGTTGCTACAGATGATAAAATCCAGATGGGTATGAGCTCACAGTTTTGAAGTTCCACCAATTGTGGGCCCACTGATTGTGGGCCCAACTTGGTGTGTAGGACTGCATGCCAGAGATGCTGAATGTAACAGCAGAAACATATAGAAGTTGTGGGTATTCAGTGCTTTTGAAAAAAGTATGTGGTACTAAGGGGTTTGGTTCTAGAAGCTAGGCCTACTGTAGGTTTCCAACTCCCCTGGCAACACTCGAATATTTTTATATAAGCAGATTGTCCTAGGACACATAGGAAATCTGTGCCAGATCTAGCAACAGAACCCAAATCTCCTGATTCCCATTTTCCCATAAATATGCAGAATATTATTTCTCCTTTATTATTTGAACTGTAGTTATGAGTCATATGCTTTAGAACTGTGCACGCTACTGAAATGCTGAGTTGTAGGAGATACCATAAGAAATGTGGTAGTGCTAGCAAATTGTTGATGAAGCAAATACGCTCAAAATCTTTTATTATAAATGTTCTTAGCCTAGCTAAGGTATTCCTGTAAGAGCAGCAGGCCCAAGCAAGCTTTCTGATTGACACTTAAGATGAAGAATTCAGCTTCAGCATTTGCCCCATCTTAATTCCTCAGTCTCAGGTAAAGATTTATAGTATCCCATTAAGAGCTAAAAAAAATGATGGCTTAGTTTAGGAAAAGCTATAAACACTCTGGCAGCAATTTTTTTCTTCTCTTTTTGGTTAAGTGCCTTCTCCAACAGCTTTGTCTACCCACTTTCTTATTGAGGAAATGAAGGCCGAGATGCTCCCAGTGATGCTGTTCTCAATGGCTTTCAGTTCTTTCCATCATTTTGGAAACATTTTGGAAACTTAGTCTCACACTCTGAATTAGTAAGCATTTTAGGTCTTGTAATAATGCATCCAGTCTTACAAACTCTGGTACCTCTAGCATGAGTAGTACTAAGCAGAACAGAGGTTACAGAATAAACTGCAGAGAGAACTATTTGAGTCTTACTTTTCTTGGTGGTGTCTGTCTGTCCCTTACATTTACTGTCTATCAGAGTTCCTTGGCACCTTTGTTTGATAGACAGAAACCCACAGATAAAACAAAAACAAGCAACCAAACAAGAAGAATGCCTGGCTGCTCAGCGTTGTAAGACACAGCCTTCCTGCACTGCAGGCTCTGCTGAGAGGCCCGCAGTGACCCTTGCAAGTTGGAAGAAGCTGGAATCACAAAGTCAAGGTGAGTCAAGATTCTGTAAACTATTCTTAGATTCAAAGATGACAAAAAAGCCTGTACATAACTGTTTTGGCCAGTAACCTGTAGCATATAACAGTTAAAGTAGTTTGTTCAGAACCTCTGACTTTTCTTTCCATTACTATTATGTGTATCTAGGCCCTTTACTTTGATTTTTTCGCCTAGTTTCTCTTGTAGAAAGCTGATGATTTCCTTGACCAGTACTGTTCCAAATAACTTCAAAAGTTGCCAGGAACTAGACAATCCATTTCCAGCTTTCTTGTATGTATTCCCACAGGAGTGTATTTCAGTCTGTACTGCTAAGCTTAGAAACCCATGGGTCAATATGTTCTTGCCAAATGCCCCTAGAGAGGGGATTAAAATGCCAGAAAAAAAGAATAATATTGGGTTATTTCCTTCCATTTTAAGAGTTAGGTTGAATACATTTTCAAAATTTCCTTCATAACCAGGAATATTGGAAGAGTACATTGAAAATAATGAAAACTCAGATTCTTGTCTTTCCAAGGGCTTGGACTTAAAGGAAAGACTATATATCAGAAAGCTTGAGACAGTAGCAAGAGGTCACAATTCTAAATCAAGCTGCTAAACTAAATTTTCCCAATGATCCTAGTCTTCAATCAAATGTGACTGAGTTGTTCTCAATTTCAGTATCAGGCATTGGTATCTAACTACCACAAGGAATTTCAAGACTCAGTGAATTTTTGTTCAGGATAATATTTTATTAAGTATACTCTTGCATAGGGAATTCAGAAAACCTTTTCTAGCAGTGTCTAAAAACCCTTGAGTTAAGCCTCAGTCAACTTTAAGATTCTCTTCCTTAGAGAACAAGCCTATATTAGGAGTTATTGGACAAACCACCAAAAACAGAGTTGAGGAAACAGCAGACCAGCAAATCAGACTCATACTTAAGCCTTCCTCTTAACTGGATCTAGCAGCAGTATTTACAGGCTGCTCATTCTGTGAAATAAGGTTAATAGTTAACTTCAGGCAGATTTGGGCCTAGACCATAGTTGGATGATAACCTTTCTGAAGAAAAAAAAGAATTGCAACAAATCAGTAGATAGTGCTTTGCCCTTTTTGTTGATAGGGAGTGAATAGGCTAGTCTGATGATACAGGCCTCGGTCTTTGAAGGTATTTGACCCAAGTGTAGAGTGAATGACTGTGGATGAGGTAGCAGCTCTGTGTCACTACTAGGCTAATAAGTGATGAAATTGGTTCTATTGCTGATTTGTTTCAGTCACATTTCCATGGATTGTGATCAAAAGTCTCACCCAAATCTATGTAGGGATCTGTTGGCATGGTCTGGTAACTTCTAGAAAGGCAATTCGTTTGTTTCTTGGGCTGTTCCTTTTCTTTGCATTAGTTCCCATCTCTGCAGACCTGTATGTTCCTGGCAGAAACACTTTTGTTCCAGTGCAGGCTGGTTGTGTTCCCTGGAATAAGTTGACTTTTTTCCTTGCAAACAATTTTGTGTGTCAGAAGGGTGAGAAAAGTGGAATCCTTGCCTGCACTGTTTTTAAATAAAACAGTGATTGTCACACTTCCGGAAGATTAACAGCAAGATTGAGAAAGCTCTTCACATGTTCTGGTAGCTGTCAAGATTAAATTTGCTAGTCTGTTTTTTAAAATGTGTGAATACAGATGGATTTATAGTGGAAATAGCACCTCCTGCTTGACATTAGCTGCGTATGGCAGGACTTGGTGCAGTTCCTGCATTCGTGCCTAGTAGCCACAGTGTTACATTGCTGCCACAAAACATTAACAGTTCACACTCAGGCTCAGGCTATGTTAAAACCAAACACTTATACTCACTACTTCTTCTAAGCTAGCAGTGCAGTGGATTGTGTTGAGCCAGGCACATCCTGTGTTCACACTAAAAATTGGCAGAGCAGTGAGTTTTGGCACCAGCTGGACAATATTTGGACTTTGCGTTCAAGCTCCCTTTTCCATGTGCATCAGCATGCCGTTTTACTGTAATTAGTCAACCCTCGAATTAGACAGAATCCTGTTTTTGCAGCCAAATTGATGGATTCAAACCCATGGATGGGATTTTTTTAGAATCCCCTTTCCTATTGTATTAGATGACTATTGATTGTGTATGTAGCTTTAGGGATTCGAATTTTTTCTTCTCCTTTCCTCCAAACCTATCCTTTCACTTAAGCAAAAACAAATCTACATTTGTACTCTGATTACATAATACATAGCCTAATAAAAATAAACACCACCACCTATCTCTGTCTACATAACAGCAGCCAGTGACAGAAACTGTGGCCCACACTCTTACATTAGCTAATTTACTGTACTGAAAAGGCAAATCAATAAGTGGAAGTCACGTGAGGGTCTTCCAGTGAAGAAGTTACATTTCATTTAAACTATACTAGCTAACATTTAAAGTTAGCTAGTATAAACCTGTTTTTTCTTTCTTTTTTTTTTTTCTTTTTCCCTTTCCTTAGCCAGAACCTTTGCTATGACTTTATGAGGCTAAGGTGATGGTTCCCATGCAAATAGTAGAAAGGATTCAAAGCTTGTTTAACTGAGGAGCAGTGGGTTTTTTACTCGCTCAGTTTTGCATCTTCCAGGTCACTGCTTGTAGCACCGTTTTGTTTAGGTAAAGATACTGTGACATGATGCTTCTTCAGATGGCATGTGCAGTGCTCTACAAATCCAAACTGCAAATTGAAAGCTTGGAGCTATGTTTAAGTGAAGGTACAGCAAAGAGATTCCTTAGCAGCATGGAAAAGTCAACTTTAAACACTTACCTCCCCCTGCTATGCAGCAAGCCATCCTACCCTGGTGTACATAGAAACTTCTGAGCAATTCACCTGTTTAAGCTTTTCAGGACTTGAGAAGTAAAGGTGGCAGAAGACATGTTTATGGTGTCAAGCAGAGACAGTCATGTATTAGATTTACCTAGGTTCTGAGCTTGTGAAGTGTGACGGACTTATGGTCAGGAAACCATTTACACACACTAACACAGGCACGCTGTCAGGCCAGCACGGTCAGAACTGTCTGGGAGCCCTGGAGCCTGAGAAGACCTAGTGTACCATTGCCTGCACCTGGCTGTGGAGCAATGCCCGGGGCAGATGGGGACCTGGAAGAATGCTTGGTGGGGGCACAAGTGTTTTGTGAGACTGTTGTATTTGAGATAATATGTAGTTTTACCACACGTTGTATGCTCCCCTAAGTGCTGTCACTTCTGTTTCATAGTGGAAGGCAGGAAGGAAACAAAGTGAGGATCATAGATTGTATGATTATATACAATTATAGCTTGCAAAGCCGTAATATAGATGCTACACAGTTCCAGTGATAATTATCACTTATTTATATTTCTTTATAGCACATTTATCAAATGGTGCAATTGAGCTCTTTTTGGTACAATTGAGCTCTTTTGTAGAAGTCTTGATCCTGCTCTGTTCCACTCTTTTCAGGGCAGACTAAACATATTCCTGTGCTAAATGTGGGGTTTTTTTCCCTCTTTAATTTCCCAGTAAGTTCTGAAGTGACTTAATCATGCCAGTGAGCCTAAGCAGTTTTCATTCTTCATAGATTTCATTCTTCGTACATTTCCCCCTCCTCCCAGTGTTTGCTTCGCCTTTCGCTTCTAATAGGCAGAGAAGAGCCTATAAAAAAAGAGGAAAAGCTGTAATTAGGACACCAAATTACTAGATACACTTAACAGCAGAATCAGAGATCAAGAACTTGGCACCTTAAGTCTATCTTGGCTCAGCTTTTTTGGTTGTTGCTGAATCAGCTGAAGGCACAGTTTTAAAATTGGATCAGCAGCCCTATTATAAATGGGCTCTTCAGTTGAGGGTTCCCCCACAAAGACCCCATCTCTTCTGGAAAATACCTTATATGATACCTCCATTTTCTGCTGTTGATGTATTCCCTATAAACAGTTTAGTATGTGAGCTAAAGGAATCACATGAACCATACCAATGCAGAGATTACTACACATATGCATGAGTGAATCAAGGGCAAAGAATCAGTGCAAAGAGAGACTACAAAGAGGTAACAACACAATGTCAAGCAGTGAAGGTGTAGAAACACTGCTGCAGCATTATGTTATTTGAAATAGCTTCATAGTCTGCTGATAAGTCTGGTATCTGCTGTCTCAGGGGAAGGATCTGTGCATTCCCTACCGTATGGACTCGCTGCCAGAGCAAGATTTCATTGAGAGAGCTCGTAAGCTCTAATGCTGCAGAGATCTTGCCCTGTTATTCAGGATGTGATAGATATGGAGAAGAAAATACCCAGCCCTCAGCCACATTATGTATATACTTGCAGCTGCAGATGAGTAACTATCTATCTGACAAATTAATTGGCCTAGAAGACCAAAATATTTAAGTACTATTGAAAATGCTGTTATGTAGAATGAATAAAAATAGCTTATCCTTCTTTGAATGGCAAAGTCAAGGAATGCTTGCTAGGCTAGATTAGGAACTTCCCAGTCTTTGCATAAGATGATGCCGTTCTTTTGAGTGAATATTAGAACTGATGCATTGACAGAAATTGTATCAGCAGTCCACTACCTATTTTTGGAAAATATTTATTTTCAAAATTATACTTAGCAATTGAAAAGTTTTGCCAGCATTGTTTTGGAAAGTTGTGGTTGCAGCCATTGGTATGGTTCATGTGATAGCTTTAGCTCACATACTAAACTGTTCATAAGGAAAACATCAACTGTTTCAGCACAATTCGTGTTGAATGTGATCTTCAGAAGAAGAGAAATTTGCCAGCTGAGACTGCATTCATTTCTTGTGTTCCACCTGCAGTTTCTGACACCAGGACAAACTGCACAGAGAATTTTTGTAGCAGTCCAAATTACTCAATAAAACACACACACAAAAGTGTAAGCTTCCCAAAGCATATCCTTTTAGTGGTATTTTCAAGGCAGACCAGAGAACATGGGCCTGGAAATGGGGCATATTTAGGAGGCTTTCTGAAAGTTAAATTACTAGTGATATTACCAAGGCTTCTAAATGGGATCTGCTCCCTGCAGTAAGAAATAGCTGTGAGGAAGGTTAATATGACCAGAGAGACATTTTTGGACTGAACAGACCCTGCAACAAACAGCAAGAAAACCTTTTTGGCAAAATAATGGAATTTTTTACACAGGGCTATTTTTTGAACTTGTCACTTTTATGCAAGCTAATGAGGCAATATTACCTATATAGCTATAAAATTTTCTTCTGTTTCCTCTACTTATTGTTCAGTGTTTGCAAAGTGTGTGATCTGTATTGAAAAGACACAGGTGTTGCTGCATGCCTAATTATAGGGGTTTTTTCTGCCCTATTCCTTTACTCCTCTCCATAGCACAACCCTTTACAGGACAAATCAATTTGCAATTATGGCAAACAACTCTTCATCTTGTCTAGATATTGTGTAAATGAAGATAAATTAAACTTTTTTCAATCTATGAAATTGTAACTATAAGAATAATTATCTGTTCCTTTATTCATTCTCTTCAGATTTTGTTCAGGGATGGGTTTTGTGCCTTTGTTAGGAAAATTCACATTTATATTAATTAACCTTTTTTCTATGAGACATTCATAATGTTTAACAGATTAGATAAAGTGCTGTCTCTCTAATACAGTGAAAAAACCTTTCTTGAAGATACCTGTAGCCAAACAATACTTGACCAGATGTGTTTTGTGACTATGGATATTTTTCCAGCCTTTGAGTTAGAATGAGATGTCTTTCTCTGCTGCTGCATTTCTTTTTGTGTATAAAGTCTTAATAAAATACACAGTTCTTCTGGGAGAGCTTATATTTTAATGCCAGATGAATTATTTATGCACCAGCACTTACAGAAATGGAATTGCCGTATGTTAATATACTGAAAAGGAACGAATACTGGCTTTTAAACTTACACACAGAGGGATGCAGAAAAACAACAAATAGTGCATTAGAAGCCTGTAAATGTTACTCTGTCTGAGATTAGGCATTTAATATATTTTTGTAGCTTCTGTTAAAACAGTTCAGCTGCTGTGTGATTCACTTTAGTTCTTGAAGCAGAAACACAGAATTTACTAGAAAATATAAGTTCATTAAATGTTTTAATTTGTCCAGCTGAAAGACTAATACAATTAATCAACTATGTATCTGTAAAGATGCTTTTCCTTTAAGTATGACTAGAGGCAAAACCATGAGAAGGTTTTTTAGAAGAAAATGTTCTATTATGTATATAGAAATAAAACTAAATGCATACACAAGCCTCTGAAGTAGGCAGAGAACTGGTCATGGTATAACACAATTATATAATGTCACTGGAGTAAGAGTCCTGAAAAATATGGGCATGGTGTAGGCAAGTATTAAGACAGATTGTGTTTAGCTACAGATATGGACAGAGTCTGCAGTTTCCTTATTGCAGTAAGGTCACAGTCCTTACTTGGATTTACCGAGTTACAGGTTTTCATATCTGAAAGTCCCATTTCATAAGTTGTTCCATTTGTAATTCAGAAGGGTTGGGGGGGGGATAAATTATGGATATAAACAGAAGATCTGTGTATGTCATGTGACAAAAGACATGTCCTGAAGTACCATTTCAAATGGTTGTAATAATCTTTACTATCAACGAGTCTTTTATAAAGAGGACTTCACCGGAACATGAGCCTGTAGAAACACAAAGTGTGCCATTAACTTCAGAAACTRGGGTCAGGGCATGGACACTTATTTACCCGTTCTGCCTCAGTGTGACCTTGCACACAGTCACTGAAGGATTTCATTACCCCAAAGAGATTTAGGCGTCTAACTGCCACTATGTCCCACGGGGACTTAGTTTCTGTGCCTTAGTCTGAAAAATGAAACTAACAGTTTCTCCTCACAGCGTGATAGACTGTGTACGATGTGACCCATGCAAATATAGATGATGACTAGGTTTTTTACATAATATAGCTTAACACTAGATTCCCAACTGCTACCTCCCATAACAGTGAGCTCGCCTCTACTTTGTGCCGAGTGTTAGAGGTGTCCAAGCTTCTCTGTGGGAAGCTTTAGCTCTGTGCTGCTACAGGAACTTGAAATAACTCAGCAATTTCCAGCTACCTCTGCATTTCACCAGTGTTTGGAGTGGTGACACATCCAGGAATGAAGAGGTTCAAGAGGAGAACCTATCATACATAGGACTAAGTGTAGTGGAGTTCCCTCTGGGATCCACCAGTACCGTGGTCTGGGAACTGTAAGAGTTACATCGCTTATATCAGATGTGTGATACATCTGCTGGTTTTGTAAATCTATTTTCAAAACAAACCAAATCATGTCTGCAACAGTAACAAGCTCTTGGTCATAATCGTTAGGTGGAATTAAGCTGCAGGACATGTGAGCGCTCTTTATGACCCTTCACGTCCACTGGGCAACTAGCAATTTGTTGCTGTCCTTATCTATGGCTTAAATTCTTTTTTGGCTTCCTTTCCAGCCCTTCACTCCGACTATTGCCGATACTTGCTTGGAGGTGGCCATTTGCTTGGATCCCTTTTCAGAAAACAAACATGGGAAAAAGATGAGAATGTGAATGGCTTACAGGTAGCAGGAGATTCAAGCTCCAGTGAAAAGGACAGTTAAGTAAAGCCAGGTAAAGGATTCGCTCTGCAGGCAATTTTGTTACTCATTTGGCATGACTGGATCTAGAGGGGAATCTTGCCTCCATTTTTGCTATTTGAGTGCATTTAACAGTTCATTTTTGTGCGTGTCACCAGAAAAATACCTGGATTTGTATGTGCTGCATACATGGCTTAAGAATGTATTTGGATTTATATCAAAATTAGTTAGACTCCATTTGGATGTAAAAAGAGACAGCTATACCAATTCCATGCTGTTTGTTGTCACTCTTACAACATTTAGCTATCTTTAAAACTCAGATAATAAATGCAAAGCAAATTGTTGGATGTCTTTCTTTTCAAAGAAAGATTGAAAGGAAGACAGGAATTCTGTTGGTACACATAGATTAATAAAAAAGTTAAATGGATTATAACTTTCAAAATTCCATCATTTTACATTTAAAAACTCATGATTTTTGAACTCTTCTGGTCAGTCAGCAATCCTGAGTTTCCTATAATCTGGCTATAGTGACTGTAACAGCATGCACTTTGTTTTGACTTTAATGGGAGAAGCCTGCAATTTCCATGTTAAAGGTTTTGGGTTCATTCCTGCTGACCTCTCTATAGGCAGGCAAGGTTCATTATATTTGGAAATGATTCACAGTCTTTCTGCTTTATTGAGTGTTCTAGGTCTTGACTTCCTACCTAAAAATAGGTTGCAGCAGCATAATCTGTGGGGGTACTTTTAATCACCTGTAGACACAGATTACCATAACACTTTCCCTTTTTTTTTTTAATTAATGTGCTAAACCTAAAGTAGTTTTAGCTAATTGGCAACTTGGSTTTTTAACAAGAGTTTAACAAAATTTTAATCAAACTATCTTGTTCTGATGAATTGTTAATCTCTCTAGCCTACACAGAAGAGATAATTACTACAGGATCTCTAAACTGATTTTTCTGGGAAATGGGGCTGTAACTCCATGATATTCTTTGCTATAGAAAGTGTTTAAATGCATAATGAATATCTCTTTATATTTATATAGCATGTGCTAGTTTGTCCAGACTTTCATTTTGCTAAATTAAGCAAATAAGCTAATGACTGCTATATGTGACTAAACATGGAGAGGTTCAAAAGCAGTAGCTTAAATCATGAGAAATATGTGCATTTTTTGTGTTTGGAATAAGAATGAGACTGATGCCATGGCTSTCTGATGTATGAAGAGTGAATTATGACTATGTGGGAAGGAAGTCAGACTTTTCCACAGTTATAAATTAGACTTGCCAAATGCATAAATGATTCTTTGTATGCATATTATTAATGAATAGCTAAACACTATTTTCTAGTGCTTCTATTAGATATGTCACATGCCAGCTAGGTTTCTGTTTACTGACTCCATAAAAAAAAATAACATTCTAACAGAGACTTCAAACATAGACTCAGATTCAGGTGATAGTGTACAACACTCAGTACAGTATTATTGCACACATTCATATGAATGAAATGGCTTGCTGATATGATCCTACAGAACCCAACCCTCTTGATTTTTGGAATCGCTGAGCTCTCTCAGCTCCCCAGGCAGCCACTGAGATCTCCGGGTGCTCAGATCCTCTAGAAATCCACCCCACTGCAATGTAACTCTAAACAACAACACATCCCTGTTCTGCATGATATCAGACACAAGATTCCAGTTACTTGACCTCAATTAGAAGAATACGCATAAAATCATCCCAGCCATTGCCACTTTTTACCTCTTGAAAGCAAGTTATTTTTCTTCTCTGTTTCTAACACAGAGCATATGAATAACACTGAACCCTCTCACATGCTACTAAAAAGACTGAAAAAGAATGATTAAATTTATGGAAAGTAATTGGCTCTATAGGAAATGTATGCCTTGATTTCTGCAATATGACAGGCCTGAATGCTTGCAGAATTAGGAAAGCAAATGCTAACATAAACAGGAAAGAAATTCAAAATTAAGATCAGTATTTTTTGGAGGGGGAAGGAAATGCAACTTATTATTTTGTTTTCACCACAGTTGTTCGAACAAAATGGAAACACGAAGAAGCTGTGAAATTTGTATATTTCTAAAATGTGCAATAGGATTCAAAATGAATAGTGTCACATTACTATCATGGGGAATGAACTTGTGTGCTGCTGTGCCTAACAGATATGGTAGACTGCTGACATCAAAAGAAGAAACACAATAAAAACATAGCACTTATGTGCTGGATGAAAAATGATTAATTTATGACTCTGCAGCTTTGAACTTCCTGACTCTTCTTTGAACTGTCAGTTTTCAAAATGCTTTCTAGAGTGCTGCTTTTATTTAGGCTACCCTCTATGCACTGAACACTGAGTGTAGAAGTGCTTTGGCTTTTCTCTGAAACATGCCTCTGATGGGAGGTGTGGGGACAAAAGAGAAGTAGAACTGTTCTAAAGGGTCTGTACCAGCTAGGGAAATTCCAAAAGGCCACTTCAGACAGTTCTGCAACCTTTTCATCCTGACAAGCTCAAGAAGAAAAGCCAATTCAGGAACCTTAAATTCAAACTTTTCTGTCTATCCTCTCTTCATGTGAATAATTGTTTCTTTTCACTGCTACCCACTAGTCTGCAGTTGCCTGCACAGCCAGTCCAAATTAAGTGTATATTTCTTAAGCACCTTCTTTTCTCAGATTTAGCCACTTTGTAGTATATAAATTCTTTGGAGCAGAGACTATATTTACAGCATAACTCATACAATGCTTAGCACGCTGGAGTACTGATCTGGTCAATGTCACTTCACATTAACTTTTTACAGACACTATACCTAATACTTGAGATATCAAATTTAACTCCCTTATAATCCCAAGTCTTTTTTTTTTTTTCCCCACTTAAATAGCTAAAATTACTTGTTGAAATTGAAACTTCTGAAATATTTAACTTAAAACCTGAATATAATTTCTATAAAAACCAATGGAATTCTCTCTCTTTTGCATTCTCCTCTAGGTGCTTTTGTAAAATATATGTTTGTAGCTTACAAACCATTCATTTGTGACTGCCTTTACCACTTTTAATTTATATTATTTTTAGGGGAAACCTGGGACCGTCTAAGTTTGGACTAATACTCTGTTTGCCTCCGGATACATACCCAATTAATTTCACTAGCAGTAACTCCCCTGAGTAGTTGTGCTGAATTTCATAGTTAATATGCACAATCAAGGACATTCATATTCTTTAAATGTTATTTATGTTGTATGTTGAAAATAATTAGATGGGATTTTTTTTGAAAAAGTTGGTGCTTATATTTTTTCTGTCTACAACTTGTCTGGAAATTTCACAGAAAAGGTATAAAGTTCTCAGAATTTATGCTTCCTGCAAGAAAGGTACTGTGTGATTTATTTGTTGTGTGCCTGCTATGAAATAAATGTTTAAAATTTAACATAAGTTACCAGGTCCCAAAATTTACATGCAGTTCCCCTGGGAAAGTCTTAGTAAGACCATGGTATGTTTTGTATATGCAGTGAATTTGCTTTTCCTCACTGTTGATGCACACTGAAAAGACTGTTTACAGAGAGTCATATATCAATAACTCACATATACCTACCAGACAGTATGACAAACAAATGGGGATCTGCTTTCAGTATGACACTCTTGAAGAGAGAGGTTATAAAAGGGATATTTCAGACCATGACATTCATTTACACTTCAGTTTCCTTTTATAAAATCCCTCATTTTGATTTATAACCATGTTTATCTCCAATCTCCTGTAGCAAAATCTAGGAAGTTTCTCTCTGCTGCTTTCCTGAAGGAAGTAAAAGAAATAGAGCTACACTGATACTGTAATAATCACTTCAAAAAGAGAAAAAGCTAGCTAGTGCTAGTGCTGTAGCTTTCTATTGAATTGTACCTATGGCCACACAGTTCTGCTGTATTTAATAAAATCGTAATGAGAAACAGTGCCAACAAGCTTTGCTCATTTGGAATTTCCTGCCATCATTTTGCTGTCTCCTCCCCAGAGAAGAGGGCATTAAATGGTGAACAAAGGCTCTTGATGAACATAACACACTTGAATCTAATCTCTTGAAACAGAAATATTAATTACTAATATATTTCGTGCTCACATGCAGGTGGTATTATAAATATACCATTTTGTTTCAGACAATAAGCCTATGTGTGGCTTGCCTGATCACCATGCCCCAAGTATAAACATTTTGAAAATAAAGTGACAAGCACTAAGCGTATAAAAACTTAAGTCTGTATCCTGGACTTGGTAGCATGCTTTAAAAAGCTCCTAAGAGCTGAAGTATAGAGGGATCATACATTCAGTTAAATAACAGTTGAGTGTTGGTTGAACCACATCAACACTGATTAGATTGTTAATGATATTTTTATTTGCTTGGCCATGGATATGAGATCTTTTTGAGTTTTGAACCAGAGAAAGAAGTTTGGGGTAGCAGTTTGTGGTTCCTGGGCTTCCGAAGTGTACTGGTTAGATTAGCCAGTTAGATGAACTGGAATTCCTTCTTCTCCATATCAGCATTGAGGAGAGCCTTTCTAGAAGTGCTGGTATCATTCTGAACAGTCTCCTGAGATATGACTTGTTTGCTTTCCCTTCAGATTATATATATAACTAGCATAGTTCCAACTGACAAAAAAAAAAAAAAAAAAAAAAANAAAAAAAAAAAAAAAAAAAGAAAAAGAAATGGGCAAAGGCTGACAATCCTGCTTGGTAACTTACTTTCTAGATTTACTGAGTCATAAAGGTTAGGAAGATACAGAACTATCAAAGATGTGTATTTAAACAAGTTGTGTGTTCAGTATGTACTGATAATCTCCTGTGTAGGTAACTTGTTGGAAGAGAAATTTCTGCTGAAATCATCTTGCTTAATGGACACTCTGCAAAATGCTAAACTCTATGAAAGAAGTCTCCCTAAGGGGCTACAGTTGAGCATGATTGCAGCAAGTTAAAAACCAAAAACATCCAAATTTAGTTTTCCATTCATCCTTTTGTCAGGCAGAGGAGTTCGTTCCTTATCCCCTGCTCCAAATGATACTCACCTTAGCCTGACTCTTAGGGTGCAGTGGCACTGGCTGAGGATGAAGGGAATCATACGGTGAGGGAACTGCTCATTTATATCTGTTCTCACGCTCAAGAGAATACATGTTGTCCTGAAGCAGAATATCATCCTCAAAGTAGTTGTTTGTAGATTAATGTTTGTTAGATAGATGTTTGTAGATTATTTTTAATGCCAGTGGGACCACCATCTAATTTGACATGTTTTATAGCACAGCCTTAGAGAACACAGTACCTCAAAACACCCCCAATAAGCTTAGGATCTCTTCATGTCTAGTCCTAAGGAGTTTTACTTAAAATTGTTTTCCTTGACAACTCAAGCGTGAAATATTTATCATCCTTATCTATAATATGTCTCTACCCTTATCATGCCTTTTACATAATGAGGACTTTTCCAGTGTGAGCTATTGACTAATTTGTCAAATTCCCATTGACTGAAAAAATTTAAAAGGAGGGAAGGAAATTATTCAAAGGCTTGCAGACATTTCACTTTAATTCATTACATAAGAAAGGAACTGGGATCCAGGACTAAAGTTTGCTCTTAATGTCAGTAGCTGGTAGTATTTGAGGGGTGGAGGGGCTGAAATAAAAGGCAGTCCATATTTAACATAGAGATACATTTCTTGTCAACGTGCACACTCACCTTTCCAAGCTTCTAGGAGAAACAAAAAGGAAGCTGGTGGCAGTTTTTCTCATTGACTCTCCTTCATTTTTTGTTTTTTGAAAGACCCATATGATTCTTGCCTAAATAGGCAGTCTGTGTCATTAACGAGAATATGGATGGTTCTGAAATGTGGCTAAATGTATGGTATTAGATGCATAGGACTCAGTATCCTGCTTGTGTGTGAGGCATTTTTTGTCGTTTTGCAATCTGAGGCCTCCTTTTCAGGACAATGTTTCAGGACCTAGTCCACATAGTGGAACGATGCAGAGAGACTATCTTCCATGTGATGACAAGCAAAGTGATTTTTTTCTCACCGTTTGACGTCTACTACATAACAAAGGGACAGATTTTAGAAAATTTGTAATATTTGGACTTGGTTTAGATTGAATGTATTTTCAGATGAAAGCAGTAGAACAGTAGGGCAGCTTCTAATGTCAGTTAAAATACTCACTGTTTATTTCCAGTTTCCCAGGCAATGAAGCAATAGGGACAGCACTGTTTAGTCTGTTGTAACCATGGGACTATAGCTTGCAGATTGCTGAGTCAGCTGGCTTGCAAGATGGCACAGGGAGCCAGCAGGCAGGCTGCATCGTGGGGACATCCCAGAGCCCCAGACCTCAAGAAGAATACATGTTCCTGGCATCATAGCAGACTAATTGAAAGTCCAAAGAACAGCTTATGTTAATTTTGTTGACAGGTTAGAGAGAGATATTGTCATTATCATGCTACTGTAAACTTCATTCATTTACAGATTTGGTGCTTCAAGTACAGAGATTTCTGCCTATTTGGTTTCAGGGAAAAAAATCACTGTAACAAATATTTTAAACCTTGTACTATAAATGTAGAGAAAGGAACATTGGGTGAAATGGGAAGTATGAAGTGAGACTTTAATTTTAGCAGCATCTCTCCTAATGTTCTAGTAATATCCCATTTTAACAATGTTGTCCTTTATCTAGAAAAAAAAGATTTACAGGTTTTCTAAATAAAACCTGCTCTTTGCCATGTTTTAAGATGCCATTAAACAAGATAATAATTGTCCTTTTATGTGGGAGAAAAGAACTTTCTTGAGATGGACTGCTTTTCTGGAGGCGAAACGTGTGAAAAGCGGAGCAAAGACTGAAAACATAATTTGTTTTTGCTGTGTTTATGAGGGTTAGTTTTTTTATATTTTAAACTTGCACTCTGACTGCTGCACAGTTTTGCCTGGCTAAGCTACACCATGAAAAGTGAAAATAGAGCAAGAGGAAAATGGGATGTTAGAGTTGGACAGAATGGGGATACAAATTCTGCATTCCGGATGATGTTTGGAGTGCAGCCAAAGCTGATAGAGGGGAAAATTTTATATGGACCCTCCTACAGGGATTAGTCCCTAGAAAAAACAAAAGCCCTCTAGATTAAATTGGTGAGGATCTGTGTCATGGAGGACACCAAAGTCCAGAAACAATGGGGCAGAATCTGTGTTGATACATTTTGCTCCTTTTAATACGTTTGTTTCCGGAAGGTGTACAGCTCCCTGTAGCAGCATAAAATTATGCTTTTTCTTGTGAATAGCTCAGCAAAAAACCCCAATGGTTGGAATAGTACTTTCTTTTCTTATTTTATTCTCACTTCAGGTGTGGCTTCCAGATTTTTTGGAGCCTTCATGCTAGGCCTGGATTTCTCTTTCTTGCTTTATGAGATCTCAACAAAGTTTTTTGGAGGTAGCAGTAGATTTTGTTGTCACCGTTGTCTTATTTACTTAAGACATCTCAACTCTGTCTGATGCTGTAGGAAACTTCTTAGAAGAAGCCAGATTGGCAACTTAATGTACAGGCAGCTACACAACCAAACCCACAGGGTTTCTCAGTACCAGACAAGTGCACCTGGAAGCCTCAAGCACCCTCATTTAGTCAAGTTTCCATAATTTGTGAATTTTGCAAGGTCTTTGCTTCTTTTTTAGCCCACTAGTAAAGCAAGTTGATGCACAGACTTTTCTCTACATCATTTTGGGTTCCATAAAATAATTTATTATTATTAGGGCATCCTCAGTCACCTGTAAATGTAACAGACAATCAGTGGGTTTAAATCTTTGCCAGACAGAAAGCTGAAGTTTGAAGACTAATTGCCCTTCAGGCAGCAGGATGCAATGTTGGCTCTTTCTGGAAAGCCTCCTTCACTTGCAGTTTGCCCTGAGCTCTGTGTACACTTCCTTTAATGCATGGCGAGGGCCTAGGAACCAACCACTTTGCCAATACAATGCTGAATGTCTCACACTGTTCCTAACACACAGAAAGTCCTCTCTCTCTTCTACCTYGGGGAATAATGATCTGTTGCATGGGGATACGGGGGAGACTGGTTAGTGGTTGGAAAAAAAACACTTTTGAAGATATAGAGAACAACATTTTGTTTACTAGCTTTTTCCTTTCCACTTATTTTTTATGTCGGTTCCATCCTAATTTGATATTACTTTCCTTTTCATTCCTCTTTTCCATGGCTTGTTTTTCCCTCTCTATACAACTGATACTGTTTCAATTAAAGACTTTTGCTTTTGTAACTCACCTGTGAACTAATGTGGAATTGGGTTAAAATAAAATTTGTGCTATATTCATAAGCAATACCATGAAAAGGAGGCTGTACTTCCTGAGGCTGAAGTATATTTTTATAGGTAGGTGAGTTATAAAACCTCTAAAATAGGAGGCTATTAGAATAGAAATGCTGACATAAATGTTACTGGAATGACCTGACTGGAAAGAACTGAACTTAAAGTTCTCTTAAGATAATGAGGAATTTAAGTATTGCTACAATAACACAATACTGGTATTTTCACATTAAATGTTAGAAGTTGAGCAGCTGGATTTACTTGATTTTCTCTAGACTGTTCTGTACTCAGCTCTGCTAAGTCTTTTAACCCTAGACTGCCTGCAATGACCCATGGCTGCCCTGGATAACTGTGTACCTAAATGGGCACTGGGAAGAGACTACATAGCGTTAAATTCGGCACACAAGCTGCTGGTTCTTAAATTAAAGGAAGCAGTTCTATTATCTATCAAAAATTAAAGGAAGCAGTTCTATTATCTATCAAGTGAAGAAATTCACATGCAAGAACAGAAAAATTGCTATCTGCCAGCTTCTCTAAAGAGAGAAGGCACCCACCAACCTATCCCTGCATATTTCTGCAGCTGGTACCTTTTGAGGATGGCATGGCAGCCCTAACCATTCATCTGTGTATTTTGGCACTAATCAAACTAACTGGTATCACTTTTTGTCCCAAGGTTGTGCAGAAGCTGGTTGTATAGCTTCATAAATCCAAATTATAATTACATTTAAATAGGCTATTTATTTTAATGAAATACCAAGGCCCTCATCTCATGCTCTTATTACCTGCATTGGTAACTACATAGAGTAGCGGATGTAACTAGGTTAAAAATAGTAGTTGTCTTATGATGTTTCCAGAAACCTTTAAGGTGTCTATTCTGTGTTGGATCAACAGTGTGCAGTGAGCCAGACGATATCGTGCCCCTGTATTGTAGTCCAACGTCTGATTCTGTGCTTGCAAGAAAGTGCTCAAATAGGCATTCAGTTTATGTTAAAGAAATTGATAATAGCATGAGGATTTTCATACTGAGAACACCCTTTTGAAGAAGGGCCTAAAATATTGCCGCTGGTAGAAAGGGAGATACACTGACAATTGCTAAGGAAGGATTAGCATTCCCTTTCCTGTATCTGTGAGTCAGCTTTAGCTGACTTTCCCTTTTATTCTTTAGTATTTGCTTTTGCATTTTCATTGATGTTGAGCCCTCAGTGGGCAGAGACAGTGATTAAATTCTTCCCAAGGCTCTGAAGTCGGATATGGCAGTTGAAGGATGACAATTCAGTGAATGGCTGCTCAATTCAACCAGACAAGGGGCTATGTGGATGTACTGTGGCAGCATTGTATGATACCCTAGAATATCAGAGCCCTCCACAACGAACAGAGCTGTTTTTTCCAGTCCTTTATTGGTGATGCAGGTATCCTGGTGGTTTTGATGGCTGTCAGATCTTATTTCCTATTCACAGAAAAATTAACTATGCCAAAATGATTAAGCTCACTAAGGTAATGTAAGCGGCAAGAGTTTCAAATGACTAGGCTGGCAATCAATAGAAGGAACAGGAGAGGCATCTTCATCCTTTATATGTTGTAATAAGTTGTCAAGGCTGAAACCTTTCTTCCTTTTTTTTAAAAAAGCTAGATGTTAAGAAAAATGAGTACTTGCTAGCACAGGATGTGAAAGCTAACCATTTTAAAAAGTGAAAAACAAACCTCTTAATTGTTAAATTCAACAGACAGACAGTGACTCTGCTTATTAGCTGGGATGATGACATACATTTTTCACTGCAGGCTGCTGACGAGCAATACTGCTGACTCCCCCAGTCAGGTTATACTTGCTTTGCAGGATGCTAGCAGCAATCATTGCTCATTGCACTGCTGCCTTCCTTTTTGGCCAATATGAACTTTGGAATCTCACCACTATTTCTAGTGATGGTTAAACGTCCTGTCTCACATGGAGCTGATTTCTAGTGCCCTCTGCRCAATGGGAGCTTTCCATGGGCAGCAGTGTGCCGGGGTGCCAGCCTAAGGAGAGCTTTGTGAGGGGAAATCTTGGCAGTTTTGTGTTTTGTGATGGAATTCTGAATAATGTGACAGCACTTTGTACAGATGGGCAAGAATGGGGCATTTCAGCTCCTGCTTCTTCAGTGCAAAGGTAACAGCTGAAAAATGAAACGTATGGCTGAAAGGAAATAGTTGGGATAAAGCTGTGTGGTGTTCATTATTTTCAAGTGGTAAATGGGGGCTAACAATGTCATCTCTGTAGGTCGAGAAGGCACTTTTCTCATTCTTTCTTCTCACTCCTGCTCTCCTTTGCTGTCCTGGTTTTGTCTGGGATAGAGTTAATTTTCTTCCTAGTAGCTGGTATAGTGCTGTGTTTTGGATTTAGTATGAGAAAAACCCTTCTGACGGGCCAGCCTTCCACATCTTCCTGCTTTAATCTCTAATATCCCTCTAGTAACCTATTCATGAGAAGAATTCTTTGTATTCTTGTTTCTCTGCCACATAAACATCTGCAATTGCCACCTTCTAATCATTTTGTGGTACTAGGGCATTCTGTGTATGAAAGGCAAGAAAGATTTTCTTGAAAATCACTGGCTGATCTATATGATTGAGACATTCCTATGGTTACTGTGCTATGGCCCTACTTTAGCTACCATCTTCCACTGCCCAGGTGTAAGTGGTCACCCATACCCTTGCAATGTCAAGTGTTTAGTCTTGCAGAACAAAATCAAAAATAATGTCATAAAAAACTTGAGAAGGAAGAGAAATTTATTAGCAATAACTGCCTCCTCTCTAAGCCAAGCAAGGGGAAAGTGGTGTCATTAACTTGTGGCCCTGTGCACATAGTGACATTTTCAGAATGATTATTGAGAGCACAAGGTGTGAGGGGTTTTCATGCAGCTACATTCAGAGTCATACAGACAATTTATTTTGAACTGGTATAAAGGAAAATGCTGCAGGATTGGCTTCAAGTTGAAATCAAATGAACAATGTAAATTAGTGCCTTCTAGCCAGGGATCTCAGCAGCTACAGAATGGGCTGCCCGTACAGCATCCTGTTACCGTGAAGGATGCAATTCCTTCACTTAGGAGGATATTGAAGGTAACTGAATTATAATCAGAAAAGCAGCACTGCATTACAGTGGGCATTAACTCCCATACTTGTCAATAATGCCAGCGAAGAATGTATAGACTAAATAGACAAAGAGACTAAATTATACTCCTGAGGCTGGTCTCACTGGAGGCAGTTGAGACAGTCCTTGTGCAAATGCAGGGTTTGTAATACTTGTGTGCTGGTTTGGTGTGAGGATAGCCCCTAGGACTGTCAATATATACTCGCCTTTCTTGTGATAACCTTATCTCTGTTATTCCAGTAAAATGAATTCAGCTTCTGTTCACTTGTGTAAATGGTAGAAATCAAGACATCTGTCACAGTAGTTTAAAAACTTTGCTTATAAACACGTGCAAATGGGAAGCATCTAAGAGGCAACAGAACTGCAGAAAAGGAAGATGGGTATATAGTCTATAGTCTGTCACTGGCTGAGTGAATAGACAATAAGAAGTGATTATAAAGACAAATTTCATTCTAGAGCATATAAAAGAATATCATAAATCAAACAGAGGAGGTGGTTTCTTTACTCAATAACAGACATATAACCAGAATCATTCAGGTGTAAGGCAGCTTGGAAGGTCTCTAGTCCAACCCACCTCTGAAAGCAGGGCTTATTTCAAGATTAGAGCAGATTGCTCAAGGCGTTGTCCAGTTGAGTTTTGAATATCTTCCAGGCTGGAGATTGCACAGCCTCAGTTAGCAATATGTTCCAGTGTTTCACCCTCACTGTGAAGAATTCTTTTTAATGATTTAACAGAAATTTTCCTTGCTGCAGCTTGTGACTGTTGATTCTTGTGCATCTGTTGTTTTCAGCCACTCTCACAGTTGCATGAAGTGTTTTACCTCAGTTGCATGAAGTGTTTTACCTCAGTAGCATGTCAGAGCTCCATACCTAGCTCTGTGCAAGCAAGCGGCCTATCTCCAGTTAGTATATCCACTGCAAACCCTTAAATTTTGATTAATCTTACTTACTATGATCCTTTAGAAGAATGCAGAACAGCAAGGAATAATGGACTCAATAGGTTTCTAGAAGTCTGCTAATTCATTTCAAAGAGTGGATATTGCAGTTATTATTTTGACAGATGTTTCCTTGTTTTGTCCTAGACTAACCATTTGATTGCTGATTTTAAAAGATTCTCAAGTTAATAGGGTGCTGACAACCTCAAGGGAGGAAGCGAGAATCGTGCTTTCTTTTCCTTTGTACAGGAAATAAGTCAAGGTTGAAATGCTGGCAGTTCAATATGGCACATGTTCTGTCTGTAAATACTGCTTACTTTGCCTCCTTTGCATGCACTGTAAAAGGCCCCACCAAGCCACATGTATACAAACACTTATGTTGTCAATAACTCTGCATTTATTACTTAGCATTTAATGGATTTGGCTCCCTCTTTGGAACTGAAATACACATTTATGTGCATAATTTGCAGGTTTGAACAAGAGTTCAAACACCATCAACTGTTTCTAGACTTAGTCGTAAAGGCAGAAGGAGAAATTGGTTTGAGATTCTGTTCAAAATCAGGTCTTGTTTAATCTAATATTAATTTCTTCTATATCAAGAGATAATAACAGGGTTATTCTGTCCCGCTAAATAGTGTATCAAAAGTTGCACACACAGCTTTTTTCATTATACTACTTCCCAATAGTCTGAGGTTTACTAATTTTCTTAGCCTAGAGAAAGATCTTACGAATGGGAAAAATAATGAGAAAACAGTCATAGTGTTATGAAGGCTGCAAAAGCTTTAAGTGGTATGAAATGGATTTTATGCTTTTGCTTGCACTTGACAAGTACTTCAGCTGGTCTTATTACAGCACAATCTTTTGTTTCATAATTATGTCTATATTATGTACTTAAGGCTTTAATTACATACAGGATTATTGGAACTGGTTGAATTGTTTCTGCAAAGATGTTGAGCAAAAATATTGGGTTTTGAATTAAAAAGGCAGATTTTGTTTAGATGGAAAAAAAGATTATTTTTAAAAACAGGTAATGTGTATCAGGAAGCTGTTTCTGAAAATGAACAAGTCTTTGTTTTGGGGAGAAAGAGAACATGACTGTCCCCAGCTGTTACACACTCACCAACCAATAGTACCAGTGCTTGTGATTTACTGGTTTTCTGGTGGCTTCAGAAGGTTCAGACGTGAATCCTGGGTGCTGTACAGACAAACTCATGGCTGCCCCCAACTTCTTCTTGAAGGCAGGAGACAGCAGAGGATGACCAGGAAAGAAAGATCAACATAATAGGCAGTGATCTGAATGCAACAGCAGCAACTATATAGATCGATTGGCTGCTTTTTAAAGACACACGGTAGAATTTTAAGTAAATGTTTGACGATATTCCATTGCAGAATTTTGTATGAATCCTTCCTGTTCATGATGAACAAAAGAAAGGAAAATACCAGGCTGCAGAAGTGAACAGTGAAGCTTGCTGAACAACTGAATATGAACAATCGGCAGATCAGAGGTAGGAGCATATAATGTGAGAATATGAGTTGAAAATAAGGTAGGGGTAGATTAGGACAGGTTTTAGAGAATAAAGATCCAATGCAGGTAGGAGAACCAGAAAATGATCTTTGAAGCAGTTTTTGACTGAATTGATTAAAAACTACCAGAGTAAAAAGTGTTGTTGAAGGAAGTCAGTAGTATGAAGAAGCTGAAGTAGCAGATTTAATTGTACCCCTAATGTATTAAGAGAAAAACAGAAGTAAAGAAAAACTCAGTACATAAACCAGGAAAAGTCCAGAATGTGGTAAGACCACTGTGCATGGGAGGTTTTTATAGTGTTTGCATGCAAGGGGCCAGGCAAAGAAAGTAGGAGAAATGAAAACATTTGGACTGAGGTGATTTCAATGTCATGGGCTTAACAGGAGAAGCTGAATAAATAGTCAGATGAACTGCACATCAGTATAGCTCAGAGAAACTGTTTAAGCTCCTATAGCAACAACTCAATAACTGCTAGAAGCAATTTAAAATGAAATTGATTGCACAGAAAAAAATCAATGTGCACAAGTCAGTCCAGAGAAGGGGTGAGTTGTTAGAGGGAAAAATTTACACATTCCTCTAGACCTCATTAATCAGTTTCATTCTTTTATCGATACACGTAGAATATTATGCAGTTTGTTCTGGGGCTGTAACAGTGCTTGCTGAAAGGAATAAAGGCAGCATCTGGGCTTGAATGTCCAAGCAGTAGTGGTGGTGTATAGGGAGTACTGAGGAAAACTTGTTTACCAGCATTTCATCTCCCTTTCCATTACCTTTTTTGCCCCAGGAGGTAAGTCAATTTAAGCTTAACCTTTCTTCTCAGTGGCTAGTGCCAGCCAGTCCACTACAGGGGTGGGAGTGCCTTGATAATTTTCTGCTGAATAATAGCCAGCAATCTCATTGATTTAACATGTATCCAAATTAGTTACTTTTAACAAAAAAGAAAGAATGACCAATACAAAACCATTCACTGCCAACAACTATAATATTCTCTTTAAAGCCAGAAGAATTTCCTCTGGATTTGATATTCATTAATGCCTTACTTCTTTTTGCTGAGCCAACTGGATTCAGTTTGTCACGATCAAAGCTCTCTGGTGTAAAAGAGAATGAAAAATTAATACAGAAAAGCAAACAAACACTTTTTCATTCCACAAAACTGCTCTATATATCTCTTTTGTTTAATGTATCCTTCAAAAATGCTTATATGCTTTTTTCATTCCCCTATGTAGACCTTTTATAGTGAAGGATTTTTCTGCCCTTATTAAAATAACAGCAAAAGTTATATAAAAAAAGGGAAAGTCTTCAGGTGGAGCTGATTTGCTGTAGGAAAAGCAGCTGCTTTGCAATGTGTACACCATCATCAGAAAGGCAGAAATTTATAGAAGTGTGAAATTATGAGCAGGAAAGTCTTGGCTAGAAAAATACACTAGGTCTCAGAGTATCTGGGTGTTATTTCTGGTCTGAGTCTTCTAAGAACTTAGGATTTCTCTGGATGCTTTTTCCATACCAAAGTATGGTAATGAGAGGTTTAATGCTGCATTATCTTAATTAATTCTGTTCACAAAATTCCACAAAAGCAAAATATTATCAAGAAGATGTGAGGCTGGATTAACTAGATTAGATACTATTTAAATCCACCTGAAAAACTGTTGCTAAGCACAAGTAATCTGGAAGTTCAAAAGTTTTAGTTAACACTAGCTAACTTTACTCCTCTATTTTTACAGTGGCATTTATGTAACAGTTAAGCAAAAATAAAAGTGGCAAGACAGATAATTTCCATGTTTATTTGATGAAGAAAATACTATGACTCTTGTAAAGTGTCTGTTTTTACCAAAGCAAACAGGAGATACAGAATTTCCTCATAATGCAAACCTTCGTAGCATATGTGTGTGAGCCAGTATTAATTACAGACAGTTTTCTTCAACACTTGTTAGTAATACACTTTTCAATTCAGCTGAACTGTAACTCATATTGTGGCTTTAGCAAAGCCAGTGGAATAATGCCAAGGATGAATCTGGCTTCACTTAAGAAGCCCTCAAAGAACAATGTGTCTGGATCTCCTAAGGTGACCAGTCTTGAATGAATCTTAATCAGTTGATGGCTGAGTCTTTATGAACATACTTTAACTGACGTAATCTATGGTAGGTACAAGTAGATAGGAGGAGATAGGACAGGAGATAAAAGAATTAACGTTCCTTATTTATGTACAAGGAGCTGATGATTAGGCATTGCTCTGTTCTGAACTGCACAGGGAGTCTGAGTCTTAGCAGTACAGTAATGGCCAGTCAGTCCTCTAACATGCAGTTAGGACAAATAGTTAAGTACGCTGGTGAGAGAGAAGGGAGATGATTTGGAGAGTAGTAGATTTCCTCAGGAATTAAAAAGTAAGAGGCAACAAAGTTTGCTTCTGGGATCTAAGCCATGACCTTTGAAAGCATTCAATTCAACTGAAAATTCAGGACTGTATTACCGGGGGGAAAGATAGCTGCTCATAGCATATTGTTGCTAGAACACTGTAATCCTTCCTTGGGGCCTGAAATAAAAGTGGAAGTAGGTCACTTCTCTTCACTTGGATGGGTACTAGTTTGCACGTTATCCAATCAAATTATTCTCTTATTAAATATTTCCAGAAAGTATGACTTAAATGGGGCTTGTTCACAAATAACTGTAAAAAAAAAAGACTTTTGATGCATCCATGAGATGTTTTAACTTGACTCTCTTATAGGCATGGCAAATGGCAAGGAAACCCAGTTCTCTTCTGTTGGAAGCATAGCTCTTGGCTCTTGGCTAACACTTAGGCAGAACAGGTTTTCTGATTCTGTCCCTAACACAATGTGTATGTGACCATCCATGGGTTTAGTTTAAATCAGGTTGTCCATCAGTGTTCCCGTTTCCTGGAGTTACCGTGAGGTGTTAATAAACCAGTGTGTTTATTTACATAGCAATTAGAAATGTCCAAAATGCTCTATTAAAAATATACTAGCATGTTTATTTTCAAACTTTCAGATGAAAAGTACAAAGTATAGGTTTACTGGTTTTGTCTTGTCAATCCACCAATGTAACAGAAGCATGAAATGTGAAAGGTGTATTCCTACTGCTTTATCAGTAATTTCAATAAACACGTGTCTGATGTTCCTTCTGTATGTTAACAATGTCTTGAAACTGAAATGCTAGCTTCATAGGCATCATAAGGAGACATGCTTTTATGACGACGTAATGTAAGATGTGAATAATCTAAATTATTCTAAGCTCCAAAACACTCTTATTGCCTAATGACCAGCAGATCTGAATAAATGCATTATATTGATCAGCTCTTTGTTATTATAATCCTGCCTGCAGGAATTAAAACCCAGGGTGATTAGAGGAAAAGTATCATCCAAATAGTCGTAAAGATAGTAGTTCAGTCCTCAGTGGAGTGGATTTATATTTGTAAAATATTCTCCTTTAGAATGTATCTATCTTTTTATTTGTTTTTAAGCCAATTAAATTTTAGTTTTGTTAGACTACTTGGTGCAAGAATGGAACTGGATTGGACTTGGAATCCAATATTTATTGAGCTGTGTGGTTCTAATGTGCTTTTTGGTTGTATTCCATCTACCCTATACAGAGATGGTAGGTCAAACTATATTGGCTCTACCAATATAGATATTGTGTTACACAGAGTTTCATGCACTCAGTCAATGGAGAGGTTTTTAATTAAAACACTCTATAATGATTCACTGGCCTCTGGAAGTTCGTTCATAATCAAAGATAAACTAGTAAAATAAATTGCAAATTTCAAACATAGTTCTATAGTTCTGCTAGTTTTTTTGTCAAGAATGTCTTTTAATTCCATCTTTTAGATGATATAATAATGACTTTGCCTTTTTGAATAACTTATCTCAAAGATGAGCTATTTTTCCCTTTTCTCTCTTTTCCATGTAATGTTTAATTCCAAATGTAGATATTGTATTGAGAAGTCCAAACCAATAAGAACTTGTATGAGATCTAAAATTCTGTAATTTCCAGAAAAGGAACTACTTGGTTCCTAATGCTTAGATTTACCTCTGCTGTCATATTATCCTTCAGTTGTAAAGATTTATTTTGCCTGGACCAGTTCCAAACTAAACCTTAATTTTGCAGTCTCAACAGATGCTGATATTTTCAAATAAAAATGATTCATTTGCATTTTTAGGGAGCATCTCTAGCTAGGTTTAATATCTAAGTTTATACATTTGGAAGGAAGACTCTCTTTTGATGATAAGTATCTAAAATACTGTACTAGAGCAGACAAATTATTTGCAAAGTATAGCTCTCAATCATTCAGGTCAAATCAGAACTGTAAATACAATCTGCATTAATATGGGGAAAGAGCAGATCTGAAATGTTATTAATCAGTCTGTGGCTGAAGACAGTCATCACTACCTTTAAACTTGATGGAGGGGAGAGGAGGGTGGGAGAAAGTAGTGGGAAGGAACAACATGGAGTCTACTGCAGACACGTTGTCCATGTGACACATGAAAAAGTCTGCCTTTTCCATGGGATTCCTGGAAAAGCCCCCAGACTGATGTGAATTTGGACTCTGCCAGTGTGAAAGAATTAGCTTTCCTGTGAAATGCATTGCTTGCCAGACTAACCTTAAAATATGCAACGAAAACAAAAAAAAACCCACCTTAAATACAGGTGTGGAAGAGTAAAAGATTTAATTTTCTTAATTTATCAACAGAAATTTTTAAGCCTGCTGTATGTCACTTTAGCCTATCAAGGGCTATGATAATAAAGCTATTTTTATTCTCTTCCCTATCCTCATCCACTGCTTAAAATATCCCAGCCAGCAGAATGGATTTGCATTTTCTCCTCCATAGAACTTGATAAGAAAGTGTTCAGTCTGCGGAAGGTGCCCAGAACTTGCCTGGCCCTGCTTTGTACAGGAATCAGAAGTTTAGCACCAGAGGGGATTAGGCAGTAGAATCAATATATTTGTTCTATTTTTGCCATGCTACAAAGAAGCCTAGAGTCTTTTAAACCAAAGAGAAAGTTTGAAATGTATTTTTGGTACTATCACTGTGTAGTTTCCTTTCTGTGGAAAATAACATCAATCCTGCACTTTGCTTTCCAGTCAGTGCCTAAAGGGACAATGTCTTCATCTGTTCCTTCCTATTTATGGCGTGACCGAGGATAACTAACGCTTTTAAACAACTTGCCAATTTGTTTCTAAAGGTCACAAAAGATCTGCTCAGCTTGTTGAAGCTTCATGTATGAGGTCTAATTTTTCCAAATGTGGAAGGAAAATTAAAAATTAAGTCCACTGTATTATATCTACAGCAAAAGCACTTTTTTGTAGATTTTCAACATTTTCCCATTAACAAAATTTTAAAAGTACATTTTCATTTAAATGAGGCCTTCATTTTTTAAATGGTGCACATAGATCCATCATCATTTTATGCTTTTAAAAAGTTAACTTCACAGAACATGACACCTGTGATGGTGCTTCTGGTGCAAATGTTCCCCAAATGGACTTTGGGACTTGCCAAGGGAGATGAAGAATGGGCCTCTGCTTTGAATGCCTGTGGAGAACTTTATGAAATATTTGGAGGCTGTTTTGGGACATGGTGTAATCAGTATGCCTGGAGTACAGATAAATGCACACTGAGTTTGAAGAGCCTTCATCTCCTATCTAACTGTCCAAGATCAGTGTGAAGCCATGCTGAACTTCAGATTTCAGACAAAACTTTTATAAATGATGAGTAGATATCAAAAGTGCTGGTGCACTATGGTATCAACTTGTTTGACATTAGCAAGATTTTTGCATCCAAACTGTCATAGCCAGGTTATTGTTCATAAGGTATAAATATGAACCATCTTGAAACAGGTGCATTGATATAAACTTACTCCTCAGCTAATATGAAGAACCACAGCTCATTTAATACAAAAGAGAAAAAGTAATTGATAGCTCTTTATGGCTCCCAAGTGGCAGCTAATTTCAGCTGATGTAAAGCAGATAGTGATATCTCACAAAGGATGGGCAAAAGATATGAAAGTATGCTTCCCCTTTTGAACAGGGTGACATTCACACTCACAGCTTAAAATAACCAACTTTTTGGCATTGCTTTACTTCAGTGAATAAACCTTTGTAGGAATGCAGCAGATCAAATCACGTTGAAAGACTCAATATTAGACATTTTCCACTACTACATTGAATACGTAATTACTAGCAATAGCTCTGCTGCTGAGCGTTTGAATCTTCTTCATATAAAGTGCATGTGCACACATTCTCGTGGCTTAATTACATATAACATTGTAAATGCTCAGTTGCTCAAAGGATATTCTTCACTTTTCTGGGTCTGTCCTCCATCTCCACCAAAAGTTAAGCTAAACTTGGGTACAACCATGTTATGCAGCATCCATATACAGCCAATGCCACTTTGGCCATCCTGTACTGTGGAGGAGAACATATTTCACTTGTTTCTTTTAATCCACTGTTCTGTGGAGAAAAATGTAAAGCCAGCAAAAAAAATTATTTAGCATTTGCCTTTGAATAAAATTCTTATGCTTCCTTTGTGTTTTGAAACATGCATTTCAGACTGGGTAAAACAATTGTCTTAGTTTCTTCCTAAATATCTTGAACTGATTGCAATAATTTTTAATTTAAACTGTAGCTGCTTTTCCTCATCCTTTTTTAATGTCCTTGTTCCACTTGCAGAAAGAGATTTTCTGTACTCAACAAGTCTTAAAACAACTATTGCCAAAATCTGATTCTTGAAGATAAATAGTAAATGGTACAGGGATTAGCTCAATTCTGCAGTACCCTGTAAGCCCAGGTTGATGTGCATGCACTGCAGTCATACTGACTGCCTAAGGCAGTAGTAGGATTGTCTATTCGACTGGAAGACTGATTATTTTTTATTCTCTGTCCTGCATATTTTTGCTGTCTGGCACTTGCACCAATGCCATAAGCAGCACATCATCACCATATCCAAAATCAAAACAGCGAAGTTCTGATGTTAGTTCTTAGAACTTTTAAGATATTCTGCCCCCTGAGTTTGTTGCTTCTTCCTATATTTGCATCAACTTTCTGGAGTTACTGCAAAGATTATAGGGCCCACAGATATCTGCCTCCTTTATGCAGGACAAAAAAGAAAAAAAAAATAGTGTCATGGTTTAACCCCAGCTGGCAACTAAGCCCCATACAGCCACTCGCTCACTCCCCACCAGTGGGAGTGAGGGAGAGAATCAGACGAGTAAAAGTGAGAAAACTCGTGGGCTGAGATAAAGGCAGTTTAATAGGAAAAGCAAAAGCCACGCACGCAAGCAAAGCAAAACAAGGAATTCATTCACTCCTTCCCATCGGCAGGCAGGTGTTCAGCCATCTCCAGGAAAGCAGGGCTCCATCACGCGTAACGGTGACTTGGGAAGACAAAATGCCATAACCCCAAACGTCCCCCCCTTCCTTCTTCTCCCCCCAGCTTTACATGCTGAGCATGACGCCATATGGTGTGGAATACCCCTTTGGTCAGTTGGGGTCAGCTGTCCCGGCTGTGTCCCCTCCCAGCTTCTTGTGCACCCCCAGCCTCCTCGCTGGTGGGGTGGGGTGAGAAGCAGCAAAGGCCTTGACTCAGTGTAAGCACTGCTCAGCAGTAACGAAAACACCCCTGTATTATCAACACTGTTTTCAGCACAAATCCAAAACATAGCCCCATACTAGCTACTGTGAAGAAAATTAACTCTACCCCAGCCAAAACCAGCACAAATAGTCAAAATTACCTTCTACCAGAAAGCCAATCACAGAAACCATTATTTTTCAGCCTTTGTATCAGTGCCTTATGAAGAAATGTTTTGGAGTATGTATGAAATACAGAAGGATGTACAGTGAATATCAAATATTCTGAAAAGTCTTAACTAGATAACTGTCAGAGTGTACCAAAGGAGGAAATTGAGCCATGCCAAATCCTCCAGAAAGAAAAACCCTGATTTTGAAAGAAGTTAAAAGTTCCTTTGCAGAAGGATACACTTTCAGAGATACTATCTGAAACTTCAGTAAGATACAGTATTCTAACCAGAGCTCAAGCTATACTTTTCTCCAGTGTTGACTACACCTCTATCAGTCTCAATTACTCAATCATCCTCAGGAATGTAATGTGAATCACAACAGATGGCAGTTTGTGACTTCATTGAGTCAATAATGTAGACAGTAAATTGCACAATACTGAGGACTTTTTTAATGAAAAAACCATGCTGCAAATAATCTAAGAATGGCCTTGATTTACATCCAGCAATCTCATAAGTGGGATGGTATAATATATCTAGCATTTTTAAATTTTTTATTCCATTTCCTATCTTGTCCCTCATTAATATAATGTATGTAAGCATCTAAAAGAAAGATTTTGCAGATTAAAATATACTTAGCTCCTATGTAAGCAATGATTAGATGGCAAAGATAAAAAGGAGTATTATGAAGTGTTACGAGGGCTTGTGGTTTGTAGACGTTAACATGGAGAATGAGTGGTTTCTGGGTTTTTGAGTTTACTGTCACCTTTCAAATCTGTGGGCTCCGGTTGCCTCACCTGCACACAAGGCTGGTATTCAGTGTTTTTGCTCTGTGCTACAGCAGGTAAACCTCCACAGTTAGAATAGAGATGGTCAAAGTTTTTACTGCTACAACTGTATTTTTTTCACTGTAGCGATTTGTTATTAAGCACAAAAATCTGGTTCAGAAAATGCAAAATGGATTAAATAATTGCAAGGGTGTAACCAGTCTAATAGTCCTCCATGCACACTATAGGTGATTGTATACTGGCATTGCACAATGCATAAATTACTCAGAATAATATTAGAGGTCTTTAATATAGAAGCATGAAGTGAGTGCCTTGAGACCAGTGTTGCATTTCTCTTTTAAATGCCCATGGTAAATAGATCATCTGAAAATAATGTACTGCTTTCTCATCTTGCCTTCAAAAGCTGTTAGGAAAGGCCAGCTGCTAGTGCTTTTCTGGAGAAGGATCAAGAATGGTTTTAGAAGAAAAAATATCTTCTTGTAATCAAGATAAGCTTTGTGGCTGTGGTGCCTTTTTAATGCAATGGGGGAGGGATAGAAATCAAAGTGACTGTATGATTTGAATTGCTCAGTTATCCACTTACTCTCTTCATCACGAAGCACCTCCATAACAGCAGCGAGAACCATGCAACTCTGAAAGTGCTCCTGGCTGCTGCAGCAGCTGTGATAAAGCTGAAGTCTGAACCAGGGATGGCAGCAGGCATGAGGGAGAAAAAAATCCAACAGTGTTATAGTATGGAAATTAGACTCCTTATTCTCACTATTCAACTGAAGGAGACTAGCTTCTAGATTTTTTTGGTCTGACTGAAGCAAAACTGAGTTATGGCAGATGGAGGGAAATCCTGGGAAGAACTCACTGTATGTTAAAGGCTTCTAAGGGATTCAGCTAAACACTCTTAGTCTGTAAGGTCTTTTGCCTAAAAACCTATTAATATTACTGCTCAGTTTGTCTTCTCTGGCTTGAAAATTAAATTGGGGTACTGCGCATGGAGGCTGTGGCATTCACCTGAARAAGACGCAGTATTATAATAGGAAAATCTAGTAGTCTCATTCCTGTTACACTGACTAATGATAGCTGATTTTTTTTTTTCCTATTAATCTTAAACCAATCTGTAATCATGAATGGCTTAATATAGTGCAGCACTCACTTGTCTAGTGTTCAAAGAAAGATGAATAATATATAATTGGAATAATTTAGCAAGATTGAAATTTTTACCCCATAAGAGAGAATTTTGATTGCAGAACCTTTTCTCCCTGGAGATACACTTACATGGCTAATCTCAGGGGAAAAACTTTTTATGTAATTATGAAAAGATATAAAAAATTCTTGTGTACTTCCTATTATTACTTTTATGTTAACTTTGCTTATATCAAACCAAGTTGGAAATTGTATAATTAAGTTTTTGTAATAAACAACATTTTCCTACACACCGTAAGGGGGCACAGGAGTAATCGAGGATACAGATTAAGCCCTTGTGATACGAACTACTGACAGCTCTGTGATAAATGCTAAATCTCGCTTAGCTCTGATATCTGTCCTGAATTATGGTTCCTTAATGGAGACCAGGCATAGACTKACTGATGGAACTGAATTATAAAATAAAGTTATATTCTGCAGCTCTCATGTCTAGAAGGAATAAAAAGTCATTTGATTTAAGTTAATGTATGTAAGAACATACATAAGAACATAAAAGTGTCCCTATGTTTGTTTCGAGTTAGGTTTTCTGAAAAGAGAGAGTTTGTACCACTTGCACACTTAGTTTAGGCTTTAGGATTCTGAGTTATGCTCCCAGTTTCTTCTGATTGGCTTGCTACTTATTATTGGGAGTATGTCACAGCTGTGATGGTTTAATCCATGTATCTTTTGGCTGAAGGAGGACATAACTGACCAGCCTTAGCCCTGAGTGATGGAGACATTGCTCCTGGCTTCTGAACTGCTGCCTCCCAGGGACCCTGCGGTCCCTGCCTGTGCCTGACAGCAGCTGGCAGGGCTCAGAGTTACTTGTGCATTTGTGTACTCTGTTACCCCTCCATGGCTCTGGCCTTTCATGTTGGTATACTCGATTTGAACAGGCCTGGCCTAACACTAGTTCTAACAGAAGCAGGCTTTTTGTTTTCTTTTTTTTTTTTTAAATGCATACAAGTGATGACATTATTTATACTCTGTGCATGACTTCCAGGTAACTGCTGTTTCACATGGCCACATTGAATGTAATTAAATGAGAGCCGCCTTCTATCTTCTACTCTTTCAAAAGAGTATCACCTGAGTTCTTTCCAGCTCTTGCTAGCAATTCATAAATGGCCTTAGAAGCAGAATTGTAACTGGGAAGTTTTATAACCATAGACCATGGTTATGTAAGTAAGTAGCCATAGACCATTGTTACTTAAGAGTTATGTATCAATACTGAAAGCTCAAGGTGAATAGCTGCATTTTGTAACAAATCAGTCTGAATATCTGCTGCTGATCTTTATGTAGGCCGTTGTACTTACATACACCTAAATCCCAGCTGTGTTTAGATCATCTAATAATGGAAACAGTAGCTAAAGGCATTCATTTCCATAAATCTTGGATGACAACAGATTGTCAGGGACAAGGAGAAAACTGCTCACTTATGCTTGCCTATGAATGCTGACTGTCTTTTCCGACACTATAATATTTCACTGAAGCTTTGCTGGAGCAAGTAGCTTGTTTGTGCAGTCTCTTAATATTATCATAATTTGAAATGGAATCTTATACTCTGTCTCACTTCTGGAGAAATTTTCTTAAAGGAGATAAACATCCTTCTTTTGTACTTCTTCAGCAGTGGGCAATTTTTTCCCTTTTTTTTAAAAAATAACAGTACTCTGTATTAACAGAGTTTGACTCTTTGGAATGTACTTTGAGATTACGGTAGGGCAGCTGGGAGCAGAATTTAGCATGCTGGATCCAGGTAATGAAAAAAAGAATAGCAAAACAGATTAGTGTCTGATTTACCCCATTGATCTAGCAAAGCATTTCTCATGATAGGTTAGTGATAAACAACTGGAAATGTCATTAACTTTGCAAAAGAGTAAAATTGGACAATGAAATAAATGAAACATGTCTTATAAATGCATTTGCTTTAAGATTTTTACAGTATAGTTAAATTAGCCATGTATGGTTTGGCTACAGCCCTCTAAGCATTTTGTGACGTTAGAGATGGGACTTCCATAAAAAATGTATCTGTGACTTTCAGAAGTAACAGTTTTGTTACTCAACAAAAAAACAAGCCTTTGCTTTTTTTCAGACATCATTTCTTGATACTTGATTTTCTGCCCCATTCAAATTGATTTGCATAGCATTTTAACAATGGGTGAAATCTCCTATTTTCACTTACTTGAGCCTTAGAAATTGCTTAGTTGCTTCTGTTTGTTTTCAGAGGAATTCACCTTCAGGCAGCCTCAGGCTTTGGTAATGTCAGCCTGAATGTTATAAGTATTGAAAAAGGAATTTGGAAGGTGAGCGCATATGAAAATATTAAAATAATGATTATTTCTACCTCTGCTGGTTATGCTATTTTGTGTTTAAATACTTCTGATATTTTCACCGGTCTGTGGAAAACTGTAATCATATTAAACAAGGTAAGGCAAAAGTTGGATGAAGCTCTTTAGATGCAGTTTATGTGTTATCTGACTACTTTTAAAGACTTTGAAATTAAAAGGAAGGTATATGTCCTCATAACTGTCAAACAGGGAAGGGCTTTAATATAATGTAGTCCTACTGCTAATTAAGAGAAACATTAAATAAAGCAAGAGGTGGATCTGACAATGACTGAGACCTCTAAAATATGGTGTTCATTTATATGGCAATGAATGTAAACTAAGATCAGCTGTGAATGGAGAATGTTTACTCCTGTATTTAAAAAAAAAAATAATATGCATGAGGAAAGAAAATAACAGAGCAGATGGAGAAGTTGCTGAAGTTATGCAAAAAGAACTGAACATTGTTTTATATATAATACTTACTCCTAAAAACCTAATTATTTCTTCAGTAGCATCCATCATGGGTAAATTTGGCAAAGGAACAGTCAGTGATTAGCAAATATGATATAAAATAAACAGTTTGAATTCCTTTAGCAAATGAACTAAAAGCTGTTATATCCACCCAGGTGTATTGACTTCAAAAGTCAACACAGCACTGCAGAAAGCACCTTACAGTTACAATTAGTCTTTTGCATCTTTCTGGGAAGCTTAGCAACAAAACAGCACATGTGGGGGATAGCAAATATTCTCTGTCTTAACAAATATTGGTTGGAAATCAGACTGCAAGCTAAAATGGCTTCCAAAGGTGTCAGTCCTCAGACAAAAACAAATCTGATGTTGTGCCCGTGTTAGATTACTGAGAGATTACTGTTACCAAATGAATGCCACCAGGATACTAATCAGATTTTCTCTCTAGTTGGAATTTACCCCAGCCCTCACTTATACCTGAATGAACAGTGTCTAAATATGATTGCTGATGATCTGCAATTCCTGCGCACTTTGTATGAAATTGATATCATATGCTCCAGCAGCAGAAAAAAAGTGGTTTGATTCAATTGCCAGTCATGCCATTAACACTAAATCCATGTGCAGACGTGGATTTCATAAGAAGAAGTGGAGATTACCAGTCACTCTCACATTCACAGTAATGAACAATAGGTGCTGGACAGAATCGTTGCACTCCCACAGAGGATGTGCTGGGGAATTCTTTCTTCCCAACCAGAAGCACTTGGGAAACTTTTTGAGTAGAAAATACTCACGTTCAAAAATTTCTAGTTGCTCGGGTACAAATTTCCAGAGTCCCACATTAAAAGAAAGCCTCTTCTTTGAAACTTGGTGGTAACTTTGAGATAATCTCTAAAAATATTACTCTCACTTCCGTCACACTGCTGTGCCATTTGCAGTTACTGATCCTCATTAAATCCTGATGGACCCTCATCTTGCCAAAGAATTGTTGCTAGTATGTTGCCTAATGGCAGGATATTAGCAGCGAATAGAGTATGCAAACACATCTTCATTCCTGCTGTTGCTTAATATTTTGTGGTCTAAAGGCAGTCAGGATTCCTACAAATGTCCTTGTTCATTCTCCCACATGAAAGCAAACATCTCAGGCTGCCACCTGAGCAAAGTTAGTGCTTGCTGTGTTAGAATTACGTGTGAGGTAAATCTTACTGCAAGTTTAACAACGCATGTGCCTTACTCTAAGATATTAACATACCTTGAAATAAGTCCTTAACCATTATCCCCCAACTGGTAAGAAGCATCAAAAGGAAAACCAGTTTCTGGCCCAATAGCAGAGAATAAAAGATTCATAGACCTATTTCTTTTGTGTTATTTCAGGCAGCAATCATTTGCTATTATAACACCTACCCCCCCACTACTTTATCAGAAAAAACGGTTGCACAGCGTGGTCATCTCACATACAGAGATCAAAGACGTGATTTCCCTGAATAAAGCTATGACTAATACTTCAAGTCACAAGGATTCCTGTGATCTGTTTTGGCTTGGATATCTTGACAGAATAAAAATGAAGTAACAATAGTAATATTTAGTGCTGGAGCTCCACATTATTTAAGGGGCTTCTTGACTTAATATTGTACTTGTTGACTAATAGATTCTGTATTTATCTTTAAAATGTGATACAAACATGTTACATATTTTGTTACGTATTTTAGCACTTGGGTTTTTTATATAAGAATTCATGTATTGCCAGTGTATTTGGAGATAGTGGGGCCAGGGAATCCAAACTAATATTTGCAGTATGAGCGCTCCAAGCCTCAATTAAATGTAATTTCTCTATTAAGTAGACAGTGGAAACTAAGCAGCTGTAGTGGAAACTGTGAGTCCTTAATACTTACACATTAATAGAGCCTATTTTGCTGCTTTAACTACAGACCTAAGCCCATCTGTGGGCACATAGATTAGAACTTCTGTGGGTTTTTTTGTTGTTTTTTTTTTTTGCCAAAGCAACTTCTTACACTTGTAGCTATAAAGTTGACAGAGATTTTGCATTGTAGAGTGAACTACAGAGTGTTTGGCCTGAGTTGTAGTGTGTACTGTGATATTGTGCTTTGAGACCCGTGTCCCAAGTAAGCCCTGACTGTCAGCCACTCGGTGTCCTCATATCTTTAGTGTCCACACATCAGAGTCAAGTAAAGAGAGAAATGTCTTTTATTTCACATCTGGGTTTCTTATAGAGGGACCTAGGACTGGAAACAGGAGTGAACTAACATGTAACTGGGATATCTCTGCTCTGACAGTGTAGCTGCCCCTTGGTTTTGTTATGTTAGCATACATACATGCTATGTCAGCATAACAAAACCGAGGGGCAGCTACACTGTCTATATGTATATACATATAAACATATACATATATAGAAACATGATAGATCAGTGGCTGGTGCTTCCTAGAATACTAGTGTCAATTATGTTTTGTTCATTTCTCCCCAGAAGAGGGCCTAATGAAGAATTTCTGGGGGTATCATATGTACAGAGAAAATCCTTCTGTTTTTGCTTTCCTTCCACCTGAGTTTTGATGGTTTTATGGTTTGACTGGAGGAGAGAGTTTAGACTGAGAGATGTTTACATATTCCACAGTGCATCTAAGCTTCTTCGTTTGGACTCAGTGATCTTAAGGGTCTTTTTCAACCTAAATGATTCTATGATTCATGAATGTCTCTGGCATGTGTCCAGTAGCATCTCTGTGCATCTATGATGGCAAAGGGAGTGGTTAATAGTTGTTGTCATGTGGAATATAGTGTAGAGAAACATTTTGATATGGTGATTTTAGGTCCATTTCAAAAGATTTTGTGCCAATATGGCAATATTGTATAAGCCATAGGGCCACACACAGAAAATGCCCACAAGATACTATTCATCTCCCAGGAAAGCAAGTATTGGCTACAAACAGAGCAAATATTTGCCATTTATGTACTGTTATAGCTCATTTCTAAAGCACAGAACCCAAGTGGGAGACAGTGAGACAAACCTCCTTGGTCATGTTCTGGATTTTGAATTCAGCCTCTTGGCTGCAGCCTTTATGGAGGAAATGCAAGGAAATGCCCACAGCTCTTCTTCAGACTACAGAGTGCATTAAACTTGCACTGGAAATGAGGCTTTTGTCATCCCAGACGAAAGAAGCTTTTCTGAATACTCAATGAATTCAATGCCATCTGTGTTGTGATCAGACAGCTGTAGGCAAAATAAAGGCACAAGAGTAAATGAAAAATAAACAGCATACAGTAGAAATGCACTGTGCTGCTGAAATCTCTACAGATGCTTAAGGGAAAAGATTTAGTGATAGCCGGATGGATAGACTAAAATTTTATTTTCATTACAAGAGAGCATAAGAGTGTCTCTGCTTATTCTGGTTACTGTGAAAGCAGATACTGTATGAGTGGGTGGGGGAAGGGACAGAAGGCAGAAAGATTGGCCAAGTGTTCATTAGTCTATCCAAAATTGTCTTGACAGGCAGGGGAGGGGGAACAGCAGAGCTGCATAGTCAGCATTTTCAAACTGAGAGTGCTGTGTGGTTCATGGATGGTGATACTAAACTAGGACTCTTCTCTTTTTGATACCTTCAGCCAGTGGTAAGGCAGGGAGATATGGAAATCCAAACCAGGAGTTTCCAGAGGTTTTCGTGCCCTGTGGTTTTGGCAGGGTTTGAGTTCACTGAGCTCTTAACTGTGATTTCCCCTATCTGCTTCCCTAGCTGAAGCTGAACTATTGTTAAGGTAAAGGTCTGTGCACACAAGATGCCAAGAAGCGATATTCCTCTCGAATTAATGCTACCCTGCCAAAAGCTTTGCAGGAGTTTGGCTCTACAAGCTCTTCAGCACACGCGCATCTCCCACTTTCACAGGTGAATGGTTAATGCAGCATGGCCAAATGAGCATGAAAGAAGTACCTGAAGTTATGAAGATCCACCCCCATAATTTCTAGCAAAATGTCAGCTGTACTTTTTTCTGCCTTCTCTTATCAGTATGCCACATTACTGCTTTGTAAGAAAATGGCATAAGTCCAAAGAGGAGTTAATTTGTCTTTTTTTCTTTTTCTTTTTAATCTTCTTTCCTTTTTTTTTTTTTTTTTTTNTTTTTTTTTTTTTTTCTTAAGCTTTTAAGGTCCTATGTGTGGTAGTTTAACTTTGACTCTGCAAATGATGAAGCTGCTTGCTAGGCTCTTGTGTTTCTTTGGGAAGTGTCCTTAAGTGATCACCTTCTTTAACTCTTGCATGATAGAGAAAGGGAAATGGAGATAAGGGAATGGATTCACCTTATACTGTACAGGCAGATGAAAATAGTGGTCTTGCACTGGATCAGTCCCTGTCAACTGTTGTCTGTCTATATATGTCAGGACTTCACAGAAAATTCTTCTGTAATAACTCCTGTTCACAATTTTTAGATTTTATAGCATAAACTTACTGAAGTGAAAGATAGTGTCAGCTCCACATAACTAGCAGCGTGGCAGAGGACCTTATGCAATGAACTCAAATAATTTTTTTAAACGCTCCCACTTTTATGGTTTTGTGTGGTCCTAGGATCTTAAAGATTCTTATGTCTCATCCTCCAGTTGTAACTTTATCCAATATTTTCCTGTCTGATATCAGTTTCTTTACACCACACATTAAAATGGAGTTCTTATGCCAATGACTTGAGAGTTTTTCACAGTATACTTCTAAGGAATCTCAAAATTAATTAGTTTTATTTCCTCTTCCTTTAACTTTGTTTAAATAAATGGTGGTCATTCAACAATGCAGTAAACTGTACCTTAGGAACAGCAGTAGCCCTCCCTTGACTCCAGGTGATAATTTGCAGCCACTGTGGTGAAACTGGGGGAACACAATCAGTTCAGGTGGCACTGTCACCTTGGATCCATCCTGATGCACTACATAGGTCTTCACTATTTCAGGGGTGCTGAAGGAAGGACAGCGTGTTTAGCTGCATCTTTCTATTGGTAAGTCAGATACTGKCTGTAACTGTAGATTTGGATTGTTTCTCAAGAGAAGGAATCCTGAGTAGTTCTGTGGCAATGAAGTAACTTCTGAAGCATGAGAAACTAGCAACTAGTGTAGTGTGATAACATCTGTGCTCACAAGATTTTGTTTATCTCTTTAAGATTGCATTAGCATTCTGTTCTACATATTTTCGTGGTTTTCAGTGTGTGAAGACTTTTCTCCTGAGAGGCACTGAAAGTACTTTGTCAGAATAAAACAGAATTAAAGGAGAGAGGGAGGAAGCTCTGTCAACTTCACCTTACTTAGTAAGAGGCTTCTAAAGCCTTGCATGCCTTGAATGGCAAGAAATTAAAAAAAACACCTCCACAAATGTAAGGATAGGATGATATCTAAGTATGTCAAACAGCAAAGTGCAGGGAATACGAGTTTTTCAGTAATTTTTTCAAAGCATTTTGAAGAAATTCTGAGGCAGGCTGTCTCTAATACCATCTCTTTGCTAATACTCCTGTCATTATAGCATCAAGCTGAAGACCCGAGCAGTCGTGCAGGAGCTCATACAGGGATAGTTAGCCAGGAGCTGCAAGACTCCATTTCCTAGCCTCTCTCTTCAATAGGTAGCAAAGATTGAGGGCCTATTTTAGTGCACATTGTCATTGAACTAAATTGCTGTTTTAACATTGATTTCAGTGGAGCAAAACAAGGCCCTTGCAGTTCTAACTGCAGCTATAATATGTGGAAACTGAATAGATATAGCTGAGGGCAAAATTAATTCCAGTATTTGGAGAGAGGGAGGGAGTGGTACATTTGCAATTAGGAGGAACAAAAAATATTTTGAATTAGTAACAGCAAATAGCAAAATTTAAGGCTCTAGCATAAATAAACTCTAATTTGTTCAGAAATTTGTATGCAAGACAGAAGTAAATAGGCTGAGCTAACAATCCTGTAGAAATCTTAGCATTCTCACTGATTTCAAAGGATTGGTCATGTACAATTACGTGTTTGTGATAAACCACTATTGAAGGCTGAATTGGAAAAATAAGGTAGAAGATTATTTCATTGCTGACACAGGACTAATTTTATATGCAAAGCCTGAACATAGATTTTCTGTAAGTGCATCAAGTATCACCAGGTTTAGTAAGGAAGGCATAGATAAGTTTGGTATTTTGAGCAAGCCCTTAGCAGCATTCCATGACTGATTTCTGCTTTTGTCATACATTTTCAAGCACAAGGTGTAAGAAATACTTCTGAATTCAAATGCACCCTTATCAGAAGAGAGATGTGTTTGTTCTATTCATCATGCATATCTTGTGTAAGGGGAAAACTCATGCCACAGTTTTGTGGAGTTACAAACGCAAAGATTTGAGAAAACTATTCCCAATTTAGTGACTTTTTGCACAGAATTAATGTTTATTTATTTACTTTTATGAATTTGTATATATTCAAAATTTCTGCAATCTTGAAATAGCTCCAAGCTATTTCTCCAATTTTTCAATCACAGTCTCTACATTTAGGCACTAGTGCTTATCTGAGAATCTTGTGGTGGTACTTCAGTGATTTAAATGATCACACACAGATTGTCAGCATGCTGCAATTGCTTTGAAATTCACTTTCCATAAACGTTTTTGGTAGTAAATAGAGTTCTTGGTCTTGCATCAGTATTCAAAGGGCGTCCAATCTCCCTGTAGCCTGTGATATAGAACTCCAGCTGAATAGTCACAGAATGATTTAAAAATAATTACTTAAGCAGTCTGTTGTATGATGGAGCACAAAGTAGGATCAGATCAAGAACTGAATGTGCAGTCCCCCAGTGTCCTGAAAGCCCTTACTAACAGCAATCAGAAACTGTCAGCAGCAAATTGCAAATGTGATTAACATTAAATGGAAACAATTTTATTAAACTGAAGATCTGATTAGCAACTGAACTGTACAATACAGATTCTCCAGCAGGAGTTACAATACTACCACAGCCTATAATTTAATGCTGATACGCGTTAATTCATTTCTCTGTGTAAATGATGTGGTATAGAAAGCTTTTTACAAACCAGAGATGTCCATCTTCAAAATAATTCCTAGAGGATTTATTGTTGCTGGCCTGTAGGCTCTGTTGGAAGTGACTTACAGAACATAGGAAAGAAGGAAGATGGCAGCTCATTCACACTGATGGGCATCTCTTGTTTTAGGAACTTCTAGGGTAGGTATAGCAATAGGCATTGCTGCCTCCCTTCCACTCTATAGTGGTATTACAAAACGTCCACAGTTTCCAGTATCTTTCCTTCCAAATTGCCTAGTAGAGTTAAAGAAGTAAGACAGTCCCTGTTTGAAAGCTGTAAGAAATTGTGAGAACATGTGCAAAACTATTCCATAAATTCCTTGCTTGTTTGTTTTTAAGCTTTTTGTATGTTCAGGACTATCCAGCTAAGGTGTGATAAACTGAGGGAGACAGAATATCTTAGCCGATGCCTAGTACAGTCATTGCTTTTATCATCTGTTCAGTTTGTATATTAGGCTTCTCCAAAGAACATGACATACATACAACTCATGACATACCCAGAATCACGCTTTTATGTAAGAATCTGCACGGATCTAAAACCACCATGCTCAGTTTTATGGAAGCAGTGAATGTCGGCATGGCTCATGGATGTGGGAAGACGGTGGTCTAGCTTATTGAAGAGTCCATCCCAGTACGACAAGAGACCTCCTTCATTTGTAATTTCTAGGGATGTTATTCCTCAACTCTTCTTTCTAGGGCCATATTTTATACAGTTGAAGGAGAGCTCTACAAAGAAGAGATTTTACCATAAAAGTGACAGATCCTAACTTTTCCTGTAGCACTTGGCTGGTTTTCTGTGGAGTTTAGGTAACACAGCATACCAGTCTCTATGTATGTATGTGTGTGTGTGGAAACGAAGTCCTGTTTACCGTTTTATATAGGAAGTGAAATGTTTCTGCGATCCATCAACAAAATAAAAGGTATGTCCTTTTTGATACTTCAAGGCTTGTTATCACCAGTGCAGTGATGTAGGCTAAACTTTTCTTGGAGAGAATCCAGTTTTTGTTTTGTTTTTGGGTGAAAGTAGTTCATTTCTTCAAGAGGAATGAAAGGAGTATTGTGCATTTGGTGCAGGGATGTCTAATCCTCACTTGTGAGTCTTCTGTCATTATAACTGCCTCTTTTGTGAGGGAAACAATGTTCCTTTTCCACTGCCTTCTGAATTCCCTGGCCAGTGCTGCAGTTCATGCAGTCCTTCTGCCACTGCTGCATCGTCTCTGCTGCCCCTCCACTCCCCAGCTTTTTCTATGGGAAAGGAATCTCATTCCTCATTCAGAAGGCTGGGAATGCAGCTCATTAGGATCTTGGCAGCATGAACAAAGCTTGTCATTTAACTTCAGATTTCATTATGGCCCAACAGAAGATAATAATTTGTCAGACAGGGAACAAAATTAGTACACTATATATTTAGTCACCTTTTTTCCCAATTTTAGGATGCTTTTTTGGATATGAAGTAGAAGAGTTTAAAGCTCTCACTGAAGTGTTTTTGAAAGTGATCCCATTTCTTCTACACCTCCAACTTTACTGTGCTGCCCTCTTTCTCCATGCCGTCTTTCTGCCAGAGAATCTAAAGGTGCTTAAGGAAATTAAGTGCAACGGATATGATGCAAGAGTTGATGAATGGCAACTCCCTTAACAGGGGAAATAACTTACATTTATATATTTCACTTCAATTCCCAAAGTGTCTCCAGGTGCTTTGGAGACCACATAAAGGATTCCACCCTTCCTGCCAATTCTGGGATGAAATTCTTTGAGGCTTAAGGAATCTGCACAGTCCTGTCTAATACTGGAGAAAGACACAATTTGCTCACTTCCCTATTTATGATCCTGTCTAGTATGTTACTGTTGAATTCCTTTGATCTTGAATTATTCCCTATTACAGTTTTAGGCCTGTTTCACACCTCTGTGTGATGTCAGACCTACTCTGTTACGCCCACTCCTTTAGTCAGACCTGCTACTGTGCTGCTTCTTTCTTGCCATCTTTTGTAAAGCACAAATCCTCTGTATATATACTGCAGTTGGGGAAAATGCTTTGTTGGCTCCTATGTAGTACTTTTTTTTGATGAATGCTGTCTAAGAAGACTGCAATTGGGTAAGTTATTTAACCCTTTGCTAGTGGCAGAAGATGCTTATGATACAAGCATGCATTTCCTCCTTTAATCAGTGCTAAGCTCCAGGAAGCTCTGGCCCTTATTCACTGACAATTCCTGGATGTCGTGAGGGACAGGCAGCTGCTGTCCTGCATGAGCCCTGCAAGGCCAACAACACAAGGAAGGGAAACAGAGGCAGGTCTTTTTCGGTATTACTTTGGTCTTGAAAGCCTTGGGCACAACTCAGGTAGCCTCTAAACATGGTTTTCTACTTCCAGAGAGAGACCCACCTTTGTAAACAATTCAGTTGGACATATGTATGAGCCCTACATAAGCATCAAAAGTAGATTTGGGCTCCACTTCTATAAGGCAAACATGCAAACAGGAACAATTTAAAAGACTAAGGCATTCTGAGTTTCTTACAATAGACAATACACTATGTACCTAAAGCTTTTTTATCTTTTATTAAAGTCTAGGTATGCCTTGTAATACTCTTGAGGGAAGACTGTGAATGATACAGTTGCTATCAACAAAAAAGAGGAGTCTGGGAAGTGTATGAAAGAATCTGAAGCCAAGTTCTTTGATATTGATGTAAATCTGCAGTAATACCATTAGCACTAGCAGAGAGTGATTTACACTGATGTGATCAGGCAGAATTTGTCTCTTCATTCCCAGAATGAAGGAATGAGGAGAGAAAAGAATCCGGAAACAATATGCTATGACCATTGCAAAGGCACTGGTATAAGGAAGGACGTACTCACTACTCCTTTTAGCCTCTGTTGGATCCAGTATGTTGAGTTTGAAAATAACAAAAAGAAAAAAAATCAGAAGCAAATAAGAACCAAGAAACATGGTGAAAACTAACAGGATGAAGTGATATTACTGAGAAAGAAGCAAGCAACTGTGGAGAAAATTGCAGAAAGAGGGGAATCTACAGGAATGAAAAGGAGAGGTGGCTGGCTGTACAACACTGCTACTGCAGTGACTGGAGCCTGGACGCATTTGTAAAGTTTTCACACAGAAGCCTTTGGGGGCTTTGCTTCTTTGGAAGAAAGAATCTGTGTGGGTTGGAGGTCTAATGCTTTGCATTCCTATGTGGCAGAAGCAGGATAGATACGAAGCTTTATCCCCAGTCTTCAAGCTGCAGATACCTCTTTGTGATCTCTATATAGATTTTAATTTCATATTAACTGCGTCCATTTCTGTAATACTTTTTATCACATTCTCCTATTTTAACAGGGATTCTTTTGTCAATTATGTTGTACATAGGTCTCTGTACTTGTGTCATCCATACTTACAGGTGCAAAGTTCCACTTTTGCAGTAAATGGAAATACTGAATGTCTGTAAGTCAAGGGACACAGCTTCACTAGATGTGTATAAGCCAGTGTTGTCAGAAAGACTGGAAGATCTTTTAATGAAAAAGCACCAGTAACAATTTTGGTTATTACCAGGAACAAGCTCTTTACACTTGTTCAGCTTGTAATTTTTGAGCATTTAGAGTACAAGAAGGTATATGGACATCTACAGCTTAGAATAAATAGAATTTTCAAACGGCCCAAATCACACTGAAATTCATTTTTGAAAAGAGTCTAAAGCAGCTTTTAATGTTTAACCATGAGTATCTGTAATAGCTGAGCTGCAATGAGACAATCTGTAGTAATGAAATTAGTATCCTTGAAGTGATTTCCACTGATTTAACTAGATTGGATATGACTCATTTTATTTTTATTTAAACTGCAGTTTAAATTCTGTATTTAAAGGCCTCTGCAAGGCCTCAGAATTAAGTGTACACCAGAATGCAGCCTAACTCAGCCCAGCACATTCAACATCGCTTGTTTTCAAATTGCACCTTTTTTTCTAACAGGATGAGGAGGTGCTAGGTAAGTGCCAAGTCACAACACAAGACCTGTGGTTAAGTCATCTCTACAGTCTGGCAGCAATGAAACTGGCAGTATGATTCTAGTGGGTGAATCAATGCAAAAGTAATCTGTCGTCTTTTGTTTCTTTGCAGACACACTCAGATTTTTCCCACAAGTTTCTTAGAAATGAAGCATATTGTGCTCTGAGCTTAAGTTGTGGGTGTGCTCTCTTTAGGGCACTTTGCACCTGTATTTTGTTGGAGTACAGACTTCAAGTACTTTCCAAACATGCCCGTTTCAGTGAAGCAGTAAGTTCTAACTGCAAATGATAGAACTGCCGTAGAAAAGAATAGCTTCCATCCTTTATTAAACAAAACATTTAAGTACCGAGAGAGTGTGTCAAAAGAAATCATAAATTACAAAGCCGAGCACTTGCTAAAGAATGCTTGGGTTAAGCTTGTCTTTGGACATCTATTTTGTGCAGTGCAGGTGACTGTATTAACACTTCAGATGCCTTAGATGCCTGAAATTGGGTGGGATGAATAGAGGTCTAAACCAGTTTAAGCTAATTACCTGATTTGCTCTGGCTTCTGCAGCTAACAGTGCTTAAAAATAACTGTAGCAAAGCTAAAGTCTGCAACCAACTAAACACGCAAATATACCAATGTTTAAGGCTTATGCCAAACAGAGAGTCACTACTATTTTCAGTGCATGCTGGATCATTGCCTGAGGTACAAGTGCCGGCGCTGTGTGAGCACTGCAGCAAGTTCTGTACTCTCAGTGCTAATTTCTGTGGAAGGAGAATGGAATAGTTAGTTCTGACTGAACAGGTACTTGAACCGACTGAGAAGGGGAAGCAGAGACGTGCCGTTACCATTAGATTTTTGTTAGTAGATAAATAAGTACTAGTACTTTATACAAGTGCCTGTACTTATACCAGCACTTTATACAGTGCTGTTTGTTGTAACTTAACAATGGGGAATGACACCAGAAAGGCTTCAGCCTGGTTTATGAAAAGCTTGAGTAATTTCTCTAATCTAAAAAATGCACTCAGCCCATAATGCAACTTTGTGATTTTATCATATGCCATACTGCCTAGCTATTTTGGGCAGAAAAAAAATGGTTTCAGGCCATAACTAAGAAATGTACTTATACAAATAACCTGATTTTTTTTTTTTTTAATAATTCCTGTGAGGCTTAAATTGATTTCTCTCATCTATGGTCAAGGCTGTAGTGCTATCTTCTGTTTTTGTTAGGGGCATCACTGAAAAAGCCATGTTATTAATTTCCTAGAGTCACCAGGCATTTAGAATGGATAATAGGGAGAGGTTATTTTAGATGTTTAGGCTTGGATACTGGGTTTGGAAGTGTAGCTCTTCCTTTTGTCTTCAAATATTTTGTTGGACTGTTTCATGGAGGAGTATTATTCACTAACTCTTATATTCAGAAACTGCATATGAAAGTTTATTTTATGATTAAAAATCTGGAAAGGGTAAAGTATTTACCTGTATACAGTCAGTCTAGTTGTCTGGAACGTAATGGAGAGGTATATGAGATTTATCTGTAGTGTTTTGGTTTTGTATTTGAAAGTGTTGGCTGAACGCTATGGATATGAGAAGAGACAATTCTTCAGGGCTTTGAAGTTCTTTTAAATAATTTTGTCAAGTTTTCCTAATACCAAGCAAACCTATGTACCAGATGTTGCTTTTCTAGTCTAATTTTTAGCCAGTGTACGTTTTTACCACTACTGATGACAACAGAGATTCCTCATGCTGTGTTGCTACCAGTGAGGTAGGCGAAAAGGACAGGATGTAATAGCTCTGCTGTAGGGTTGACTCAGCCGTGCACCTTTAGATCCTGGGGAGTGCTGCCCTGGGACTTGCTAGCACAGTCATTCAATCCAATGTTTTCTCCTGTGGGAGGAAAGCAATGGAAGTCCTGAAATTTAATGCACCTACTGTAAGGTATTCAGAGGAAGGATCTTTGCAATTATTTTGTTAAATTTAAAAGAGACTGTGGCTCTCTGGAAGTTCTAAGTCTAAACAGGCTTTTAACACATAAAGCCTAGTTTTCACTTTACTGAAGGTTTTTGAATGTTGTTTAAAATATTGCTAAGCAATTATGTCCTAGATACAAACTACCCTGTTCTCTGCTTACATGAACTACAAAGCAAGCAAGTAGTCTTGGTGCTACTGGCTGCAAGGCATCATCTAGGCATGTTTGATGGGGAATGACACGCTCTAGAAAGAAAATTAATAAAGACATCTGCTTTCAACTCTCAAACTTTCTCCCTAGTTCTTCCTGTGATTAAAAAGAAAATATTTTAATGTATGCAATCCTAACACCTAAAATTATGCAGTCCATTTTTTTGTCATGTCTAGGACTTCAATAACTCAAGCAATTCATGGGAGAGTAGTGGGAACTTTTGTAGTATCTCTTCTTTTCCAGATGAGCTGGACTAGAGTAAATAGGCTGTATACAGCTCTGAAAAAACCCAGCTTGTTTCAAAGGGATCTTTTCAGCTGCAAACCATTATGTCATCCACTCTAAAGAGCTGCCCAGCCTAGCAGTTCTGTGAGAGCTYAGGGTGTTTGTCCTGGGAGGGTGGCTGAACAGACTCCAGTATTCTGCTACAGCTTGGGATACAGGGTGAGTGTTACATGTACACAGGAATTGGAGATGAGAACCACGGGATGTGTATTATATTTACAAAAGAATTGTGGTTGGGAAGGTTTCTCACTAACACTGGAAAGGTGACAGGGTGCTGTGAAAAAAGTATTTATATCCCATCCATTAAGAATCTAAGATGTTTTTATGCTGCCATTCTTTCTGGAAGCATGACCAAATTCTCACAGAATGCTGTGTTCTCTTTTCATGATTCAGAATATGTCTTCTGCAGTCATTTGTTTGAGGACTTACCACTGGAGTGTAAAGCTTTCATCTGTGATGAAATGCTACTGCCATTACTTCTGATACATGGGCTTCATCCACTTTGTTCACTGTGACATGGCTTTAGTAAGCATCCATCTGTGCATGATAAGCAAATTCTTCCCTAAATTGCAAAATAATCTGTGTTCTGTAGAGGCAAAGCTAAGTATTTTTGACCTTGAAGTTTCTTATCCCTTTCTTGTTTCTTACCTCTTTCTTGTATCTCCTTCAATGAAACTTGCCTTTTTGATGAACATCTTTTATCATCCTCATTTTAATTAGTGAATTCTCTTTCATCTACTATTGTTGCTTGGTACATCCATAATAATTTTAAGGTTCAAAATCCTGGCAAAACTTTTTTTTTTTCTTTTGGGGAAAAAAGCTTAGTTTATGAGAACATACATCTGTAGTATCCCTTTAAAATAAAGCTTCTCCAAATTGCTGTGTCTGTGGATGCAGTGTCCAGATTACCCTGTGGATTTCTAAAGGGAAAGAAGGAGGAAGATTTTTGTACACAGTTTAGGGGGAATCTAAGTAAAAGCTTAATAAACTGAAATTGAATGTCATTGGTAAATGACTGCATGCTACCATGCTTAAACCCACTTGTGACTATGTTACATCCCCCTTCAAACTATTTACTTTATTTCTATTTAAGATTAATCACTGAATTAATCAATGTTCAGTTATATGTTACTCAAGGGGAAAGCAAGAGTACAAATTAACATTGAGCTTAGATGTGGCCAAACAGTATTCTGAATTATTTAGAGGCAGCTGATGAGTTTCAGCCACTTTCATTGCCTAGGGGGATAACATTCTGTATTACTGATGATCTAGAATGCCTTCATGTATTTACTTTTTTTTTTTTTTGTTATATATATTCTTTCATGGTCTTAAAACAGGTATTGAACTTTGATGCATTTAGTGTCACTTTGAGAGAAATGACTGAGGAGCTGTCAGAGTAATTACTGTGCAGGAGCTGCACAGGATTTTCTGCAAATAGGTTCTTTAACTTGCAACCTGCAAAAATCCTGTTGTCAGCAGGGAACCTTGGAAGTATAAATTCACCTCTGAACACACGTTTAATGGTTTGAAGAAACAACAGTACCTTGTGGGGTTTCAGGCAGGCCCTGCATAATGGGAATATATGAGTGGTGCTGTGAGGTGAAGCAAGACAAGGTTGTAGGGCCAGAGTCTGTCCCACACTTGGTTCCCAYAGCTCTCCTGCTGCAGACCCCGCAGCCAGCAGGGGCTGTGCGCCATGGATGGAGGTCAGAGAAGAGCTGCTGTGGTTCCAGAGGTGGGATGGCAGGGAAGTATGAGGTGGAGGAGGAAAGATGACTGAAGGATTGGGAGATGATGAATGGCCTTGTCAGGAGTGGGAATAATATCTCGTGTATGGTGGAAGAAAAGGATGAAGTGGAATTAAGTTCACTTTTTATTGTCATACTCTAATTACTAGTAGCTGTCATACACTTGTGTCTAGTTAATAAAGGAGCTAAAGGGAAAGACGGTAATGGTAGTTCTGCCATCCTGATGGAGGTGGAAGGAAGAAAAAGATAACTGTGCTCACATATATTGAATAGCTTGTACCATCTGGAAAGAATCTATTTGTAAAAGTTTAAAAATAAAAAAAAATGTAAAAAGGAGCACAGGTGATATGGAAGAGAATACTGTTTTGTAGCAAGCTAGTAGATATGGGTAGCTACAAAGAGCTCCTGCAGCTGGGGAAAAAAAAATAGATGCCATACGACTTGGAAAGGATGTAGAAATCCACTTTCAAACTAATATGTGCAGGAAGGAAATAGTTGTAGGAATCCATTGAAATATTTTCTGTCCTAATAAATCTTTGCTGTCTATAGTTAGCATTTTGCATGTCTTTTGTTACATTTCAAATGCAAAGATAACTCTGCAAGTTGATGTTATAAAATGGAGTTTTGTCTTTTCTTGGTGCTTTTTTTGTGAGCCTGAAAAACCTGGATCTCGGGTAAAGGAATCTCATTTTCCACCTAAGCAGAAGCATCAGTTCTAAGAAAACTCTTTGCTAGAAAGTGGAGCTGAGTTTAAAACAGGGCAATGAGCTGTCAAGGAGCTGTGTGTACTGTGTGCAGCACTGCCATTATTTGGCAATTCATACAAAATAAAATAGGCAAGAGAATCTACAGCGGTGTATGTGCTGTTGGTCCTTAATCATTAGCAGTGACTTCTCTTCAACAGAGACAAGAAATCTGTTTAAATTATATCGCCTAATAAATACATTGAATGTAACAGATTGAAGGTGTTGGGGGTTTGTTGTTTTTTTTTTTTTTCTCTTGGGGAAGAAGGTAAAAACGCTCAGTTAGCTTTCCAACCCAGGCTGCATGTGCATCTGTCTTGTTTGCAGTCTTGCACAGAGTTAAAAATATTTATTGCTGCATGGACAAGGACCAGGCAGACTGGCTCCTCTGTGCTGCGTGACCTTGCAGCCAGAGTAGCAAAACTTTACAGATCTTGTATAGCTGGTAGTTAGGGACACAATATGCTTGCTTACTGGCACACAGGTTACAACCTAATGAGAGGACAGGGGAGCAAGCAATCCAGTCTCTGACATTGAGTAGAGTTTGCTTTTCATCGTGAAACAAGCAGCCAGGCAACTTCACAACTGTTGTGCTTTCTGGCAGTGATGTGGTCACTTGGCTTTTTTACAGACACAGGTCCTTCTGTTACTTATCCCATGGTCTGGCACCACAATAACTAAACCTTCAACAACAGCATGTTGCAGCAGAAACATTCTCTGACATATGCCATAGAAGATAACAAATGGTGCACAGTCTGTATAAGAGCATAGAAGAAATGACCAGAAAGACAGCAAACATCTAGAAAGCTATTTCTGGGTCTCTCCTTTAATAGACAGAGGCAGTCCTGTTTCATGAGAACTCAGAGGGAATATGGAGGGACAAGAGAGTAGCAGGGTGCTATTTTACTTAGTATAACCCTCAACCAGAATGTCTTAACGTATATCTTAACATCCTTTTGTACAGCCTTTCTTTCTCTGGGATAGAAGCAAGTGACTTACTACCACTCCATTTCCCTTATGTAAAAGGTAGACACGTATTGTGAGAAAGGAGACCACAGATACCTTGCTGACTTGAGTAATCAGGATTTTCACAGGAGAATAGTGTACCTTTACCATTTCTATTGCTGTCTAAGGCTTGTCAAAGGCTACTACAGCATAGGTGTTTAAGTGCCTCTTGTCTGCTTCTCCAACTGGGTGCAAGTTGCCTGTGGGCAATTCCTCTAAACTCACAGGAAGCTCCTGCTGTGGATTGTGCTGCCACGTTCTTGTTGTGAAGTCTAAAGCTACGTGAAGTACTCCCAAGAGGTATTCATGCAGGGCATCAGCCCTGAGGCACCAGGGAGATCTTGCTATGGAGAGCCTCATGCACTTACCAACTTTAGCAGCATGATAAGGGCCAGGAGGTATGCTGGTGCTCACAGAAATACACCTCTGAAGGATGAGAAAAGCAGAGAGATTCCCCCCTCCTACCCCAAGTTGTATGCTTTCTTAAGAATCTTTCACCCACTTCTTTTAGTGCTGATCTCATACTTGTTGTGAGCTTTAGTAATCGTCTGGGGGTTTAGCTGCTAGCAGCACTCTGGCCTTTCATTTAAAAGGAGAACATGTAATGCTGTGTTGCAAATAAATGCCTGAAAGAAGATCTAAAAGCTGATGCTTGAGTCCTTTTGGTAGGATTCTGATACGGAGTGTCCTGATGAAGTGCTGGAGCTGTATCTTTTTGCGCTATCATATTTCTCAGATGCTAATTTTATCTAATTCAAGTGAAAAAACAGGGTGTGATAATTTCTAATTGTTACCTGTGAAGCCTATTTGCATTATCCTGGAAACTCAAATAGGGCAGCTTTAACTAATATATCCTGCAGTTTTCAATGAATCATTTGTATTTCCATGTTTGCTTTCACATAGCTGCTGAAAGAGCAGAATTGCAACTAAAGTGTTGTTAGTTACAGTCCTGGCAGGGTTCTTATCACCCATCCAGTTGTTGCTGTATAATTGAGAATTCAGTGCAGCTCTTGCTGAAGAAAGGGTGCTTTTTGAGTTGCATTGAGATTTTGTAAGTGCTTCAGATAACCGCAGCTAAAGGCATCTAGTGTGCTTGTACTGAAGCAGACAAGCGGGTTTTTTTCTTTCTTTTCAGGTCAGTGGTTCCCAGAATAATAATGTACGGTTGAACACACAGCCTCATTTCCAGAAGGATGATATTGCAGCTTAAATGTTTAACACTAGGGCACTATAAATTCTCGCCTCAACGTAGGGCTGTTGCTACCAAAATAAATAGTCCAGCAGCAGCCTGTTAACACAGCAGTGTGTTTATTAATAAGTAAATTGACCCCCTCTACTCTAACACAAAACTGGTCAGTGCTTCTTAAAAAAAGGAAAAATCTTTTAATCTATGTAATATTTCATATCTGCATCCATTTTCTACCTATAGTGTGGGGAGAAGTAAATGATACCAGGTGAATAGATTCTTCCTGATCCATGCCAGCTGTCTCCTGCTCTACATCACTCCCTTCTGACAGACTAATCCTGTAAAACCCTGAATGTGGTGGAACTCGGCTTGGTGGGCATCTCAAAATCTGCCTCAATCTCATTAGTTTGAATTTGGGAAATTAGTAAGAGCCTTTGGAGTAAATTCGTGTCTGTTAGGAAATCAGTGAAAGTGTATACTTTTTTTCCCTGTGATTTTTAAAATGAGACTTGCAGCATTGAAAGCTGACTGCTTCCTTTGAAAGTTTCAATATGCTGTTAGGACTACTAAAATTAAATTCTGGTATGGAGAGGAAAGTAATAATTTCATAATATTTATCCTGAATTTTCCTTTCTGTCCTCTATTCTTGACCCGTAATATAATAGCTGACCATCCTCTGATCGTGTTGCACTACCAGCTGCAGTTGCACATTGTTTCCTGGTACACTGTAATAGGCCTGTCTCTTTGAGCGTTTCTAGAGAGTTGAGTCTAAAACCTCTGTAACTTTAGCACTTTCAGAGATGTCTGTAATTGAGCTGTATGTGTGCAAAGTGTTTGGAGATTCTTGATGATAATCCCCAAAGAATATATCTTGTGCAATTTCTGAAATAATAATGCCAAATATACTGAGTTCTTGCATTCAGGCTATCAAATTGGAAAAAACCAGAAGCCTGAATCTTTCCATGCTGTAGCAACAATAAGACCCGGCAGAAGCTGCTACAGGTAGAAACAAATTTCTGATCCCAATCTGCTGTACAGAGCCCTTTCTTCAGGGAATGCATAAGGCATACTGGTAAGAAAACATAATTCCCACTAATTTAATTTAAAAGACACTTCATTTTTTTTCATTTTTCTCCACCATAACTAATTCATTCACATTAAATGGGACCCATTTAATTACCCCCAAGAACAACTAACAATTGAATCTGTAGTAAACTCTGACCTAAACCCACACTTTATTATATAGTATCGCAAAAGATGGTCTGTGGGAATAGGCTTGAGAGAATTGGAATAAATGCATTATTTTGCTCAATGCCTTGCATGCAGAATCTGTAAGTTGATTCATTACTATAATACAAAGATATGCTGTGGTTTCTTAAAATGGTCATGGTAGGACACTGAGAATAGAAATGAAACGTGTCTGCAGGAGTTCCACCAATTTGTCCATTTTAGTTCCATTTTCTTAGGAACTTTTCATATTCATAAGTAATCTGAAAAATATCGATAGGCTGACATTTAATTAAAAAGTATGTAGCATTGCCATTATTCCTTTCCATGGGGGAATTAGATGCTGATTTCACACTGATTTAACGTTGCTCTTCCAGTCTGCTCTTGTAACTGACATTTCTGCCTTTCCTCTGGGTACCCAAATCCAGTGTCTGAACTAATCAAGAATGGCTGAACATTGAACAGTTTGGGCATTCTGGAACAAAGTAGGCATATTCCAACTCAGAAATAAATGAATAGAGAATGTGTTAACAGTATCATATACAGTTATAGGTCCACACATACTGATTTATAGAAGAGAAAATAAAATGCCTGGTTTGCTAGAGCAACTTTTCATCTCATTTTTCAAGTTCTCAGGATAGGCAGCATACTGATATTGTTGCCAGCAGTCACCAGTAACCTCATGGAGTAGTATAACTTCAAATAAGATGGAATACCAAAGAGAATTTTGTGTGCCCGAGTAAAATGTTTTTCTGATGGGGGGTTTTCCCATTGCACACTGTGTAAATCTGTCTGTGTTTGAAACGGAGAAGAGACATTRCATGGACACATAGCTCCCACTTTAGAGCTGGAATAATTCATGCAGATTATATTTTTTTATATATGTGTGTGTGATATAAGGTTGTTGGGAGGCTTGGGGGTGGGGTGGGTTGGGGTTTTTTTATTTTTAAGGAACAATTGGTGTAACTTCCACCTCTGCACCTGAGTGATTTTTAAATTGATCTTTTTCCCCTCTTGTTTGTCATGACACACACTAATAAATAATGGACTGTCCATTACACTTGCTCAAAATACAGTCCCATAATAATCATCCGCAACAGAAGAACTTCCATGTTCTTATCTTACTGATTCACCTCGTGTTGCAACTGTGGACTTGGCTTTCCCACGTAATTTGCTGGAGGTCAGCTTTGCAGGCTCTCTGAGTAAAGGCAATTAATCTCATTTTGTCAGCGGTAGTACTGTGCAGTGGAATTACTTGCTCTGTAACAGAGCAATTCAGTAAAGGAAGTAGGAACCTAAACTTGGATATTTTGACTACCAATGTTTTATTCTACCTATCAGCTGTCCCCTCACGTAGCTTTCTTATTTTCAGTTACTTGTTGGGGTTTTCAGTTCCTGTTTTCCCCAGGCCTGTAAGCAGACCTGAGGAGTGAGTGATAGTTGTAAGCGGTAATAGTGCTTCACTCTCACAAAGAGCTCTAACCTTGCGTAAGATGAAATTTAGCCCCAAGTTTCCACAGTCTCGTTAGTTTAAATGTTTAAAAAAAAGTGCCTTTACTGCATATCTGTTTCTCTTATAGCACTGCTGGGCACTTTCACAAGTTCTGTAGAGCTGTTAACCTTAAAATAAATTTCTTCTAAGTGTCATTTCCGCTTCACGCTCACTGTTAGCTAGTTCACAGCTCAGAGCACTGACTGTACGTTTGTCCGTTGTAACTTCTGAGTGTCACCATGCTGAGTTGAGAGATGGCCTTGTTGGCGTTACTGGAAACCTTCTCCTTTCACTCTGAACAGTCTTATCACCCAGTGGATTTCTTCTCAAAACTTCAGCTGCAGCCGGTGAAGGAAGCAGTATTGATACAGAATAAGCCTTGCCCTCCAATCTGTATATCCATCAAGACATTGGCGATTCTTTGCTCTTTTCTGTGAAATGATCAAGAGTGAACATAAATGTGATGTCAGCATTAGAAAGGGACCTTGTCTTGTGAGAGTGKTGGTGTACTTATCACACCTGTTGTAATTGCTGCATTTATAATTCTGTGGGGTTTAGCCACTTCACACATACATAGCTGAAAATATCTCATGAGTGACACATCAAATCCCTTGTTGGCCTCTTGAGACTTCTAATAGCATTGCCCATTCTAGCAGGAATTTCTTACTTCTTTGAAAGTTTGCCTATAAGACAGAAACCAAATACATTTCAATTTTCTGAAGAGCCACCGATGATAATTAATTAGGCCAGTCTTATTCATGCTGCTTGAAAGCAGCTGGGTAGGAAAACCTGTCCAATGATCTTGGTTTAGGCTAATGCCGGTTTGCAATGACAACAATGTCAATCTGGAGTGAAAAAAAAATTGACATTGTAGGACTTTTGCTGAATTGGAATCACCAGGGTTGGAAGCCACATCTGGCCTTTTTGCTGAAAAAGCACAACTGTACAGCGCCGTGCTTCACTGAAGGACTTGGATAGCTGCATTAGTTACGGGTGGTGGGATCAGTTGTGGGAGGCAGAGTAAAGGATGGGTGCGTGTTATTTTCACATAATATACAATGAGAGTGTCTCATATTGAATGTGTGGCTAGCAGGTTCATTATTTCTACCTTCAAAAATATCTTCAATAAAATTAGAGTTCAGATGAACTTAGACATCAGCACTTCATCATCAGAAAATTAATCCCGCTCTTTGGATTAGCATTTCATGTGTCTTAGGTGTTTAGGGGCCTTAAGCTACTTAAGTGCGTTGAAGTGAAAACTGGTGAGGAAAATGCCAAATAGAGAGTTTATTCATAAACAYAAATAATGTCGGGTCATTTGGAATAGAACAAGTATCCTATTCTGAATTCTTTTTTCAGAATAGCCCTGTGCTCCTGTTTTCAGGCTTTACTTTGGGTACAATTGCCTTTAGTTTAAAAGTACTCTGCAAATATACGTGTAATTGAATGGGATATGTTCATTACTTGTATGACAACAGAAGGACTTCTAGCTGCTTTGCAGAAATGGAAAAATTGCATTACTAATTTCAGAATCCCAGCTCTTTGGTTGCTTTCAGTTTTGTTAAAGATGTGTATAAAGAACAACAAACTGAGGAAGGCTGGAGGATGGATGATAAGGAGCATTTGATTATTATTTGATCACTGTGAGAAAAAAGTGGAAAATACTTATGTTGTAGTAACAGCAAACCTGCAAGACTTTGGCAACTTGGTAAGTGTGTCTGTCGGAACATTTATGCTTCAGCCACTTGGTGCCAGTGTTTCTGAGCTTAGCTGGGAAACTGCTTTGTACTAGAGCCCAGAGAGCTCCAGGTCCTTTTGGCTTTTCAGTCTGGTGTCAAAAGGACACGATCATATGCCTATGATCATTTCAGCCTTAGTGGCTTGGAAACTGTTCTAAACTGTAGTGGTTTCTTTTTTAAAAGAAAAGGAAGAAAGAAAAGGAAAAAAGAAAAGTGCAATGCTGTSTCTATAGTAATAGTAATGCCAAAGTTATGACAGATGGAAACAAGGTTAAGTTTGCAGAGTGGTAAGTCCTTTTATTAGGCTAACTGACATAAACAAAGTGACTTTAAGGCACATAGGACCTCATCTGAAGACGAGCATGTAGACTTGAAAATGAGTTCCATAGGTGAGTCTGATAGAAGAATATTACCTCTCTGTGCAAACTTTATCTCAAAAAGTATAGTCCAATATAACTATGAGATCCAAAGGGGACAGAGGGGTCAGTTGTATTCATTTAATGGTTCTATTTCTGGCAGCATCTGTGGCAGGATGCGGGGTGGGAGCTGTATTTTATTTTTAATCTGAACAGACCTACTGAGAGCTCTGAGAATGCGATCCCTTTTTGGTTATCATGTGTGTAGGGATAAATTCTTCTAGACTGTTCTTAGTTTCATCTTCCTATGAAGCATTGTTGTCTTCATTCTGAGTTTTTTAGGGTTTGGTCAGTCCTTTCAGAACCCTAAGCTCTTTCTCTTCCCACTCTTCTTCCCTGCTTCTCCACGGCAGTGARATAGACACTGGTAAAAACAGATGTTTGGTAAGGTTATAATCCTTGTCCCTACAATGGCTTTGCCTCTTGTGTATGACTTAACTTGGTTACAGCCACCTGAAATCCCAAAGAGAAAAACTGGTTCCCCTGGATGACAGACACTTTCTGTTTTCCATGTGAACTGAAGTCTCTGCTTACCTCTGAGGCAAGCAGATTTTTAGATTATATAAGCAAATCATGAAAATAATTACAGACAGATTTTCTTCTGTGCTTGTCTAGAAGGATAATTACATTGAAGCTTTTTTGGTCCCATAGATGTTGCAAAGCATTTTGCTGTGTCAGTTCCTCTTGGACACAGTGTATGCCATCTTGTGGACAAGTCACATTATGTCTGAATCCTTGAGACAAATATTTAAAGATCATGGTATTTTGTGTGCGTGTGATAAAATTGCTTAGTTGTGCAATATGTAAAATAGTACATATTTGTAGCTCAATGCAAACAATCCCTCTTCTTGGATGCTGATTTTGTAATTGAAGTTACTTGAGTTTACTCGGTTCCCTTGCTTTTGAGGAAGCTGAATTTCTTTTGCTAGGATATGAATCACTTGTTACCACTTGTAAAACTATCAAATGTAAAATTCTTCACAGTTTTCTTCTTAATTAAGTTAAACTCAATGACCTAGAATTATGTTCATCTGGGAACAAATCAGAAATAATTCTGAGAAACATCTGTCAAAGCAGCATAATTCCTACATGCTAATAATAAAAAGAAAATAATTTTAGAAATTTCCTTGCTTCAAGAATGAAAGCAAAAATATTCTTCTTATTAGAGACATAAGCAACTAGTACAAATATTTTTTTATTTGAAATTAAGATATCTATACTCTTTATTGACCCATACTAGTTTGATTCTTTCTTGGTAGAAAGCAAGTGACAACTCTTAAGACATTCTTTAGTGACTGAAAAGTCCTTTCCAAAAGCAATAGGGATTTGTTTTACAGGGAAGGCTCTAAAACCCCCAACACTTGTCAAAATACTATGCTTGCTGAATGAGATCATTTCCCTTTTCATGCAGAGATCAACAGATCTTGTCTCATAAAAGTCCTTTAGAGATAGCCCAATGCCTGTTTCTTTTAAAATTTAAAATAAGGCAAGCTTATGGTAAGTGTTTCCAAAAACAGGTATTTAAAAAGTGAAACATAGTTGTTTACAAAGGTAAAGTTTTTGCTGTTAGCTTGAAAATACAATTCTAACAGGGAAAAGCCTCAAATAAGTTGATCTAACTTAAAGTCTTATTTGAACTCAATTAGAAGCAATTTATGTTTAAAAAAAGACTGTAATTTTAAACTTGATTTAATGAATAAAAATTGCTGGACAAAAAGTAGTGTCAATCACATGCTGATTAAAGAAACTTAAYGTTCGTTGTGCTGATAGCTCTGTCTGTCCTGCAGGTAGGCAGAGCCATTTCTAGCTTTAGGGTAGATGTTCTTGTTAATTGGTCATGCAGAGCTACTGGAAAGGTGGCTGATTAATAAGCYTTCCCACCATTCATGTATAACAGAATTAGTGCTACAGAGGTGTAAGCAGCTTCTGGTAATAGATTTGTCACCCAATATTGCCAGGTACCTCTGAAGTACTGAAAGCTATCAAGCAAGTGGCAAAGCAGCTGGGTCAGATGGTTCTACTGTTGAGATATACAAATGTGGGTAACGTAAGCTCGTAAGAGAACTCGTGATGTACTAAACAAACATTTGGGACCAAAACCAAGTATTGCAAGTATTTGAAGATACTAACATTGCCCACCTGTATGACAATTAACGAGGTCATGCATATTGTGATAATCATAAGGATCTGTGTTTGCTGACCAATGCTGAAAAGTTATTTATGAGCTGGACTAAACTGAGCCATGAATTTGCAGAGAAGCAGTTTATTTTTAGTTACTGTAGATTCTGTTCTGGTTGTGGCACATATCATATGATTTTGCTGCAGGGCAAATTCGGGAGGAGCTGTGCATACAATCAAGGCTTGCAGAATCTATGTGTACAGCAGATCAGCTGGCTCACAAAATCCCAAAGTGCTTTCAACCATCACATGAGGGTTTCTAGTTCACTTATTTTTATTACTAGTGTTTGTCTGTAAGGATATTCAATTGTTTACTGATTGCCTTGCTTGTCACAAAGAATTAGTCTGAAAAGACAGAGGATTCATTTCAACTGAGGAGTGTCCTGAACATTTGGCATCCATATGTAAAAAACCACTCAAGCCTGCCAGCAAATTTGGTGAAGTGCTTTCTTAATGTGTAGCAGTGGATGATGAGATTGCATTTCACCATAATTAGTCATTGTTTTGGTAAATGGGTATTAATCCTCACATTGCTATTGCTGGTTTAGCTCTGTAGCTATGACGCTTGTGCTGATTTTGCCCCCAGATGGTAAGCTTCCTGGTTTGCTGCTTCCTGCAGACAAGCAATATCAAGTGACAAGATATGATATGTAATATCTGAGTTTCTGGAACAGGAACCAACACCTTCCCAGCTGAGACTGTTGGCCATTTAATTTGTATGTGGACTTGAGAGATTCACTAAAGTGCCTTTAATGAAGGCAGTCCTGCCAGAGGTGGGGAACTGAAATATTAAACATTGTCAAAGCTATTCTTAAATCATGTAACTAAGTTATAACAACTAGAGATTATAAACCAAGACAGAATTCAATACAATAACTTTGCAACTGCCAGAACTGCAGCAAGTATTACTACTGCTAAGTTCAAATGTTTGTAGCATGAAGTGAGAGGAGCATAAGAAAACAAATACTTGTTGGCATCCGGCTTTGCGCGTAATGTGTGCGAGTGATGCTGGGAACAGAGTTTCAGAGAAGTGGATATCTGAGGCCTTAAGGAAAGCCTCATTGGATAACTACGAATTTTTAGCAATAAGGTCTTAATCTCTATATATTTCTGTATTTCTTGCCTATACCCCAAATAGGTTGTAATAATTCTGGTGTCCAGGTGACAGCTGTGTGAAAGATTATTATGTCAGAATTATGCACAAGGAACTACTGTATCATTCCTTACCTGCTGTAGATCCACAGAGTTGGATCAAAGCAGTCCATTAAAATAAGTCTGGCTGCTGCCTTAAGTAAAACAACAGAAAGCTTAAATGTAAGATTTAGCTCAGTGGTTTCAGTGGTCAGATACAACGTGAGCCAGCAAAGCTGATTTACAGCCAAGACTATACCACAGCTTGGCCAAACAGTAGGTCAGGCATTATTCTGGAGGAAGGGTGAGACGATGGGATTCTTGCACCGCTTCATTCAGCAATGGCATCACAGCAGTTGAAATCATGCTTCAGTTCTGTCTACACAAAAAAAAAATCAGGCAGCTTTATTTTTAAAATCACATCCTTCCTGTACCCTGTCAAGGGAGTAGGAAGATGAATTTGAAGGGAGTATGAAGATGAATTTGAAGGGTAAATGGTTGGAGAATCACAATTTTCCTCTCTGTTTTCTGATGGCATTATTAGGGAATCCATCAAATAATGGATGACTTAATCAGGACAGCTCTGCCTTTTTTAAATGTGAAGCTTTTCTATCATAACCATTTCTTTTTGGCTGTTTATACTAGGAGAACCATTACTGACAGTGAATGGTTATTCTCCTTGTAATTCTTTACATAAAGTGCCAAGTGTTCTGGGAAAAATAAATCTATCATTACCTCTTTTGACACCACTCCGCTGTGTCGCTCTCTAGGGGAGATGATATAATTTACATACTTAAATGTTTTGCTGTAGTGTGAAGTAGTGTTTTGCAATCTGGCGGCTGTTATTAGCCGTTATGATGATCAAATAACACTATGGGAGTTGGTAATTAAGAAGGAAGCAATACTAAAAGAAGGACAGTAATGTATGAATATTTAGGTTTGGACTAATTTAGCAATTCTGTCAACCGATTGCAATCCTGGGGAATCATTTGCAGTTTCAGACTTGATATGCTACTTCTGTTTCGTGTAATAAATGCAATAATATTCCAATATTCCACACGCATATTACCCCACATATTACCAACTTGCGGATGAAAGAAAAGTCTTTTTTTCCTTAATGGTCCTGCTAAGCAAGGCATGTACAGTGAGGAGGGTGCATGCTCTACAGTGAGGAGTGTGCAGAAAGAGGATGGCAAGAGGATGGCAGAAGTTTAGTATCAGGAGGAGTTGTTGCGATACCTTAAGCTAAGCGTTGGCCTCCCCTGGAAGGGCGACAGTCTCTGACCCCACTCTGTAGAGGCAGGGAAGCCCACGTCTGTGCATCTGCCCGGCACACAGATAGGCTCTAGGGTAAGGAGCTCCCTATCTGCCAAGATGGCAGTAAACRGGCAGCTGCAGCCTCAAAAGAGAACAGCAGCAGCCAGGAAAAGCTCAGCCTCAAACCTGCCTCACCAGAGAGCACCAGGCAGAAGTGTCCAAGTGGCTGCTGTGAAGGGGGTGTGTGAGGTGAAGAGACCTGAGAGCAGTTTAAAAGCTCAAAACTTTTGAAGAGTTCACCCTTTTCATCCCATTGGTTTCCAGCACCTGGGGCGAGTGGGGGTTGGGATCACCAGGGGAAGTGTAAAAGACACTGGAAGAAAATGGGAACTGAGAAAGAAGATGGTTTTATGTAAGAGAATATGTATCTGAGAGCTGACGTGAAGTCATTATTTATCTATCACGAGGCTTTCTTTTGGTTTTTTTTCCCTACCAGTTCCATATTGGTGTGGAGCAATAGTTTTGTTTTGATACACGAACCTAAGCAATGATGCTGTCAGTCACGGGGTATTTATCTTCACAAAGTAGTTTCTGAAAGGAAGGGTGTATGTGTGGGCTCTCTGTTCTCTTTTTTTCCCCTGCCCCCTCTGTCACACATAGAATTTATTCAGGGATAATTTAAGTTGAAGTTATTAACTCCCAAATCAATATTGCAAAGCCCCCTATCACAGCTTTTTTAAAAGCCAAGTGTTTGGAAACCAGCATTCAAGGTAACCAACTTCCTGGCAGCCTTGAAACCCAGGCTCTGCTCTTGTTCACACAAGCAAACTGCACCATACTTTCAAATGAATTTGGTACCTACAATGGCAGACTCTTTGATAACTGCACGTCAGTATAGTTGCTGTGCTCACCCAAGCAGAAACAATACAGCAGTGTTATCTAGGCCCGTCTCTGCAACCTGTTAACTATTGCATTGTTAGCTCTGAAGTATTTTGTGATTAGTATTTCTGTAGTAGTACATGAAAGGAAGTGTATATATAAGGCAGTACTTAGTTTTAATTGTTGCAGACATTTTTATGTGCACTCACTGTTAAAAGTAGCTTAGAGATTTAAAACTGAAGCTGTCTGCACAGTAAAATCAGAAAGTGCTGAAGTTACTATCGAGTGGGTTTGGAAGCTGATRAAACCATAAACGCTGAGCTCAACAAAAGCTTGAGGCTCAAGTGGTTCCTCTGCCCAACAGGCTTGGAGAGGACCATGTAAAAGTTGAAATTAATTTCTCCTGCACTAAAGTTAATTGAGTTAACTTAAGAGTAGACAGAATTATTACACGGTAACATTATTCCTTCAAAATGTAGCTCTTGCCTATCCTTCATTACCTTGACTCATGAAGCATTTCGCAGATTTTTTTTTTTATTTTTTAATATTTACTGAATCAACTAATATGCTGTCCCAGTCTTTGTTTTGTCAAAGCTCTAAGCCCTAGATCCAACCTAAATGAGAACATATTTAAAACCAAACGTCAATGACACTATCTTTTTCCTTCCTGATCAAAAAACACCCAGAGTGCCAACCATTAAAAGCACTTATAAAACCCCATAGAATTAGTTAAGGGGACTCTATATTCTACCATGAGTGTTTTGCATTCAGAACCTCAGCCAGGATAGCTATAACTACTCTACTGGGTGCTAACAAGGGTGCTGTTGGTACTTTAGTAGGGATACGCAAATCGAGTTTTGTGGCTACCGAATACATGTATGTACGCAAATACCACCTTTATAAAGCCATAGTGCCTCACAAAGGGTGAGTGAGTTTACTACCCTGGCTAATATGTGTTTTTCCTGTTCGTCCGCAGGCAGTCTCAAAGAGGCTCATACCTTCCTCCCCTTAGCGCTCCGGTGTCTAAGTGCAGCTAACACCCCCAACAGGGAAGCTTTTCTCAGACASCCAAAATTCCTGTTTTCATGTTCCCGTCTACTATGAAGGAGCTGCTTAGGTCACTGAATCTCATCTAGGCAAACTSTGTGCCCAGCTCATGACAGCTAAGTACTACCAGTGCTTTGAGGACATCTCAGTAATGTGAACATGCACTTTACACTGAAATGTGGGATGTGTATCTTGTTTTCAGCTTTGAGGCTTGAAGTGTGAACCTCAAAGCTCATGTCACATGGTTGCTTGGCTAGTCAGAGAGAAAATCTCCCTTGAAGATTAGCTGCTGTTAGCTGGAGAGGCAGCAGAACATCTTCATTTGTACTTTGGACCTGTAGAACAGAATATTGATTTACACTCATGGCACTGACAGTATGTGTATTTTATTATTGGTTAAAATGCAGGTCAATTTTAAAGAAGCAAAGTTTGACCAAAGTCACTAGAAATCAAATGACGTAATAGCAAGTTGTACTACTGTTTGGTGGTGGTGGGGGGGGGTGTGTGTGTTTCCTTTTTTTCCTTTTTTTTTTTTTTTTTTAACTGATGCATTATTTCCTAAACCAGATGGGATTATTGGCTCACCAGTTGGACATGTTACACAATGTGGGTGACACATGTGATTTGTAATGATCTAGGCTTGTCTTAAATGTATTTTCCAGAAAGTCAGCCAAGTTTGTCTGGAAGTAATCAAAAGATGTAGAATCTCTTGCTTATTTAGTCAGTTTGTTCCACTTGCTTATCACCTTACTATTGGAATGGAAAAATAAGACATTAATCTTCATTTTCCCAGCTTTGCCCTCTGAACATAGGTTTTTACTATACTTTTCCCTCTTTGATTAAAAAGCTCTTTACCATCTGATACTTTCCCCCTATAATCCAGTGAGTGATTTGGGACAATAATTTTCTAAACTTGAAGAAATTGTATCATTCCACAATTAAAGAGATTCAATACTCTGACTAAATACTGATCTTCATATCAGCATTATTTAATTAAGGAGAAACATAATCAGTATATAAAATGCACAGTTTTTTCTTGTTTTGATAAATACGTACAATTAAATTTGTTTAACTTATTTTACTTCCTAGAAAACTTTTTATCAAAATTCTTTAGCAGTAACAACCTAGCAGAATAGTATCTGATAATGGAGGGTAAAAGGACAAGAGGGGAAGAAATTATTACTTAAATAATTACATATAAATCCTCTCCAGTTTTGTTAACTTTTTGTCAGTGTTATACACAAAATTACATGAAAAAGAATTTCTCTTATAGGTGAGCTAAATCCGCTATGATGCTCAGAGAAAAGATTTAGAATTAGCAAAATCAGTGCTAARCTATACCACTTCAATCAAAATTCAAGCTCTGCTTTCTCAGGCAGTCAACATTCCCATGGGCAGAAACTGAATTTTGATTGAATACCACCTGGTATTGTAAGTGTAAATAATTTGTTCTTCATCAGTATTGATCCCATCTGGAAGTTCATGCCCTTGGGACTTTGAAGTAGGTTTTCTTCAACCAATTGATGCTTGCAGCAGTGAATTATGTAGAAATGATAATTTTGGATTTTTGGTCTGGTTTGGTTTTGTTCATTACTTTAAACAAATCTTCCAAAATATTTGGAAGTGTTACTCTTCTAGATGGCACTGCTCTTTGTGTCTTTTTTTTTTCTTTACCCCATCAAGTTTACCTGTTTCTTTTCTAAAATATTTGTATTGTGAAAAGCAAACCTATGAGTGGCTTAAGTTTTAGCTGTTATTGTAGGTCAGGATATTGACTGGCAATTGCAATACCAAAAGGACTGGCTGTATTTTACTTGTACTAACTGTTCAAATTGTGTTTGAGTTCTTGTTCTGTTTACTTTGCAACTTGAATCAGCCATTGCAACAGTGGGGGAAAAAACCATTCCTTCAGATTATTTGACTTAATGTATCTACCTTGCTTTCTCTGTAAATCTATGTGTGTACACTGATTACTGGTCTGAAACTGCATTCTAGCACAACTCTCCTTAAGAATCTAGTATTATTGCAATGATCAAAACTCACAGAAATTCTTTTCTAGCCTCAACAAATCAGTATATGCAAAATGATGATTTTTAAAAAAAAAAAAAAAAAAAAAAAAAAAAAAAAAAAAAAAAAAAAAAAAAAAAAAAAAAAAAAAAAAAAAAGAGAGAGAGAGATAAGAGAGATTGATTTATATGTGTGCAACTCCTATGATTTCCAGGCAGGAGAAAAATAAGGTGACATTAAGGTTTACTTATATTACACATTGAGGGCATATTACAGTATGTAAAATATGGCTAACAGGCTTTTAAATGTATGTCAACTTCTAAACTTCGTTTAGTTTCTTTGGTGGAAACTTAACTGTTGTAAAAGCAAAAGCTAATAAATCTAGCATGCATTCATTTTTTGGGCTAAACTGACATCTACTGGTGTTCTGTAATACAATACATGCAATTAGCATGATGACAAAATATACACAATATTCTGTGTACATTTCCATTTCCGTGATGCTGTTAGCAGCCCTGTTGATGACTCAGTAGGGTGGAGAAAAGCGTAACAGCCAAATACAGCGGGTGGGGCTGCCTAGCACATCATGCGACTGGACAGGTGATGGAGTGAAGCTCTCGTAGTGCAGCATACTGCATTCGGGCTTACTTCAAGCTTCTGAAATGGCCATGTGGCCTTTTTTCTTATGATTTTTTTAAAACAAATTATGTTTATAATCTTCAGAACAAAAATATTCTAATAGGTACACAGCTCACGGGGAGGGGGGGAGAGATAATAAAGATTTATCTTAATTTCTAGCCATGTTTCCTCAAGCACGCAGTGAGTTTGTGCTGCCCGTGTTCCCACCCCGTGGCTTGGTCTATTGCAGGAAGAGAACTTCCGTGGGTCCCACAGCACAGGCGGCCGCTTGGGGGAAGCTGTGCTGGGTTTGCCTTGCGGGGCAGGCCGGCACCCTGCCTGACCCAGGCAGGCTGGCGGGCTGCAGCTCRCAGATGCTGCGGTGGCCTGGCCAGCCACAGACTGGCTAAAGCTGATGCTTCTTTCACCCAGTGCCAGCCAGCAAAGGACTGGAAAGGGAGGAACTGGTGAATGGTGAGATAGGTGGGAAGGAGGAGGGGTAGTGAGAAGAAATATGCTCATGCAATGGTAAACAGATGCTGACCGCTGGCTGCATTTGGACATTTGGTGAAAACAGTAGTAGGGCAAAAGGGAGCAATGTTATTGGGGTCTCCAAGGGAGGAGTAAAAGCTGTAGCATGAGCCAGCCTCTGACTAGATGTAAGCAAAAAACATGGGGGAGTGCGGCACTCAGAGTAAGAAGGCTTTCAGTTGAAGGTCATGCCTTGTTTCACACTGAGAGATAACGTTCAGTCATGGCTTCTCTCTACTGTGGCTTCTAAGCTGCTCATAGCCACCTGGGGAAGGGGATTTAGTTACAAAGAGAACAATTATTCCAATTTTAGTTAAGCCAGGGCACCAAAGCCAAAATTACTCATATTCTGCTCCTGAGAAAAATATCATAATATATAATGTGATTTCTTGATAATGATGAAAATTTATTCACCTCCAAGTCTAGTTCTGCTCTCAGGTTCAAATGCTAACTCGTAGGAAGGACTGAATGCTGCTGAATCAATGCCCTCATCCCCCCAAATCAGGGGACTGGGAGTATTCACGCTGCTAGAGCCCTCGTACTCCAACATCTGATGGAAGCCCCGAGTACCTGTACCTGTGGGCGATTCAGTAGATTACTGTGACGGCAGAGCTCACTGTTGGGATTATTGTCACTTGGCCTAAGAGCCCCTTTTGTCCTATGAAGCCTGAATCCTGGCTCTGGGATGGGTTTGAATTGAAGCTTTATACATGTTACTTAGGGCAAGGTCCAGGAAAGGATTTAAACATAAAAAAATAGGACTTTAATGGATTTTAGATGCTTTTAACCAAAAGGCCTAACGCACAATCCCTGGTGAGCCCTTAGGGGTTATTGACTCCCTTGTCTAAAGTAGATTAAAGCATTTAAATATTAGGTCTTGCCAACTGGTTCACCTAAACTATAGCAGGTGAAGCAGTCCTTGTTGAATCCCTTTCAGGGATCTGGCCAGTAATTAATTTTCTGTCTTGTCTTTGAGCTGTTGGGTTGGATAGAGGAAGGAGTGACATACTCTGTATTTTCCAAAGACTGATTCCAATTTAATTGCCTGTAAAGGCACTAGCTAAAATCACTGTATCTGTTGAAGGTTTCTTTGATCTTATTATGTTTTCTTGCATGTGGGGTTGTCTCAAATAACTGATCTTGGTAACATAAGGGGTCTTGTAGTATTAGGGGAGGGTTTTTTCCTCCTGTGCTACAAAATGTGGAGTCTGGCTACTCATTACAGGGAAGTTGAAGATCACTTGTTCCAACTTGTCAATCTATGAGTAAGCCTCTTGGCAAGAGCTGCGAAGTCCCCCGATACTTAGGACTGGCCGTTTCTCTGGCAGAGCGGGGGAGTTACGGCGGGGTGCGTCAGTTATGTTTGTACTTCCACAGACTTTTTTTTTTCTCCTTTCCTTTCCCTCCTGCCAGCGCTCAGACGCGCCGCTCCCAAGTGCGGGGACGCGCTGGCTCCGCTCACAGCCCGGGCACGGGGAGGCCCAGCTCGGCGGGGAGCGGGCGAGGCGCTGCCGGTAGGTCCGGGGGAGTGGGGGGCGGCAGCTCCCTCCGACCCGCTGGGCCCCGGGCAGGGCCTGTCCCGGATGGCGGTGGCTGTCCCGGGCCCAGGGTTGGGGGCAGTGGACTGTCCTCCCGAGGCAGCTCCCCGCGGGCGCCCGCTCGCAGTTCTCGGGGGAAGGGGAGGAGGAAGGCGAGGGTGGGGACGGGACAGCCCTGCGGGACGGTGATTTCACCCGAGCGGAGAGGAGGGCAGGCAGGCACCCGCTGCGGAGCGGTAAGGGCCGCGGGGCTGCTGCGGGCGACGCTGGGCGCGCCGGGCTCTGTCGCGCCGCCCGGAGCCTGGCTGCTGCCGGACGGGCCCCACCGGGCCCCGCTCCCGCGGCGGGCAGGGCGGGGGGGGCGGGGGGGACTTTGCTCCACTGCCGGGGCCGCTTTCGGGGGGCGCAGCGCCGGCCGCCGCTCCCGGGCCCGAGCTCTGCCCTTCCCAGGGCCGCTCCCAGTCCTCCCGCGGCGCCCAGAATCCCATGGGATCTGGTCTGCAAGTCCCCGGGGATCTGGTCCCCAAGCCTGCCCCCCCCCCCCCCCCCCCCCCCCCCCCCCGGGCTCGGCTGCGGGGCGGGGGAGCTGCCTCGACTCGGCGGGCCGGTCCCGCCGCGCAGGAGCCCCCGGGGCGCTGGGGGAAGCTGGGGCTTCGCGGGCGCCAGCGGTACCCCGGCGCGGTCCCGGTGCCGGTCCCGGCGGGACGGTCAGGAGACGGCCCGGGAGAGGCCGTGGGCGGCGGCTCCCGGCCGCTCGGCTGCGGGGCAKCGGGCGCGGGGCCGGAGCCGAAGCTGTGAGAGAAGCGAAACCCAACTGTTGCAGGCGGCAGCCCAGCTCGGGCGGAAGGTGTCCCTTTCCTCAGGAATGGGCTTGAGAGCAGCGCAGCAGCAGTTTATTTCAAAACGGCCCTGCCCTGCCCTTGGGATGGGGTTTACCGGCCTCACCAGGACCCGAGTTGAAGCCACTCACAGGACTACTCTGAGGTTGTTGATTACTTGGTAAAAGTAATATACTAAACGTCAGTATGTTTAGTGCTGGGGAGAACACACTGTGTAGTACCATTTCTATTTTGCCAGTATAAAATTCAGTGTGATCCTAATGACATTGGTTGTCTTACTAAAATAATAATGTATCAAAGTCTTTTTTGTAATTATTACTGAATTTTATTCTCTCACGAATGCCTGAGAAATTTACACAACTTTAAAATAATATTTCTCAGCAGGTTGGTAAACTAGGAAGTTACTGTCCAGAGTTCAGATAACCGAGATGGTGGCCCAAGCAAGTGCCGTGTTACAGCTTGCTGCTGTGCACTGCAAAAATTCCCAGTGCTCTGATGAACTGTATATCCTGCCTGATTGTTTAAAAAAAAGATTAGCCTTCAACCTGTGTTTCATTCCAGGTGCTGCTGATTAGCAGCTGTCTTAAACTCTGCTGTGCAGGGAGCCCCTATGCTTACCTGTGGTGTTGGAGAGCAACTTGGGATTTCAAGTGAAGAGGACTGAGTAGGAATTGTTTCATTTAAGGGATTAAATCATGTCAAATCTTAGCAAGAGATAAAGAGTGAGGGAAGAGCAACAACGTATTTGCTTGGTCAAGCTCGGTTAGGAAAGCTGTATTTTAACCAATTCTCTTCCTTTTTTTTTTTTTTTTTTTTTTTTTTATACTAAGCAGAGAGTTGGGTTATTGCCTTCTCTTTCTCTTGTCCCCAGGCTAATCTTCAAATAGTGCCCAGGATTGCGAGACACATGTTTGCACTGGCTGTATGAAGTAATAGTTCAAATATCTCTTAAAAGTTGACATTTAAAGCAGAAGGGACATCAGCAAAATTAAGTTGAAAAGATGAAGTTGTTGTTACCTCCACGATACTCAGTATTTTGAAGAGATTGTTTTGTAATCCTGATGTCATCTTGTTCTTTATTAGGAATTTCTGTTTTGATACTTGGTTTTAGTTTTATACCATTCACTGTAGTACTTGGTAAATGTTATCTGTGCTTCAGATTTGAAACTTTAACTTTAAAAAAAGAAAAGGAAGGCACAGGAGAGGTGGTTGCCATGCCACCTGGCGTGCCATGCAGCAGGGATGCTGCCAAGCACTGCAAAGACCTGAGACCTGTTTGCATCTGTCTTCAGGAAGGTGGGGAAAAAAAGTGAAAGATCAGAAAAAGCATAGCAGTAATTTTTAAATTGAACCAGCTGTCCAAAACTAGTCAGTGGTAGGAAATGAAAAATGCAACATCATTTAAAAATAAGTATTGAATGTTAAATATCAAGACTAGGCATGTTCATGCTGGAAGTTATGATCATGACCATTTTGAAATCTATGAAAGGGTGTTGATTTCTTAGAACTCGCTCTTCAGTAAAGCAGAGGTGAGGATGGTCTTTGGTCGTGCAGTGTCTGCGCAGCAGAAGTAGCTGTGACTGGGAGCAGTTGATCAGCATTCAGCTCTGTAGTTTAGTCACAAGGGGAAACTTTTCTTTTTCTGAAGAAAACAGGAGGCCAGTGGTTTTTAAAAATACAGCTGTGGAATATTTGGTACTACAAATATTGTCACAAAAACTTACTGAGTTTAGTCATCTTTGACTGCTGTCTTGTTCCCTCTTCAGTCTGCCAAAGCTGCAGTGTGTGTATGAGAATGGTGTGAAAAAGCAATGCCTGTCCTCAAGGAAGTGATGGCTTACCACAGTTACTGTTCCTGTGTGCACACTGTGCCTGTAGCCACATCTGTCCTTCTGTACGAGCTCCTGTGTTTGTCCTAGCTACGTGGCTACTGTAAAACCCACACTGGACTGAGTACACAATTCCCTTTCTAATAAACCTTTCCGCATTTCTGCTTAGTCTTCTGGGAAGACTGTGGAACTACTGAAATGTATAAACACTAGTAGTGTTTACTGATGTATTACCGTGCCTCCAGTGCAGCACATTAGTCCTGTGTAAACTGGAAGAGTGAACAAACTTGTGAGAGGTTCTTTATAGAAATGTTTGAAGGCTTCACTGAAATCCTGATGAAAGCTGTGTCGTGTAAGGAAGGAAATCAGCAGTATTCCAGAGACTTTTCCACACTCCAGGAAAGCGAAGAGGCTTTTGTCGTTGTTGGGAAGCTTGTGCACTGCGTCTTAGCCGTACTTTGTGTGGATGGAGTGACTCCAGCCCTAACCGGATACTTAAGCCTGAAATTCTTTTTCTTTGCATGTTGTCTTTTGTACCTGCAAAGTTTTCTCTAGGTATCTTTCAGGTGTTGAAAGGGCTTTTTGACTTGAGAGACATGGTCAGAAAAACTGTAAAATCAAGATATGCTACCTGAGGCCTATTTTAAAACTTTGAAGAATGACTGTGGAGACAGGTACAGGAATTGGCTTGGTTGGAGAAGAGCAGTCATGGATTACAAATGAACTTGTTTATGTTGCTTAGAAATAACACTTACTTTCTTTGAGGTTTGCAGTCTGGAGATGTGTGTCCACAGAGCCTTATCCTTGTAATTGAAGGTTTAAGGGAGAGATTTTTGGATGGTAAGTGAGGGAAAGGCTGAATAAATAGCTTACCAGAGCAGGTACCAACAACAATTTTATATTACTTTTTTTCTTTTTGGTATGCAGACAGGTGTGTAGGTGGTATATATGATAAGGAAAGTAAGTACTGGCTACTGACTCAGCAGAGGAATTGGCCCGCACGGCTGCAGAGGCACTGAGGGTGACTGGCTGCGTAACTGAACTCTGCGCTCGCTCAGCTGGTGCGTGATAGTTGATTATTCCTAGGTACAGTGTGGAAAGGAAAAGACAGGTGATCCTGGAGGGCAGCAGTGTTGGCATGGACAGATACAGACATGAGTGGTGAGGAGGCAACATGGAGACCATGTAAGACCAGCAGAGGTTTACTATACAGGAGGCAGTGGTTGAGAACTCTAGTTGAGAAGTTACGGTAGTAGAAGTATATGCGATAAACATTAGGATATATAACTGCTTAAGGGATGATATAGACACAAGAGAAGCTGGTTATGAGTTAAGGCTAAAGCTTACTACAAAGTTTGGAACCATGGTAGACTGGAGTTTCTATAGCATCTCACAAAAAAGCAAGAAAATCAAGCTTGTCTTAAAATGGTCTGAAATTCCTGTGTTCTCCAATAGATATATTTACATTATGTCTTGTGAAGTAAGGAAAAAAATAATAAAATGTCAAGTCCACTAATAAAAACCAGCTTCCTATTGATATCAAGATACTGATCCAGAATCTGCATTCCACTAGGTGTACAACAGTACTTGGGGCAGAAAGAGTATTTAATAGCCATACAGTTGCTATTGTTGCTGCCAGTCTCTGTACTTGAGATGAATTGTGCTTCTCTGACCTGAACCAAGCTGGCAGCAATGGAGACAGCCTAGCAATTAAGGCAGTTTTCTGGAGAATTGTCCTCAGTGAAGAAGTCATTAAAGCAAATGAATTTGTTTTGTTTACATCATGAGCGGTATCTTTTGTATCAGTTTTGTCATAACTTAGTATTTAGTCTTTAGTGTATGGATAAAAACAGAACTGGACCTTTGTAATTTTTTCTAGTACAGTAACCTAACTTCTGTTTTCTGGGTGTTAGAGTAATTTAGGTTGGACAAGGGATCTCTGGAGGTCATTTGGATCAGCTGCCTGCTTAGGACCTACTTAGGTGAGGTTGTTCAAAGCCCTTTGACTTTGTATTCTGTTACAGCTTCTATTTCAAAGTGTGTTCCCTACTTCTGTTCTTGTTACGGAATTATTTACAGCCAGCTACGGTCCTGATAGGGAAATTCTGCATTATTATCTGGCTCGTTTACCGTACCTTTTGTTTGCTTCTAGTAAAAACTGTCCAGTCATAGCTTCTGTTTCCTTCCAACTAATCCATTCTTTGCCCTTGCATGTGTTGCTTACAGTTTCTGCTGGTATTCCCTGTGGGTGTTTTCCTGGACTTAAAAGATCAGATACCGCAGTCATCTATAGCCAGCAACTTTCTGCCGCGTGTAACAAACGTGCAACAATCCAAGTAAGTCAGACCTCTTTTTTTTTTTTTTTTTTTGGGTTTTTTTTTGTTTGTTTGTTTTTTGTTTTAATTTTCTTAGTGCCTGAGACCTTTTCCCCCCATGCTTCTCTCCCTGCTCAGTGCAGGCTGTGCTGTACTCTGCGCTTTGAGGCCTCCTTAGATAATGTCTTTCAAATTGAGGTGCATAGCTTCTTGGAATAAGCTTGGGCAGTGGGGGTATGTGAGGGACATTACATCCAGGAGAAGGTGGTTGGGCTGGGAATAGAGCAGCAGGAGTTGAGAGTCTGGCAGGAGTTTCTGAGACAAGCTGCAAGCTTTCAGGGTTGGATGGCAATGGCAGGGAGACAGTGGCTTGGCTCTTGTGCTCCCGGCAACCATGCACATCTTCTGGTTTTGTTCTCAGTGGTGTCTGCTCCCTTGCTCAGCTGAAGCCCCTCACGCCATGCTGTTTCACAGCCTTCCTCCGGCCACATTTCTCCTGCTAACTCCTGCTATGCTCCCAACAGGTGGTGCCCAGCACCGTGTCTTCATCCTGGGTAGAAGCTAGTATGTCCCTGCTTGAGATCTGCTGTCTTGCACCCAAACGTGAATGACCGAATTTACATATGTCTTGTTTCTTTTCATCCAACATATATACCATTCAATAAAAGTCCCTGAAAAAATGAAAACTGCTAAGAAATCTAAGAAAATAATCACTTCTTACGCTCTTATAAAAAGTATGCTTTCTTGATGATATTGCCACCTTGTTCATCACTTGGATAGCCAGATATAGGCTTATTTTTGTTCCTTGCCTCGTCTTGCATGGCATCTTTGCTAGTGTGTTGTACCTCTCAGTAAAAATTCTCTAGAAAGCAATTTCATGTAATGTATTCAGATAAATTCACATTCAGCAACATTCCTTACAGTAGGAAAAAAAAAAAAAGAGATGTACTTATTTTCTAAGTCATCYTAATAAATGTGTGCAACAGAAATGTCCCTCCTCTTGCTGAGAGTGCATATGTGTTGATTCTGAGTTTTGGAATGATGCTCTATGAAAGTAAAAACAGATGGTCTGAGATGTTGGGTGTGGTTTCACAATCTGCTTATGTTGCCTTGCATGAATGTTGTTGCCATCTCCCCTTGTACCACTAGCATTTATGCTATTGTGTGGCTGATGAGACTAAGGAACTGATATGGCTGAAAACTCACTCCATGGTGGTAGGCAGCTGAAGTGGCAAGTTGGATCTTTCTTTTGGTAGAAATAGTCTTAGATTGCACTGTTTTAAGGATATAAATTTATTTTGATAAAACCAGGAAAGTTGTAAATCCATACCAAACAATGAAAATGTTCTTAGTTCAAACTTTCATATAGCTAACTATGCTTATCTTTTATAAAAGTTTCTTATGACAGACATACACTCTGATTTAAACTAAAAATTAAGTTTTCTTTATACTAAAGTTTGTTTCGGAAGGACTTCAAGCAAACACAGACATAATTACTTAGTTTCAGGGGAGCCTATTTAAAAACAAGCAGAGCATTTTTGGTTTGTACCTGAGTGGCTGAGGAAGATTTCAGATAAGGAAAATTGTTTGGTAAGGTAGTAAGTGTATTTGCTCTTCCATTCTTAGAAGAGCAGTACTTGCTATTGCATTAAAAGCAGGTGCCAGGCTCAGGTTTGGCTGGACAGGGAGAGAAGGATGACTCTACAGTTTCCTCCATCTTCTCCAGCCTCCCAGGAGCAACACTTCTGCGCATAAGTTTCTCCTTGCATGGTGTATTAGTGTAAGGACTGTGCAGACCTTTTCTTCTCTCCTCCTAATAAGGGGCAGAGAGATCATCTACCCACAGTTATCCTTGAGGTGCTGTTGCTGTTACCTGTGTGCTGCTGTGGAATCCATTTCTACTAGACTCTTGTGCAGGTCAGGAAACCAACTGGGATTAAAAAAATTGTTGCCTAATGATTCATCTGTAATTGTTGGGTAAGGCATGAATGACTGGACTTACCTTTCCACTTTTGACTTGTTCCCCCYCCCWTTCCCCCCCCCCCCGTTTGTCCTTGGGCAAAAGGTATTTCTCTGCATTCTTAGAATACACGTGCATCCTGTCTTCAGAAGAAGGCTGCTGTTTTAAACTACATGACGTTAACATACCGATCTGGCAATATAAAAAAATTCACATAAGATGGGGGATGCATCCTATGGTGAGAAAATGGTAATAAATATGTGTTCAGTTTTGGGTGTGGAGAGGACAATTTGTAGTTATGGAGATTGTAGCTAGGTGAAAATGCATGAAAGGCACGTGAGCCAGACTCTGACACTGACTGGTCTGCATTATGAATRGAGTGTGAGGAGGGAAGGGGAAGATGACTGCAACCCTGTAGCTTTGTGCATATCTGTATTTGGGAGCATGACACAGATAATGGCGCCGTACGTTCTTGCAGTAAATCTGCCCCTTGGGAGGAAGGGAATCTTGAATACTTTTCCCTTCCTAGAACAGACAATGGCCTAAGTTAACACGTGAATATGTGTTATCTGGCAGATGTAGCACATATAGGTTATCACAGGGCAACGTATTGTTTTGGGCACGTTAAGTAAGACCTGTCTAGCTTCTGGACTGTGATAAACATATGTTCTTTCTTATTTTCTCTGTAATGCCTGTATTCATCTTCATGAAGAGGGTCAGAGTAAGAGCCTTCCTCATCTACGCTAGGTTTTACAGTTTGATACTTCAATTAGCATTCTGAAGAAACTGCCCAACTTCTCACAAACCCGTGTTGTGGGAGGGTGTACTGAGGAACACTATGCAGCTATTTAAAAAAACTCTGTAGGTCATAGCCTATATTTTAATTAATTACATAAACATTGTTGGACAGTTGTCTTGTCTGATGAGATATAACCCTGCTGAATCCTTCTGCAATGTGTAGCTGCCTCTGAGCATGCTTCTAGTTTCAAGTCAAAGTTTTATCTTGGATGATTTTAGTCAGATACAAGCCCTGAAGCCCATGATAGAAGGCTGTAAGAATCTTGGCTTTATAATGAATGCTTGGTTAATAAGTTCTTCAGATAAGTTACCTTAGAAGTTCTGATTCACTTAATTCACTTTCTCTAATAGCAAGATAAAAGGAAAGTTTAGCCAGGTGTTGTGTTTTTTTTTTTTTTTTTCAGGTACAGCCTGCAAATTCTCTTGCCATGTTAAAATTGGCAGTTCTGGGTAGGGAGCAAATGCAGACCCTGCTTCTGGTTTCAGATTGCTGCGTGGAGTTAGAATTTAGGAATTAAAATGGAGGGGAACGTTTGAATTAGCTGAAATACGATTTTGCAAAATGCAAAACCCTGCAAAAACTGCTGCACATCATGGAGTTTTACTAAGTATTCAACAGTTTCAAAAGGCTTCCATTCYGCAAAATTCACGTGGCTTTAGTGGAGTTGTAAAAGTGACGTAGAGCTGTGCTGCGCTCTCCATCGGAGAGAAGGGTAYCCATGCATTGTTCTGTCGGTAGAATTTGTTACTTGTTTTCCTGGTCTCCAGCTAGCATAATTAACTAATCTGGTTTTGTTTGAACAGAGTGGTTTGTGAATGCTGTGGCTTTTACCAACCTTTTCCCTCCCTTTATGCCAACTTTGTTCTGTATGTAGAGCAGTAGACCTCTGCAGAAAGGAATGAACTGGAAGGGCGCTTTGCCCCATGCCGATGTTCCAATGTGTGCTTATGAAGGAAATGATTTGGGCTGAGAAGAGTGCTCGCAGCTCTAAGTACTTGTGATTCTTTCTCTTGAGCAAATGAACAAAAAAGAAACATCTGGAGGAGGGAGCTGGTACTTTTGCTGCTTTATTAATTCTTCTCTGGAGTCTAGTGACTCATCTGTCCAAAGCTAGAGTGCAGCTGGGCACAGTGAGTCAATGTCCACCTTACCATTCTGCACCTGGAATACAGGAGGTTTTTTATGAAGAGCAGAAGAATGACGTGGGATGGGTAGCTGAAGCCATTGGTTTTTGTCTTACCACATGTATTTCTAAAGACTTGAAGCAAAAGAGCAGTGAGAGTCTGCAAAGAGAAGCTAGAACTGCTCAGTTCTTCTCTGTGCTTAGTGGTGTTTGGATCTGAAACTTCCAGATGTAAATGGAAACTTCTTGTGTATCAGTGTAAAAAGGCCCGGTCTTGCATTTAGCGTGCTTGTTGGTCTTTCCATTTTGCATATTCTGGTTTGAGATAGCTTTAATGTTGCCTAATGGTTTGTGTATATGCTACCTCCAGACAACTTTTTGGTATATTTGACTTTACTGTTACCCATCTTATCCTTTGTCTTTTCTTGCAGTCAGGTACCTGTCACCAAACAGTCTTCCCTTTTGAATTATTTGGGAGCAGCATTTGAGAGTCTGCTTTAAGAAGACAAAACTTGTGGGTTCAGTCTCTGCTTCTGCCATTAGCTTGCTGTTGTGCCTGTTGATCTTTCAATTAGTAAATTGCTGCTGTTTCATAAGTAGCTCGGTACAGCTTGTTAAGGTGTTAGAAATTCAAGTCTTCCCTATCCTATATGGATGCTTGAGATTCTGTATCACTTTTTATAGGATCTGGAGTTGGTTTGTAATATTCATCTTTTGTCCTTTTTGTAAACGGGCATTATGCATTAGTTGCTCTTCTCAGACATGTCTGTATCAGTGGTATTTTATATAAGAATGTATCTGTAAAACATATTATGATTGAAGTTATAAGCTGCTCTATACCTATTTGCAGGGAGCAAAGTGCAAATGGAAAYTATGGAAAATCTATTAGTGCCTTAAGAGATTGCATAGGGAAGTATAACACGCAGTTTACTTACTAACCCAGGCCGTAAGTCTTGCCTAAGCTAAAACAAAATGCTGAAAATCCTTTCTAGAATGTCCCTCTCGCCTTTGTTTCCACTACTGTCTAATCCTTGGGTTAATGCTTATTGCCATATCAATTTACTGCAGTTACTATCTTATCTGAAACTTGAATAAGTTTGATGCTCAGAAACTCTTTATAATCATGGTTGGTTTGGGTTTTTGGTTTTTTTGTTTGTTTGGTTTTTTTTTTTTTTAAGTAGAGGAAGCTGGCTTTCAGTTAGTTCTAGACCCAGTCTTGCAATGAGCTCTAGGGGCAGGGAGTTGGTTTGCAAGCAGTTTATTCAGGACTGGGCCTTACTTTCTTCAGAAGATGTAGCATCTCACTTCTGAAACAGCGTACATGAAAGTAGGTGTTTAAAATTAAAAGGCATTGCATTTATTTTCAAAAGCAAGTGTTGCAATAATGGAAAATACAGTTGGAAGGGATGTGAAGAGGTTCTCTAACCCACTTAACGCTGAATGACATATAATTTCTGACGTGTAGCTGTTCTTAAAACTTTCAGGAGGGAAGGCTCCACAACTCTCTTCCCAATTTATCTAGTGCTTAAATAGTCTTATTAATAGACATAGGGAAAAGCTGATTATTTTAAAGTTTTTCTTACAGTTTTCCTTAAAGTTTACTCTCAGAGGAGTTTGTTTAATTCTTCTTCATTGCTACCTGTCTTCATCATTCTCTCTGGTCTTTCCAAACTAAGGAAACTCAATTTCTTTGGCTTTTTTTCAGAAGTCCTCTTCTCTAGCCTTTATGATTGTTCTTGATGCTTTTCTTTGGAATCTGTTCATCTGTTTGTTTCTTAGATACTGTACTCCCATGGGGGCTTTCCCAGAGCAGCAGAACTTTATTAGCTGTCATACAGATACTGTTTTTGCTTACGCATCCCTGCATGGTGTTTGCCATTTTCATGCCACTGTCAGCTCATATTCAACTTCTGGTYTGGTAGATCTGCTGGATCCTTCTCTGCAGTCTAGCTGCTGAAGTGATCAGTTCTTCTGAATGAAGAATGTGATATATTTATTGGGTGATAAGTGGAAAGAGGTGCATTTAAAACAGTACAAAGATGGTGATGAGAAGATCCTTTTTCAGAATACACAGTGGAAAAGTTCCAGATCTGTGCACAAAATAGCTACATTCTTTCCTGGGATGAATCTTGTTGATGCAATTGGTTGTTAAACTGGTGCTTTTAAGCATTACAATATACTAAACCCAGCAAATTCTGGACTTTATCCGCACACGGTAAACAGAATGCAATGAGGTAATCTGGGAGAAGGTGGTTGTAGATGCAGAGTTTCACAACAGTTATCTCTTCTTTGGAATAATAAATTCTCTGATAAAGTAGTTATTCTAGCTTAAAAGTAAAAGGATTATTCAGGCCACTGTGTGGGAAACTATTGTGCAGTAGGTCATTGCACAACAGTTGTAGGTTGGTTCTCCACTGACTGTTGTTCCTCCACTGTCTGCTGTGACTATGTATTGATTTCAGTGTGAAAGAAATTGTGGTCTTCCATTTTCTCCAGAACTAAATTCCCCAAAGGCAATTTAACAATTTAAGGATTAGCCAGGTTTTATACTGAGATTTCCCCCCGTCCCCTCTTGTCTTGTGGGCCAGAAAGCCAGCAAGGTCTTCATGGACAATGCTGGACAATGTTATTCTCTTTGATTCTTCACTCTTCTTTTCCTTGTCCTTCTGTGTAGTGACTCTGCGTATTGGGCAGCCAAGTTACAGCATACTTCCTGGATTGTAAAAATCCATAGCATAGCTTGTGAGGAAAGGATTGTTCACTGGTTGGCCTTGAGAGTTTAACCAGGTCTGAAATTTGATCTTCAGTGTTCAGCTTTGAATCAGCTTGTGTCTGCAGTTATAAACCAAATGAGGAATGTGGTTTTTTGGGAGGAGGTGTCATTTTTATATAAGGTAGAAAAGGAAGTTGGGCTGTGAACCTTGCAGATAGTTTTGTGAAGCACATGACTACCAAGTTAGCTAAGTTGTGTATGTTTAGGTCCTGTTATTACCATGCAATGCAGTGGTGTCCCAAGATGTGATATGAACAATGGGGATAATTGTTGAGCTTAGAATGCCTGGTGTCTCACACCACAAGACACTGCATATATCCAGCAAGCTGCTGTTTTCAAAGCAACAAGCTTTGAAAATAATGCTATATTGTTGTGGGTATTCTTATTTCTTAACATACTTTTTTTTTTTTTTCTTTTTTTCCCTCCTCATCAGTCCAATTTCTCTGATTCCTTTTATTCATACTAGTGCTATGGTTAATTATAGCTTCTATATTACTACAGGAATATAGAATTAATATTCCAAATACAGCTTGCCCTTCCCAGATAGTACTGAGCGAAAAGATTCATGTGTATACAGAGGGATCAAATATGTAACAACAGAGAATGGTGTGTGGTTCTCAGAGCTGTCTGATGGTCTTTAGGAGGAAGAGAAAAAGGGAGATGCTTAATCAGCATTGATGCTGTGAGAGATTGTTCAACAAAGAAATTGATGGGCAGAGTCTAGGAAGTGGGTAGGCAGGGAGGATGAGAGGAATTGTGTGTTGAAATCACAATAATTTCTTTCCACTTTGGGAAAAGGCGATAGTTAGCATTCTTATACTCTGTAATGAAGTAACAATTGGTGGAGGAAAGTTGTATTAACAAACTCATTGAAACTTTGGTAAGCAGCAAAAATGGCAACCTTAGACATATTTGACCTTTGCGTTGAGTTGGATGTACTTAATTGTTTGGGGTTTCTTTTTCCTTCAATATAAATATTTTTTTTCTTTCAAACTGCAGCAGAGATAAGTAGTCTTTTTTAAATATTTGAGCTTCACCACAAACCAGGCTCACGTTAGTTAGCAACTACCRTGTGGCATATCATACTGCTTGATTTTTCAGGAGAACTGGGGTGGATCTGAAATACTCTTCTTGGAGAATTGGGAGAAACTGCCAGATAGCTTAGTATAAAGATGCCCTATGTCCCTGTTTTAGCATTTTTAATTTATAAAGGAAGAATTGGCGGTGGGAAAATGTGTAAAAACTATCCTGTGAAAAGGAAGAGTGAAGGAAGCAGCAACAACAATGAAATCAAGATTAACATTTAATACTATCAGAAACAAGTAACAGTCAATAAATGTTATGCTGGTAAAGGTGCATTTTAATCTAGTTATCTTCTTGCTTTCTGTCTGAATAGAGCCTAATTAGTTGTCACTTATGCTCCATAAATAATGTCTTTTGTTATAATTTTCTCTCTATTATGTTTTAGATACAATGTCTGCTCCAAGTGGTGTCCCTGTCCCATCTGCACCACCTTCTTATGAGGAAACAACAGGAATCAATGTGTGCTATCCTCACCCCTATCCTGTCCCAGAACCTGGCCAGAAACCAGATGGGAAGGGAATGAACCCTCCCCCATACATGGGACAGCCTGCACCAGCGAATAACCCTGGTAAGCCTGAAAAACTCTACTGTATCTCATGTTAAGGAGGTGTCAAGTGGCTATGTAATAGGTGCTGTGCAGAAGATTAAAGATCAGGGTTCACAGATGTTCCCCACCTTCCAAAAAATATTTTTGAAGGGAATAAGGTGAATCGATTCTTGTGAATCCTTCAGTGTGCACTAATATCAATAACATCATTTTGGCTTTCTGCAGTTTTTAACGCAGACTTATTCTTAAGACAGTGTGTTTCTGCATTAGAAAATGCCATGGTGATTTCTCTTTGTCATTGTGCATTTCATTGCTCTGAGCCTCAAATATTTCAGAGTGGTAGCTGGTTCTAGCTCAGAGGAAGTTGATTAACTATCCTTTTTCCCTTATTTACCCATTGAGTAAACAGCATATTTCTCTGCTCAGTTACAGTTCAAACAGTGTACGTGCAGCAACCAGTAGTATTTTATGACCGCCCAGTTCAGATGTGCTGCCCTTCCTGTAACCAGATGATAGTGACACGTCTCTCGTATGACTCAGGAGCTTTGACTTGGCTGTCATGTGGTGGCCTCTGCCTGCTGGGGTAGGTTGATTCCAATTTGCACTTTATTTTTTTTCTTCTTACATGACCTTTTATAGCTCTAAGGGGTAACAAAGCTCTGAGCTTTGTTGCTTTCTCATTCTGTCTGGGACCTGACCCTTCATGGTTTTAATAGCCTACATCTGCATTTAAGTCCTATAGGACCTTAAAGCAGCTCTAGAACACTAGAGTGATGGACTCCGTAGCCATGTGTGTTCTTCCTAAAGCTTCGTGGCACCAGTTTTACTGATCACTTTTGCATGAAATATATTTTACTTTCTTGTGTATGTAACAAGTGGTAAAACAGATTTTTTTTTTTTTTTTTTTTAWWWTTTTTTTTTTTCAGGTGTGTAGCTGGCTGCTGCTTAATTCCCTTCTGCATTGATGCCCTAAAGGATGTGGATCACAGCTGTCCGAACTGCAGTGCTCTTATTGGTTCTTACAAACGCTTATAGGCAGTGTTTAAACATTGATGATTGATGAAGTTGGTTAGCACCTCTACAAGCCCTTTCTGAAGCTTCATGGAGACTTCTGGTTGTTCTGTGCATCCTGTCACTGGAAACCAATCAAAAGTAATGTTTGTTGCTAGATTGAGTAAGAATTTGCTTGAGGGGATTCTGACTTAGGTCTGTAAAAAGTATATGTAATCTTTATGGGCCACTCAGTCCAGCACCAGTTGATAGCAACTAAATGCTTTCCCTTTCTGCTTTATGCAAAACAGGTTGGTGATGTTCTTCAGTTAATCTTGTCTCAGTCATGTTGCACGCTGGGGTGCTTGCTTACAGTCTCAGCACAGACCAAGAGGAGAATGTCTATGGAGACCTATATAGTCTCATGTTTGGTCTTGATGCTTTTGCAACAGCACTGTTTACAAAATGGCGGGGAGTTGCTTGCCTCCGAGACAGGTGCCCCTCTTTGACAAAAGAAGTGATTTGTTGGCATCTTTTCATGAGCACTAAAATTCACTTTAAAACTTTCTTAGTTGAAAGAGAACCAAACCTAAAGGCTTCTTCCTTCTTGGAGGCTGCTTTACCAAATGGACAACTCAGGTTATTGTGCATCAATGGTGATTCAATCTAGTACCTGAATTTCCTTGCCAGTTTTGAGTCTAGTCATATCTCTACTCTGCAGTGAAGATGTTCATACAGGAATTTTTAACAGATATTTTTTCACTGTTTTTTGTTTGGTTGGGTTTTTTTAACTGCTGATGTATAAGTCTGTGAAGTGTTCTCTTCTCTCCACCCCAGTGGAAATGCCCATAGAGCCTTGGGTTTATAGCATTGGGAAACTTCCTTTTACATTTACGTAAGTCAACTGATAGGTCATAAACAAACCTCAGCCTTATCTTAAGGCTTGAATTCCACCTGCAAAACACAGATACAGGACCTGTGCTTTTAATTGTTGATCTGTTTGTTAATTACTGTTTCTTCATTAAGAAGGTAACATGTTTGTTAAGGAGTTTCTCTGATGATTATTTAGACTTGTACTCTGATTTTTCTAAATGAAAGATAAGTTCTGTTTTCAGAAACTTAAGCTGGATATACTTATTTAAGGTGATGATCACAAAAAATTAGAGAATGAGGCTCTGAAGGTTGAAGTGTTTTACCATGTCATAAGCAGCAGACTTGGTCCAAATAACATCTTGATGCATTTGAATGGATACCTGTCTAGAAAAGGCAGACAGGTGTTTAAACAAGGCTGTGATGCTAACACTGTATTAATCTCTGTAAAACTAAAAAGCTAAAATAAATACAAATAAAAAATACTGCATTTACTCTTCTTGCCAAATGTGCCTTCTATAAATATTTGGTATAAGTTAACTTTTCAAAAGTCTTTCAACAGTTCGTGTTTGAAATCCAGGAGTTTCATGGATCACAAATACAACCTCTAGGCTTTGTGTTAATTAGTTTTTGTAAACTGCTGCTGCTTTTGGGTCAGTCTGCAAGCAGTTTAAGAGTTTCCTTGTGCATTTGGAAAAGGTTTCTGATCGTATGTCTCCCTGTACCGTAAGAATTTACATCAGTAGCTACTAACTGGCAAGAAAATGATGGAGATAAAAAGCTGGTAGTTTTCCGCTTTGATGATGCGGTACTAGCTCGTGTTTTTTGTCTGCTGCTGCACCACCGTAATGCTTTCGATGTTCTTTAAGGGCCTGGGTGACACTCCATTGAATTTTCTGTTCTGATGACTCTGACACAGGCACTGATTCTAACTTATGCAAGTCACATGCGTTACTGTAAAGCAGTATTCCCTTCCTCCACTCCCCTTCCCAGATTTCACAGAAATGTACTTCTTGTCAGTTTATCATCAGAGCAAGACAGGAGGAAGCAATGAAGCATGCAGTGTTTCCAAACTTGATGTTTGCTTGCATGGCGGGGAGGATTTTTAGTTCTTTTAGTACCCATGTCAGTCTGGTCTGGATAATCCTGTCAGATATTCATTTGGCGAGTAAGTCTTCAAATTGTTACTCCCTTAGCTCCCCTTTTCCCTACAAMGTGATGGTTGGAAAATCTGAGGTGGTGGCACCAGAATGCAGAAGAACACTGATGAAAAAAGTAATTATGTGGGGTTTTCTTTATTTTGTTTTATGGGCACAGTCCACTGCATCTTTTTAAATTCCTCTTACGGATTGAGAATAGGACACATAATGTTGGCAGCTATTCCATCTAATTAAGCATTCTGCAAAACTTTCTGCTGCCCCTTTTATACTTAACCTTCTATACTTAAATTTCCTTAAATACTAAAGCCTGTGTTTGTTCTCTTGTGTATGGAATTATCTACAGAATGCGCCGAAGTAACTTGCTTTGTTAAACTTATTTTAGACAGACAAATGCAGGATATAACTTGCTTTGTGTGGAAGTGCTTTGTGTTTGACGTTGAAGTTACTGTTTGTTTTTAAAACTGATTATATTTAAAATAAAAACTTTGTCTTTTGTATCTTGTGCTTGTAATTGGAAAATTATAACATTTGGAATGTTTCCCAACACATGAATGGCTGAAATGTTAAAACTAAGTCAAGAAATGTAATCACAGGGTGAAATTTTTCAGTGTCTCACTTAGCCCAAGTCTATGATAAATGGCATTCTCTGGCCTGCAGTCCAACTGTTTACACACAGCACAGAGCCACGTTTTCAAATGTGTTGTTTTCCTGCAACTCAGGGCCTTTAAATATTTTTTCAGTTCAAACTCTTTTGGGTAAAACTTTCACTTGCAATACAACTAAACAAACACATACAGATATGGCTACACTTTTATATACCGGTGACCAGTAGGGAGAAAATAGATATCAAATATCATTATGTTCAGTTGGAAAGAATCCCTATTAATCATGCAAGAATCTGCTTTTTTTAATGTCTGAAGCATTTTTTTTTTTTTTGTCTGAGATGCAGAAAATACAGGAAGGCAAGATTAATACCTCCAACAATTTTGTTCTACTGCATTGATTTTTATTATTTTTATTAAGCAACACTTTGGTTAATTTGTTAATAAGCAAGTTGAGTAGTGAACAAATAGTTTTTCCTCTGTTGATAGATACAGAAGTAGCATGCAGACTCTTATGTGCTCGTGCTGTTTCCATAAATAAGTAGGGAAGGGGCATAGGCCATCTGAAATCCTCCACCCTCCCATGACAAATTGGGGTGAAGCCTTCCCGCACCCCCACCTTCATTTAGCTTTCCAGGATGAAATGGCTTTCTGTTACACTTTGACAGTGTTATTTCCATTAGACTTCTATTTTTAATTGACAGAACTTGCACAATGTTCAAACTTAGTTAATCCTAATGAGGCTTGAGCCAGAAGGAAATAAAAATTGTTTTGTCATGCAAAGAGGATCCAAAATAAAAGCTGTTAAAACAAGTAAAAAGCAGCTGATAGCGTTACAAGAAGGAGTTGTTAAGAGCAGCGTGGTTTCAAAAAGCTGCTATTTATTGCAGTGTTTGTGAAAGCACTTCTGGCAATCTAACCACAAGTTCTTTTTTGAAGAAATGAGTTGTGATTTGTGTACTCAAACGCAGTTAATTATTCTGCATAACTGAGCAGCAAAAGGTGAGTAATGGAGTATACACTGTCATTTAGTAATAAAAAMTAAGAAGTGCAAGTACTGTGATGAAGGTGTGAAGTCTTTATAGTTCAAGTGAATTGTATTTTATAGYAGATTAACCTTTGTGTTCCTATTTTCTTTATAGGGTCCTGCAACATGATACAAATTCATTATCTTCTGGCTGACTTTTAATGTATTTCTGTGAGGTGAATACCCTCATCTATGATGTGCTGGATGTGAATCCAGTATAGAAATAAATTCTCCAGTGAGTGTCTTACTACTTTTTCAAACCAGGACACCAAAAAGTGCATGGTGGGACCTGCCGATTTCAAAAGAATGCTTCTTATTACCACTTACAATTGATTTTTGTTATGAGTATTTTTTTTTGTTTAGGAATCTGAAAATCTAGCATCTGTTTGAACAGGTGGCTGTGTGGTTTGGAGATGCTAAAAGTAGTCGTGCTCAAGTCTAAAATAAACCAAGAGTGAGTAGGAGGCTTTTTGAAAGTCCTTTTGTGGTTGGATGTTTTGCTTCATGCAACATCTTGGTCTTCGTAACAAAAAAAAAAAAAAAAAAAGCGCCTTCAATGAGCTCCACAGGATTATTGCATTAACGGGGTGTATGACAGACACTGCTCTAGGATCTAAAGCCATGGTGCATTTGAATGTGACAACAGGGCTTTCACAAAAGGATTGGGGGGGCGGGGGGGAGACAAACCCCCAGTAGTTTCCACCTCTTGCTCCACGAAGCCTCTGAAGCCCCTTCTGGCGCGCTACCCTGAGTAGCGTCGGAGGGAGGGAGGAAGGCAAAGCCTGTTGGCAACTAGTTGTACAAAAGTTAACTTAGGCTTATGCTTCGTAAGGTGCTCTAGTTCTTCACAAGATAGCGCTGAAGAATTTTTCACTCTGGGATAATAAATAAATAACATGGTGAAGAACCTAAACCAACCCTTGACGCGCAGCAGTCTCCAAGCAGGTGGGCGAGATCACCCCCTATTTCCGCGAAGTCGTCGTTTACCCCTTTTGGCGCTTTCCGGCGCTCGGTTCCGCTGTGGCTGCAGCACCCCCCCCCCCGTCCGGCTGCTGCTGCTGGGGCTCCCGCGCGGGAGGGCGGCGGGGCTGCTGCCCCCTCAGCCCGGGCCGGGCCGCCTCAGCCTCGGCTCGGTCTTCCTTCCTCCCCCTCACCACGGTTTCCCGCCTCCGCCGTGCGGCGGCTTTCTCGGCTTCCCCTCCGCGCCCCGGGGCAGCGGCCGGCGCCGGGTGAGGGGCGCGTTTGGGGTCGGTCCGTTGGGGAGGTGGGGTGGGTATGGTGTGCAGCGAGCGCCGCCGCGCGCCGCCACGGCCCCGGGGAGGGCGGTTGGCCCCTTCGTCGCTTAATTTCCTGCAAGTAAAGGGCCTGAAAAATGTACATGTCCCACAGCGCTACTCGGTTTTGGGGCTTTTTTTTCCAGAGAAATAGTGTATTTGGAACACTTTCCCCGAAGCTCTGGCGTGGGAAGTGTTCCGTTCTGTGAGGGTTTCCCCCGCCGCGGCCCGCGCCTCGCGCGCCTGCTCCGGCGGCGGCAGGGTGCGGCGGGTTTCTCTTCAGGTCTCGTAACAGGGTCCAGAACTCGTGAAACCTGTCAGGGCACCAAACAGTTGTGAGAACAGGCAGGCGGGAGCGGGCGCAGCTGCGTGCGGGCAGCCTGCGCGGTCCCTCGGCCCCCGCGCTGGTCGGGCTCTGCGGGAGCTGCAGTAGCCCCTGCCGCCATCACGGGAGGGCGACGGGCGTGCGGGTGTTGGCGCCCAGAGGTGCGATTTGGAGCCATGGCTAAGGGCACTTTCCTCCTGCTTTTGCCTATTAGGGTTAAACGTGAGTTTTATCACAATAATATTAATTTAAAAGAACTCGTGGGGCCTTTACAGAACAGACTTGACGAGTTTGTTACAGCTCAGCTTTTCTTGGCAATTCTAGCGTAGAGTTTTCAGGTGTCCATGGACATCCTTACTCTGTTTTGTGCTAGATGGTATTTTTGATTAAATTCATTTTGCAAACTTGAGTACAATAGCCATTAACGTAGATGAATACTTTTTTCAGACTTAGCACTAGTGTCGGTCTCCTGTGTGTCATTAAACTAGTGTGTTTGCAGCACATGCACCGGATTTTCTTCAATATTTTAAGATTATCTAGGACACCACTGTGGTGGAAATTTCTCTTTGGGAGGTTCTTTGTCTGCCTGTTTTGGGGGTGGTGGTTTGATTTTTTTAGAAAAATCTCATTTTGGGAGAGGTAGGAAAATAACGCTTAAAAGATGTTGAGCTTGTTTTTCAGTCTTGGACTGCATCCTGCACTTACCAACCCACTCAAATAAGTGAAGTTAGTCAAGTACACAGGACACTAATGTTATGCCGTGTTTTATCTTAAAGGTTTAGGCTTCAGCATGCATTTAAGAGTCTACTGCAAATCAGGCATTTAATTCCTAACTTTGAAGTTTCAATACAAAGGGCCCAAAGTCTGTGATGATATACTGAAAAAAGCTATTTGACATATTTTTTGCAAAAAAGCCCTGGAGTTTTGTTTGTGAATTGCTTTGTTTTTTGGTGTATGAAATTGTCAAGATTCAAGCAAGCTCAGATTTATAAACTCTTCAGTGTGTTCATGCACCTACAATAAGATACTTTTCTTCCTTTTTGTTAATATAGTTTCTTCACTAAGAAATGGGAAGCTGCAAAGTTAAAACTTGAAATTAAAATGCAAATTTGATTATTTTGGAAATTGTGATTTACAGCTGTAACTGAAAAAGCAGAGCAAGACAATTTGAACAAAATAGAAAATTAGATGCAGTTACCAGGTAACATTGAATTCTGTTTTCTTTCTCTAGGCCAAAGCCCAAATCCTCGAGCTTCTCTGTTCCGACAGTCCTTTCCATATATAACATACCTTGGGATCACAGCCTGAATCCGAGTATGAATGTGAGCCTGACCTGTGAGTCTCTTAATATGTTGACATGTAACCGATTCTGTAATTAATGTTTTTACATAGAAATTCACTGTATCTGTTATTTTGCATGGATCTTCTATGTCAATATTCAGTCTGTGGCTCACAATGTTATTACTGGCTGTTGATCCTCAGTTTGGTATCAGAAAGGGAGAGACTCGGCTACACTCTGGTCGTGCTGATGTCTGAAGCTGGACCTGTCCAGTCCTCAGACACCGGGATCACTGGTGACTTCTGATGGAAACTTCTGAATAGCTGCTGCTCTGTTCTTACAGATATTTGAATTTCTCTTAACGCCGCTCAAGCATATGTCGTGTGTCTGTATTTATTTGATCCTTTACATTTAACAAGGTTGCTTGTGCTTCAAATTAAGTGTATATATAACTGCACTAATGTCCAATGTTTACAAATGAAAACTGTTGCTCCTTCTTGAATCTTTTGAGAAAGTTTGTTTGCTAATTCTTAAAGAGCACCCTTCTTCTATGACACACCAGCTATTTTTGCATGAAAATGTTGTTACTCTAGAAACTGTGATTGAAATGCTAATATCTGTAACTGGGTATATGTCTTAAAGCTGTAAAACATGTCTCTTACTAAACACTATGGYGCCTTATCAAAAAGCTCATCAGAAGAGTCCAGTTTTCTTAGTGTGATGCCTGTTGTGTAACCTCTTAGAAAGATGCTCTCTTGCCACATGATAAGACATACATGCAGTGGTGTTGGTCTGCGCATGCGCAGCAGTTCTGAGGCATCCCAAAATCTAGTGTGCTGCAGTCTTGTGAACAGATCTGACATTTTTGGTCCATCTGGTTAGGCCCTGCTTTGTTTCAGGAACTTTGGGCACAGACTATCTCTCAGCATAGTTCATACAACCTTTCCTGGCCAACCTCTTTCCTAAAGCTCCTTCCTTGTGGGGAAGGAGTTGCCTGTGACCTGCATGAATTATTCTGGGTGAAAATTAAAAATGTAACTGAAAATTTGATTAACTTTTTTTTTTTTTAAAAAAAATGAGAAACCCACACACAGTGCTCTAAGGAAAGTCTAGCTATTTAGAGACCAAAAGGTTTCTGAAAGAGCTTCTGCTGTTTGAGTAGGGGATGAAATGACTAACGAAACGGCCTTCTTCCAGGAAAGCATTTAGATTTGAGCACATGCTTAATATTTGGGGTGTGCTTATGCTTAAAATTAAGGACCTATTTACGTACTCTGCTGACTCTGGGCATTGGTGCCATACATAAGGTTAACATAAACTATGCAGAAAAATGACTGTAAAGTGTCAAATTCATTTAAAAAGGAGCTTGTGTTGGCCTCTCCAATGGATTACAAATGTTGTCCTTAATATGAGGGTAGGGCTACAAATGCTCAGCCCACAAACACTGCTTGTAACTTGTTGCTGTTGGGCTATGTGGTTCTTAGGAGAGTCATGGTAAGGCAGAAATTCCCTCTAACTTCAATTTTGATATTCCCACTGACTTCAGTATAAGTTTTAGGCTTTTAAATTATTTTGCAACAGCTATGTGAAATATGTTGAAAAATCTTACTATATAAACAGTTAAAAGTCAGACTACTGTGGAGAATGGGCAATAGTAGTGATTCAAGAATTGTCACAATTTAGCAATTTTCCAGTAAATTCATCATGGTTTTGTATTCATGCCTAGCTACTAACTTACCTGCTTCTATCCATATTGCTGATAGYGGATCAAGAGCTGAATGACTGCAGGATAACATACAGAGCACATACTATGCCCAGGTGAGCTGTAATCTTAAAATAAAAAATTAGAACGAATACAAGACTGAGTGACTCAGCAGAATAAAAATGGCAAACCCAGCAAGTTGCAAGATTTCCGCAATGAAATCTCTGAAGCAGTTTTGAAATTCGAATATTCTGAAAAATCACAGTGGAGATGGAAGAAGGCTTTCTCAGTTACCACTTTGGGTTTATCATAGGAAATCCGAGCCGCTGTATGAAATCTGTGAGATTTTTTTTGTTTGTTTGTTTTTAATTCAGTTTCAGACCTGAGCTGTCCCCGAGTTTGGCATTTGGTAGATCCGGGATTTTGATAGAGGGGCCCAGCTTTCATCATGGAATATTTCATTAACTCTTTAGACTTGACTTGCTCTCTCTCATCTTCTTTGGTCATTGATCTATGCAAGGCACATGTGAGAAGTTGCTTTCCCTTTAAGTAAAATTCGTAAGCATTTTGAACTGAGCAAATGTTACCTGATGGAGAAAGTAAGTTAAGGCAAGAGGCTGTGACAACACAAGCTTACTGGGGGAGAGTAGTATCAGTGACTGGGATTGTTATCTATGATTTCTACTTGTGAATCTGGTTTGAAGTAAACAGTAGCTCAGGGTAAACCAGAGAGGCTTACAGCAGGTTAAGACATCGCAGCAGGAGAAAATAAATCTTTGCCTGTCCACAGCAGCTTCCTTCAGAAGGTCTTGGCATGCAAGTGTAACTGAGTTTTGACAATGCCTCTGTGGTGTAAGTGATCATTGGTCCTGTTAGGTGTGAAGAGTAAACGTGGCCGCAGGCTGCCAGGGAAGGCGTATGACGAGAACCCCAGTTCTAGAAGAATGAGTCAGTAGAACAGGAGGTAGATGGTGAATCTCCGTCAAGCAGGAGTGGAAAGTCTTTATCACAAGTTCAGTGAACCGTGGAACACCTATGTCTGAGGTATAAAAACCTGATTGCTACCACAAGGACTGTAGTTTAGTGGTTTTTTGTATTATTTACACACAATTTCATCCATCTTAGGTTTGGGACTTTGGTTGAAGGGATGAGCTGCCTCCCATGAACTTGCTTGCTCCCCATGGAAACACCTTGCCTTCAGCCCCAAAGCTTTTGCTTTCATCCTGTGTGGTTTTTGATTGATTAATCATCAGGGAACGATTGCTAGGGTGATTTTTAAGTTTATTTATTTATTTTAAACTTACTGCGTGGGATTGTTCTGAGTGTTTGCTATGTTGTGATGCCGTATACTTAATATATTTTCCGTGCAGTTTTGTGGAATTTCTAATAGGTTAACTTCTCTCTCTTTTTCTGCAAAAAGGCTGAAATGTTGTTAGAGGTGGGATGAGATGTTTGCGTGTGTCTCTCTCTCCCCCTTACACATGTGCGCCCTCCCCTCTGCAGGCTGCCCTGCCAGAGCCCCTCCTCTGGCTGGAAGAGGGGTGTTGAAATAGTGAGCTCCTGCTTTGTGAAGGAAATTTTCTTTCACTGCCTCACTCAGAGAAGCCTTTGAGAGCAGAACTGATGTGGTTTTGTTGACTTCTGGGCTGAGGAGGTGATTTTGACGGCCATGGGGCTGCACGCCATCATTTTACTCTGTGCTGTTGTGGCAGGAGCTTCAGGGAGTAAGTAGAAGAGACTTTTTCCTCTGCTAAGATTGACCTCTCTCAATGCAAAATACGTCTGCTAAGGAATGATCTCACTAGCCAAACTTCTGAGATGCTGTAAATTATGTTACAACTTGTAGGTTTGCAGTAATTCTTGTAACATCTTTGTCTTGATTTTCAGTGCAGTGTAGCAATTCACTTTACTGAGCTCTCTGGGTGGTACTGGGCAGCTGGGAGGGCACCCTACCTATAAAGGAGTGCAGTTAAATAGTGCATCTTCCTTCAGCATTACTAGGGAAAGCAACAGAAATAGTGAGATAGTGCCAGTCAATTCATTATCTCACCTGAAAATAACATGTTTGTATCATGTTATAAAATTGTGCTCGCTTTTGTATTTGGCAGATGAAGGATTCTGAAAAGTGTGAGTAGGTCATGAAATGTCAGTGATGTGGTCCTTTGTTACTCTTGTCAACTGAAAAGAGATAAGTGCATGCTGTTTTTAGAACCAAATAAATTATGGAAGAAAATTTAAAATTTAAAAAGAACAAAGCAAAGAGCAGAAACTCTAAATTTAGGCACCTTAACAAAGTTAACAAAGTGCCTGATTATCCAAGGTGCTCAGCCTACCACACTATCTGTCTGTGATAAGCACGTTTAAAAATTCTGAGCGCAGCATTCAGGTATCCACACAGGAGCTGAGAGTGCTCTTAAATCTGGTCCTGGAGAGGTGTGCTCAACATCTTAAAAATCTGATGCTACATAACAGAGATGAATTTTCCAAGTTTGTCTTACTATATTTATTTCAAGGTTCTTGAATAATTTGTACTGATTTCTTCATTAAAAGCCATTAACTTAACACTACCTTTTTCCACTGTTTAAAAGAATGGGGTGAGGTAGATAGCCCTTTTCTTACCTGACCCACTAGATACTTAGGGATGATTTTTTTTCCCCCAAGGAGACTGAGAAGTGTATTTCTTTCTCTCCAAATGCGGTGTGTTTGGAATGTTAAAGTTAATGCATATGTTTTATGTATAGATAGGTATATTTATAAAAATAGTTGAGTGATAATTCTCATATGTTACATGACCTGGTCTCTGTATGCTAGAAAGTTTTCTAGTTTTGCAGATATCTGTTGCACTAGGACCAAGTTTGCTTGAAAATAACATCTTATTCATACTTTTTAAAGGTAAAATCTGAAGTTCCATACAGAGAATTAATTCTGCAAAATAAAAAGGAGCATTTGTTGGGAGGAAAATATACATGTGGGGGTAAGACCTTTTCAAGAAAAATGTAATTCTACTCTCCAGAAACTTAAATTTTAACTTGGGAATAAAAATGTATATAAGCTTGAGTGGGTGCTGAAGAAACAAACAGTTTCTTATTTTTATTCCAAAACCAGTGAATTCCCTTCTTTCCTTCTGCCAATAATTTTGACATTTCAAAAAATGGGATTAAGAGAAGGGAAAATACGGTTCCAATAAATAATATAAATGTGGATTTTAAAATGTTGTAGTTTGACAAGAGCATTTCCTTCAGGCATATAGCATATATAAAACATCCAAAAGCACAGAACCAGAATAAAGAGGCCCTTTTAACTTCTGTCTCCAGTGGGAGACAAAGCTGAGCAACACAGAGATGTTAGTTACGGCTTAACTGGGAGGTTCATTAGCATATAGTATAGCATAGAGATTGGGGGCGATTATACTTACTATTGAACTTCTTGTGGGAGTTATTTTTAAGAAAGATTTATCAATAATGGCAAGTTAGGGCTGAATGCTTTTAATACTAATTAAATCATGTAATACATGATTTATTAATAAAGTAGCATTTTCTTTCACTGTGGTACATACAAGTGCCATGTATTGAAGTGCAGCAGGATCATGTATTTGCTTTTGGCTGTTCCTCGTATATTGCTGCAGTGCATATGAGCAGCTGGGATCTGACTGATTTTTGCCATGTGCACGGTCCTATCAATATCTAGGACTTGGGGTAACTTGCTGAGTTGAGTGCTGGGGAGTGTTAGCAGTGCAGGATCAGGTCCTGGAACGTGCATCTCACATGTGTCCGTCATGGGGCTCCTCTCTCAAAATTCCTGTAATTCAGCTCACATTTATCACAGAAGTTCTCGAGATTGGGACCAGTAGGCCAGTCTTCAACATAGTACCTGTGTATTTGCCAGGGGTGAAAGCAATCTGCGATGATTTTGCTTCATGTGCTGAAGCATGATTTACATAGTCTAGCCCTTTGAGTGCCCAGTCATCATGCATGTGGAGGCAATCACAGTGATGTGCAGGAAATAGATACCCTAAAAATTTCACTGTTGCTTAACTTCTCTGTGAAAACAGAATTTTTCTTCCAGTTCATCATGGACTTTTATGATGCCTAGCAGCACTTGCAATAACTCATGAATGTAGTTCTGCCAGGCTTATTTAAGGTCATTCAGCATCAGAGCATTAGAGAGTCCTACTAGTTTACTGTGCAGACGTGTGCGCACAGAGTGAAGAGAAGGAATGGAGGCTCTGTACGTAGCAGCCCCAACTGTTTCCCCTGTTCATGCCGTTTCCCCTGTTCATGCCAATGCAAATCTGAAGCAATTCCATCTGTGTGGTGTGTGTTCTGCATCCCCTTGAATTCACTGCCCTCCCAGCCAAAGTCTGGATGAAAGTCATGCTGGAGAACAGGCTCTCCAGTGTTAAAGGACGTCTTAACCAACTGCCACCCTTGAGTTGTGATGTTTAAGTGTTCCTTAGTGTGCTGGTGCTGGAAAAGTTTTTCTTGGGCAGTAAAGCTTGCTCTTGTTCTGCTTTAAATGATACTTATGATTTCTCGAATGACCTTGTGCAATAGAAATCTTAGCTAAGTAGAAATTTTCCCTAACTGCAATAAATTTAAAAGCCTATGAATGTGAAGAAGTGTGGTGCATAAAATGTGTATTTCTTTCTTGGATTAAGAATCCCTTTTTTTAATTTGCTTGGTAATCCATGGTATTGTTGCATTTCCATACCTACCTCAATAAATACACTAAGGCATGTCATTCCTTTATGTATGTGCTTGTGTGGTATAGATGTGTGGAAAGGGGCAAGAGCAAAGTCTTGTCCCTATATACTTGGTAGCAAAACTCTTGTGGATTTTTTTTTTTTTTTTTTAAGGGCCATGCTTTGGTTTCAGTTACTTCATTGTAATTGAAAAGCAGCAGGTCTGTCCTGAGCTGCACACAAATTTTCAGTGCTTTTCTATTATCTTACCTGTCATTGCAGGATCCTTGGAGAGTTTAAGTTATGGAGCTTCCTGTTTTGCGGAGTGTATAGGTGAGTAAAACAAGACTGTATTCAGGCCTTGTATGTGATAAGGAAGGAGAGATTTGAAAACTTCCTTCTCTTCAGCAGGGGTGTTGTGTTCTTGGAAGAATGATACTTATGTCTGAGTGATTGGCATTCATAGAAGTAGCGGAGAAGTTCCACTAAGCTTTAGCAGGCCCAGAGTTCACATTCTGTGAACTCAGAAAACTCATAGACATTAGAGCTAAGCAAACTACTAAACCAGTGCTGGACAAAACCCAGCCATGTATGAGTGTCTTTTTTACCAGAACCCAGTGTTAACTCCTTTCATACTGAAACAGGCATGAAGAAAGACTTCTCCTTCAGTGAGCAGGCACAAAACTTCTATTCTGTAAAGGAGGAACGGACGGGAAGACAGGATATTGAACTGACCTGGAAAGGTTTGGGTGAATGGCTTGAGGTGTAGTTTGTAACTTACGCTTCTCATTTACATTGCCAGCAGGTACTTGAATGTGCAAAAGTGCTTTTCAGTGTAACAGCAAGGGGAGCACATGGATGTTCTGCTCCCAAGGAGATCTTGCCCTGGCCTCTTAGCTCCCTACTCAGACAGTGCGGCTCAGAGACCCTTAATTTGTTCAATATTACTTCATCTGTCTGTGGCTTTGTCATTGAAAGTGCTCGAGTGTTGCAGTGCCACTGTGAGGCAGAGAAAAAGCAGCTCTCTTATGGTAGCCACAGTGGTCATTTTTCCTAGGTGTTGTCGTCTTCATCTGAGGGAAGGGAGAGTATTTTCTTTGAATTTTCCCTCTTCTGCACTTCAGTGGTCCCAGTTAAGGTCATACCATGAAGTCTTACCTTTTAGGGACACCGTATTTATTACAATCTTACACACCACAGCCACCAAAACATATGGCATTGAAGGTATTATGACTCTGATCTTCTCATCCTTTCAGGGTTAATTCTTATTGCCTGGTCTAGAAGAGAATCTCCTTTGATTAGAGGAATACAGAGACCATGTTGCACACATGAGGGTGTCTGACATTATATTCACTAGAAGACAGTGCTACCCATGGACACTTGCCAGATCATTACAGTGTCTTCATACAAATACAAATAATCCTTATCTTCCCATGCTTTGTTTCCCTCAGCCTGGATCTTCTTGGGCAGGCTTTCAGAACCAAAGTTCTTTACTTAAAAAACACGTCATTTAGTTTGTCTGCATATGTGTAGCCACAGCACAGATACGAAAAGCACTGAATGCATTAGCAGATCTTTTTCATCTTGCTGTTTTAAAGGTCCTGCTTTGATGCTCTCTGAAAGGTGTTGAAAGAGCATCATGCCATAAATGCATTGCATTCCTTTTCTGCTCTTGGAAATTAGATTCCTGCCGTGATGGAAATTGTGAGGTTATGTGCATAGGAGAGAAGGGAATTCTTTTCACCTTCCATACAGGAGCTATCGCTACCATGCAGGGTGCTTTCAGAAACCCAGTTCTTTCAATTGTAAGTCCAAGTGGGAAGGGAACATTCTGAATATCCAGCCCCTTGTTTAGCTGATTTCAGTGGCCAAAAGATTAAAAAGTAGAAAAAAAATAGGGGGAGGGGGAAGCCTAATAGACTAAAGAGAGGTTTTTTTGTTTGTTTCCTAGGACACAGTGCATCGTACTTCCCCAAAAGAGCTAGATACAGCTACAGGTATTCAGCAGTCACCAGCACATTCCTGCAGGGAAGTATTTACAAAAGCAGTGGCATCTCTCTGGAGAGCACAGTGATCATTGAGGTATTGGGGAATTGCCAGATGGTTTTGAAAGTGAGTATTGTCATAATCGTCTGAGTGATTGGAATGAGCTAACGTGGAACTGTATCTTTCTTTGGGATTACTGCTACATTTAAAACATTCGTTTTTCTTGTAATTAAAAGCCACTTCAATTCTGGATCTCATAATTAGAGTTGCAAAATTGCTTTGATGTGACACAGCTTCAAATTAAGTATTTGCCAGTTTTAAAGGGCAGATTAAACAAATCATTGTTTTCTTTCCTAAGTGGCATGACAGTTTCACTGTTTTGTCACATGAAGTGCAGAACTGGAGATGAAGCTAGTCCCTTTGAAAGGAGTTTGGTTTTTATTTTTAAGCACTTTCATATCTGTAGCAGTAATTTAAAAATAGCAAGCATTTTAAAGAGAAGTTGAGAAACTTGTAGGATGTGCTGGATTGGTGCCATTCCTAGCACAGTGTAAAACTCAATCTTGTAACACTCCATTGATCTCAACAGGAGATCTCTCTCTCAGTGACAAGAGCAACAGACCAGTTTCAAATTACAGACCTCTTCCTGGGGTGGGCCCTGCGGTAGGCCAGTTTGAGAACTACAGTTGCTTTAGCAGGGGGAGCGTGGAAAATAAACTTCTCATCTGCCTTGATTTTCCTTCAGGTTAACAGAGGGGATAATTCATGGGTTCTGCAGGGGGTTGACGTGTGTGTACTATATACACATATACATGAGGCCAACGAAGAATAGGATAGTTATCCCTGTCCTAACATGACCATATGGTTAAAATTAACTAGCCAGTGGTCCCGTGTTTTTACATGAAAAATGAGAATTTGGGTACTGTCTTCAGATTGAATGACTCTCTTCTGCCTTACAATATCAGTGGCTGGATTCCCCAACTTCTAACTCTTTATCTTAATTTGAGGCCTCCTAAGATATGCAAAACAATATGTGGTTGAATGCTTGTCTTTATAAAAAATAAAAAAGTAGAAGATACTAAGAAAAAAAATTACTAACAGTTGCAGTCTATGCTGTACTTAAAATGGGGCAGAGAGCCACCATTTTTGATCTATCATTTGAGAACATTTCTTCCTTACCACAACCAGCCAAATTGCAAGCACTTTAGGAAATTCCATAATGAACTTTGCGTTTTCTCCTCTGTATTCAGTAAAAGTAAGGTATGAAATGGCTACTGAATACTGAGAACTTTACCAGGTATATTCTCAAGAATCAACTGAGATGGGTAGTCATTTTGTTTCTCAGCTGGAGTAGAAATGTTTATCCAGGCTCCTACTTTACCCCAGAATAGGTGATTGCTTCTGGCCTGAAAATGAAAGGGATATAATAGTGCCATATAAAATGTATTTAATAGTGAGTGAAACTTCTTTGTAGAAGAAATTTCTGGAAACCATCTCAGATATGCAACCTGAAGATGGGGCTATTGTGGTTGTGTTGCTTGCAACACTAAGCCTTTTTTCATAGTCTATGACATTCTATGTAGATATCCTTATGTGACAAAGTCCACAAGTTCCTATTGACAATGATATTTGTTGCTCTATAATCTTTGCTCCTAGGTGCAAGATGTACAGATTAAGAAAAGTCTTGCATCCAGAGAGGAGCCTCTGAAGGAAATGGACAGTCTAAGGTAGAAAAACTTCTAATCTGGTCTAGTTCTTGTTTTTTTGAAGCTATGTAGCTTAGCAGCAGCTTGGCTTGACATTGTTCACTCTGTTTCATACTCTGTTTAGTTTTAGTTGGGTGGGTTTTTTTGTTTGTTTGGGGTTTTTTTTTGTTGTTTTTTTGAAAAAGCAAGGATCAAGGTCATCAGCAAAATGAGAGGTATTTGGTCCAAAAAGGTTTTTTTGACCCTAATTTTCATTCCTTTGTATGTAAAAACATTTGGAGAGTAGACAATTAAAATTATTCTGGGTACAAATTATCAGGCCTCTAGCTGGCTAGCAGTGTGTATGGATCGCTCACTAGTTCTCTGAGTTGCAGTTGCTACTTGTACAGACTCTTGAGTTTTGAAGTACATTTCAGAAGTTCTTGGTTTGGAGGATTCTCACAATGCAAAATGTTGGCTTTTTTTCTTCCAGGATATTTAAATTGCATTTATTCATCTAATGTCATTTTCTTCCTTTTATGTTTTTGTTTTTAGTAGCTCATTCATAAGATATGTCAGTGTGTTTCCCTCTGACTTGCAAAGGTATAGACTCTAGTGAAGATGCCTATACAAAAAGGTCTCTTCGAACTGTGGAGGTCTGGTATTTTCCCAGAGAGCTGATGCTTCTTGTGTCATCAAAAAAAAGCAGTCTGATTAAGCTCAGCTTTGTAATCTTCCTCTTTGTCCTGCCACTTGGATTCTCAGCCTTTAAACAACACTGAGAACTGAGATAATTGACTCAATTCAAAGGGTCAAAAAGAGCCAGTTTGGAGTAAATGCATTGCTTTTTATATTCATCAGGAAGAACTTTGTGTTCCACAGTACGGGTAGTGGTATCAGAGTTCAAATCAGAGTACAAGCACATCTTCTGTGAAGTTATTTGTAGGATTTTCATRGAGGTAAGAGCAGTTGTGTCTTGTTCTTTGCAGAGAAGCCAAAAAATAGAGGTAGCAAAGAAAGCATTCAGTGAAACTTGGCTATTGAAAACAATTATTCAGATGAGTGAACCTTATTAGCATTTGCCTCAGCCTATTGTGAATATACAGTTGTCTAGCTTGTCCTCTGAACATGCATGTAATTTCCACAGATAATAGCAAAAGTAACCACAGTTGCCTAGGAGTTCAGAAACCCTTATCCCATGTGCACAGTCTCTTCTCCTGGAAAGACTTTATCCAGGTGTTTGTGCATTAAAAGTTTTTCTTTTACATTGTCTTTGTGACCCGGTTGATTAGGTGATCAATCAGTTCCACAGTTAATGTGCAGATGAACTGTGTATCTCCCTGTATGGGAGCTGACTGTTGGGCTACTGTAGAATTCTTCCTTTGGATGGCTTATTTTTCCTCCTTTAGAGGGGAAATACATAATTAAAGTACGTTATATTAGGAGTGAAAATCAATGTTAAAAACTGATCTCTTGCAAAAGTAGAAAACACTGTACTCTCAATCCGGGATAGCAGAAGCAATCAGGGAGTGAACTGACAACAGAGACTTTGGGATAGAGCCCAAGTATGTACACCTAGCAGAGCAGGAAGATATTTCCAATCAGGGTTGATTGGAAAGCAGTTGTTCTTCTGTGTATCACAGCTGAAGAGGAATAATAAAGAGTACATGCAGTTACTTTGCAATTGAGACATGCTTACCAATGCTAAAGGCACCCTGAATCATAAAATGGAATTTCTCTCTTACATTAAACAAGAATTGTTGCCATTAAATAAAATTACTTGTAAAGAATTTACCAGGAGTTGGCTTTATTAAGTGTTACAGTTATGTTGAAGATACTGTGATTATCTTGGTAGTTTTTAGTTTGTTTTGTTTTTTTTTTTTTTTAAGGTCTCTTAGGGTCAGGGTGAATTCATGAAGAATAGAGGCTTGCTATAAAGAATGGAGATACAGAATAAGACAGATCCATTGTGGAGGAACAGCTCTGTTCAGAAAATCTGAGTCTAGTGTCATAAACTGACTTGCAGCCACTGTTTGAAGCAAGAAACTATACACTGTTTTATTGCAGGGAAATACTAGAACAGCATCCTCTTCATTTTTCTTTCCGTGATGGGAAAGTTCTGAAGCTCTGTCCTGTGAGGAGTGAACAGATCTGGGCACTGAACATAAAGCGAGGCATTCTCAGTGTCCTGCAGACATCACAAGCGTCCACTGCTAGTGCAGTCGTTGAAGAGGTGAGACCGTTGGTAGAGTCATGCTCTAGGGTGGCTGTTAGCCCTTGTGCATGTTAAGTCTAATCCCTTTTTAAATAACTAAAGGTTTTTGCCACTTGGTGACTGGTCAGCAGCCAGTGGTGGTCATCTGATTGCTTTTTGTAGTGAACGTTATGAAATTATAGATAATTTGCATTCTTGTTGAGGGTTGGAATCCACTACCTTCTTATCTGAGGAAAAGCAGTGTGTTGCAGAGTTCTCTGAGGAGCTGTAACACCAGGGCTTGTGCTTTACCTTTTTCAACCCTTTTTCACCTCCTTTACATACCCATTTTCTCTGGGGAAAATACAATATTAATTATTCATGATTATTCATCATGACTTTTTTCATTAATTTCAGGAGGCTTTAAGATCAGGCTTCTCAGAGCTCTTTGCAATTTTTTTTTTAAATACTTAAGCTCAAGTTCTGCTGTGTTACACTGAAATAATAGTCCAGAGTACCCCACTGTCRCCCATGTGTTTGCATGAGTGCAGCTGAGATACCTCAATGGTTGCACTACTTCTGTTGTGAAGAGCAGTCTCTAGATTGACCTGAATGTGCACTACCTCATTCTCATGCTATTGCTACATATCAGTGCTTAAATAGATGTTCTGCAATAAGGCTTAGGACACCCATATGTAGTTACAGTTCTTCTGAGTAGAAATGCTCTTCTGAATTAGTGCTTCCCTGCAAACCCACAAAATCTTAAATGAAAAAGCGTACATTTCTAAATGATCTGATTCAGAGTAACACAGTGAAGTTAAACAAATCAACAAACCCTGGCTACATAAAGTTGGACCAAGGTCTTTAAAATTATTTGCCTTTCCATGGCTTTTGTGGTGAAGCCAGTGTCCTGCAAGGGAGAATTCAGGTCTCTGTTGCATTGTTATTACAACACAGCAATAATTAAAATTAATTGTAATAGCCCATAATACCTGCTTGTATTGTATGAGTGCATGTGTGATTCAACACTGTATGTTTCTTACTAGGTGGATGTTCTGGGAATATGTCCAACCAGGTATCAGCGAAAAGGTCCTATTCTTGTCAAGGCAAGAGACTTAAGCCTCTGCTCTCATCGGTATTCTGGTTTTACTTCTGTGCAGTCTGTTGCTCTTCCTCATATGTCGGTAAGTGTTGGGGAATGACACTGATTCTTCCACAGGGCTTTTTAATTTCTTTGAAGAGTCTAAGTACCAGGTTTGCAATTCACATCAGGTACTTCTGCTAGCGGGAACGTTTTTCATAATGTGTAGATGAAAACATTTTTGAATAGTCATTTGTGCTCAATTACATTTGTGTGTGACTGCCCAAACTTGAATCCTTAGCAAAGAAGTGATGAATATTATTGTCCCTGTAATGCCTGTTATTCACAGAATTTGTTTTTAATGCAAATTTGCATTGTAGTTGATGAGCATTATAGTATAAATGCAAGAGGTTGTTAGGTGCCTGGATTAAACTCTGTCACTAAAATATGTTATAGTGGTAAACTGAAAATAGAGATGTGGATAAGAACAACTTTCTTTGCACAATGTATTTTTATTTGCAGAAAACTTTGGAAAGATAGAAGCTTTTCTAAAAGCCAGACTTACAGCTTTCCACTGTTCTTGGCAAATGCAGTCAATGTTTGTATCTTGTGCCCTTTTTATTAGGTGAATATTACTTGCTTTTTGTATTGTACTAGCTAGTCATAATTTACCAGCTTTTTGCTTTTCTCAACTGCTGACCAGAAAGATCTGCTTAACACTGATGCTTTGTGAGTTGAAATGAATTGAGACCTTTTCACACTGAAGCTTAGTAGCAGTTGCATTTCAGTGATGGAAAAATTAGACTGAAAATAAAGAGCGTATTAAACTCCACAGACTGGGGGCTGTCAAAGGTCTGGACAAGAGACTTCACACTATATCACAGAACTGAAATCCTCCATGAAGTTGGGAGAGAAAGGAGTGGGCAGGCTGACATAGGTCATCAAGACTTTACCTGAAGCATCTGTTCTTCTCAGTCTGAGCAGCAGATCCTGTCCTCCAAACTGGAATGTGTTCAGAGCATTAAGGATGGAGTCCTGGCAGAGGCCAAGTGTACCGAGTCCAACCTTGTTACACCGTTCTCTCAGAAGGGCAGTGGGGCAAAGACGCAGACACAGTCTTCACTGAAACTCTTTCAAGTGGAAACAGAGACACTGTACAAAAAAGGTAACATGATGTTTCTGCTAAAATCAAGTAAATTTATTTCCTAGAAAAAACTCGGGACTGCATCTTGCCTGTGAGAACTCTTTGCACCTGATATTTCCTTTCATGCATTAAACTATGTGAAAGTGGATGTTTTTACAGGCTGGGCCACTGAGAGCTGTCCCTTCTTTGGGAGTTGGGACCTGCTATAACTGGAAGCTGGGTGGGTTTCCAAAAATTATAGATTTCCTTACTGGCCAACCCTTTTTCACCTCCTTTACATACCTAGCCCCCTTGTATGCACAGCATCAGCCTTCCTGTGTCTGTGGACAGTTCCTAGTTTGTGGACAGTTCCTAGTTTGTGTACAAATGGAGCCTAAATAATTGCAAGTCCTAATGGAACTAAGGACATGCCATGTCTGAGAACTGTTTTCAATTTTTGCTCCTTCTTTGCTCTGTGTGCTTCTCCTTAGGAGAATGATTTTACTGAAGTCAATGGGAGGCTTGCCTGAGGAAAGATTTTAAAGTTGAGCTCTAAATGTTGAGAAACTTTTTTTTTTTTTTGTCTACTTCTAAATAGTTTTTTTTTTTTTAAAAAGGAAAATCCAAATTTCCAGGACACTTTTTGTTTATAGTTATGCCGACATAAGATGACAAGATTCTTCCTCAGGAAGAGGTTAGGAGCCAAGCCATTTATTTTTCTTGGCTCTTAGATCTCCTGTTGAGTTTTTGGGAGGAGCGAGTGATTAGATAAAATTGGAAAGGGCAATGAATTTACAGTAGCAGGGCCATTGTAAGAGGCATATTGATGGAAAGTGGGACTTTTTTCATGTGTATCATCTTTGTCTTGTTTCTCTGACTCTTTCAGGTCACACTTGTCTTTAGGCCTTTATTCTGTGTATTCTTAAATTCAACCTGACTGCAGGCATTCATATTCATCCCTTGGCTTCTCTGAGACTAGAGAGATTCTTACATGTAGAAATAAAGGCCGAGAGAGAAACTTTCCCYTAGCGTTTAGGGTTAACCATAGCAAATGGCCAGCAACCACCAGATATCTGATTTTTCCTTATGTCTTTCCAGTGGACTCCGAGGATCTGTATGTGACCAGCATGCTCTATGAAAGTGAACAAACTGAGAGGGAAGTCACTGGAGGGGAAGTGACTGAACTGGTGTGGAAGCTTTGCTTAGCAAATAGTGCGAGTTTTGAGGTAAGCTTTTACAAATAACCTCCTTTTCCATGTAAGGCCCTTTGTGGTCTGAGAGTTCTCCTACACAGATTAGAGGTGACTAGGAGAGCAGCAATTTTGAAATACTGAAGCCTTCCATTGTTTTGGGAATTTTTTAATGTGGAATTATAGAAAGATAAAATGCTTTGAAGTTTCATTTTCCTATATTCTTATTTTGCCCCTGAATATTGGACAAAAGCAATTTTGAACTGTATTCTAAATTAACCTGGATTTCCAGATTTTTGTTTTGCTGTGGAAAAAAACAAACAAAAAAGGTGTCTGGTTTGGGTTATCACTGACGGTTGTGATGCTTAATTGTAAAAATCCTTTTCTACAGCTTTAGTGTGGGATACTGCCTCTGGTAGTGCTGTTGTTTCCATGTTTATTGGAGTTCTGTGGTTCTTCTCCTGTTGCCTCATCCCCTCAAAACAGTTTGCACGTGAAACCCTTGCCTCTGGATCTTGGCTGGTTGGTTCCATGTGCTCCTGATGAATTCTGGTAATAACTATGGTGTTTTCTGGGCATGCTGCCTGGGTCCAGAGGGAATCTCTTCTCACCTAAGCCATTTTCATTGGTGAATGCTGCTAAGATAGGGTGGAATATTCTGGTCACGTGGAACATGCAGTGGCTTAATTTTTTTCTATGATGACCGTCATTCTAGGTGAGGGCCTGCCTGTCTAGTTAGCTCACTCAGGTCTTGTAATTTTTGTTGATACTGGCAGCAGCTGGATCAGTTAGATTTGTCACTGTCTTTGAAATGAAGATCCCAATCTTCTGTGAAATTCAGACATTATCAAGAACACCTGTTATATACAGTACAAAAGGATCAACAGATGATGGCACTTAATCATTGCTGACCTGAGATGAACTGAGGGCAATGATCTAAAAGAGGGCACTTCATATCCCATTATGCTTCAGATGGAGTGGTTCTTGCTAGTAATGAAGTTCCTATATAGAACAACGTGGAAAAAAATGTAAATTTGAAAATAGAAGAACACACTTCTTGTTTAAGTCATTCATGATTGGAATATTACTAGAAAACAAGTATGGTCTAATGGGGAAGGCACTGAACTGGGCCTTGGTGCCTCCATGAATTTGCCACTGATGAGTTTAGTCACCTCATTCCTGATATATTCCCTATCCTCTGATGTTCTTGTCTTGTTATATTGCTTGTACTTTGGAGCAAGGTTTTTTCTTGTGCAGTGGGGCTGTGATCTCTCCTGTAAATGCATGTAGGTGCAAGTGATGTTAACAAAAAGCTTCAGACCTAGCCTAGGAGAAGGCACTTCACCTTCCTTTGTCTAGGTTAAGTCCCATGTCAAAGAACAAAAGCTCTGCCTGTCTCTTCCCTGGGGGGGACACAGATCCTGGGAGATGGAGTACAGGCTTTATGGGGAGTGGAGAAGAGTGCACTGCTGGATTACAGCTCTGCGGTCCAGTGGTGCCTGTTTAGAAATGAATATACTGTGTATATTCACCTTTCTCTTAGCTTTAGCTGTGATTAATGAGCACAAGTAGGTGTTTGTGTAATGTGGTGTGAGACTTAAGGTAAAGGCATAGGCTGGAGAAGGATCACAGTCATGACAACTGAAACGGGCAACTTCAGTCAGCTATGATAAATTACAACCCTAGCAGTTACTCCCAACCTATTAAATAGTGATCAGAGTCTGACCTGGTGTCACAGCCTGGCAAAGACCTCAGCACAGGGTTGAGGAGAAAGCCGCAAGTGGCCTTTCTGGGTGGTGGTATATGGGATAGGTTTCTCTGAGTTATAAGCAATTCTCCCATCTTTTTTAGCTGCATGCTAGGGAGATTGGGGCTATAGGGAGCTAACAAAGCCATAAACGTAATGGTTCTTGCTAATGTAGAATAAAAGCAGCCTCTTTGGGTACGATAATGCTTAATTCTATGTGGCTGTTGTAACAGCAGTATGTAATGGCATTTAGGAACAGACTAGAGGATCTAAATACTGGTTGGAAAATGTTGAAAAAAGAAATTACTGCAGTGGACCTGAGAAACTTTCTCTAAATCCTGTCTTCTTTTGAACACCCATAATTCAGTGTCTTTGAAAGAATGGCAGATGATTTTTCCCAGTAACAGTGGGATGTCACTTTTGTCTCCAAAGAGGCCCGCTGGCTTCATGTGTGGGAAATTTGTTTTGTAAATTACTAGGATTATCACAAGTGGCTGCTGTCTGTGCCACTGCCTAAAAAAGAGGTGAATTATTCATCATATGCCTGTCCCAGCACAGTGTTCGATTGGTTGTCAGCCATTTTCACTGTTTGAGGGTGTTCCTTTTGTGTGACAAAACATTTCAAAGGGGATCTTTATTATCCGTCATTCCAACCGATAAAATGTCCTTTGGGCCAGGAAAGAAGTTACGGGAATGCCCACAGCGTTGCTTGGGAGACAGCTCTGCTGCTATGCATGTATAGCTTGTTTGTCCTCTTATTGTTTGACTCTGAATGAGGCGAGATTATGCATTTCTTTCAGGACACAAAACCAAGAATAAATGGAAGGGAAAATCCCCAACTCCAGGGAAAACAGTGAAGGGTTGAGAAAATGGGGGTGGAGACTGTGTCATTTCCAAGGAAGCAAAGTTGTTGTTTAATTTTTTAATGCTATTATGAGACAAGATTGAATTTCAGTGTGGATGTAGATTAGCTAATGGACCATTAAGTGAACAAGCTGCATACTGACAAAGAATGGTCAAAGGGATGGGGAGAAGGGACCCTCACTTGAAAAGAGGCTTGAAGGAAGCATGTCACACAGCTTCTGCTGGGAGCTGCATTTACATTTGGCTGTCTGCATTTTGATGCTGGATTAGTAACTCTAGTGAATGTGACTGTGTATGCATTAAGCAGTGGGGGCAAGAGTATGTCAGATTCACTCTGCCCAACTCCTGTACTCCAGTCTGACCCAAAAGAGTTTACCATTAGGGCATGGTCTCACCATTTGTTTTTCTCATAAGGCATTCTAATTGCTAGTTATTACCTAGTTGGGTGTTAGGATTTGCATGTTTCTAACTTGTGGGTGTAGGGAGTATAACAGAATATATAACAGAATATTTCCCAGGTAAGGAGGATGTTCTGATTATCAAGATGAATTAAGATACTGTAGTTACATGGATGATTTTGCTTTTTGAAGTTTGACTGTTCTTTTTCTGTATGACTATAATAATAACTTTACCAGGAACAGAAGTCTTTGTCTGCTGTGAATTGGAAAGACTTAGAAGATAGTATTGGGAATGGCCTGTTAGGTCACTTAAACCTGGTCCATGACCAGGCACAATTACATGCTTCCTGAAATCGAGTCTGAAATAAGGTTAACTGGCAAGGTAAGAAACCAAATAAGAAAGAACTGATGAGGATCAGAAGGAAGGGAAGTTATGCCATGGCAGGGAGAGAATAACCATAGCTGTTCAGCCAGCAGACTTCGGGGATAAGAGTGTGTCACCTCCATCTGATTTCACGCTTGGTCTTCAATTCAAGGAAATCACTTGTTCTTTAACATATGTATAGTTGAAAAAAGAAATCAGACAGCTGAAAACCAGAAGTATGGAGAAGAGACAGCTATGTAATTCCAAAGAGATATACTAAATTTATTGGAGAGAAGGCCTCACCCTTTAATTGAGAACAAATTAGTAGGCAAAACCAAAGATATTAATTGAACACATTTTCAAAGCAACCTCCCTTGTGATTACATGGGCTTACACTTGGCAGCAAATAAAGTGTCAAGCTTTCAAAGGGTAAGTGTTTGTATATATCATAAACAGAAACACTTTTATTGGGAAACATTTTACTACTTTACCTTCCAATCTAAACTATACCATGTTTATGCTTTCAGAGGAATTTTTTTTTTAAGTAGAGCTACAGTAAGTCTACAGATAGAAGGAAAAGCAAGCTTCTATGTAGAATAAAAGCCAGGCTTCCTTATGTTTCATTTAGGGGTGGGAATGGGAGCCAAATTTGCATGTAGTTTGTTATTACAATACTACAAATGGAGGAATTTACAATGAGGTTATTGTTTATCTGACAGCTCGATTTCAATGCAACCTACCTTAAAAAGCAAAAACAGCCCACCTGACCAGACAGTTCATTCTGAAGCTTTATTATTAGGAAGTAAAAATAGCTATTTCTCTGCAAAATTTTGCACTGAGTTATTAGATGGGAGCTTGTCTAGTCAGCAGGTGTGAAGCAGAATGAAGTCAGTCTACAGTCTAAAATTGTATCACCTGGAAATATATCAGTCTGGAAATTTTATCTTGAACTGCGCTGCGGCCTCCAGCTGATGAGCCACCTGAGCTCATCAGCAGCTGCATGCACAGCTCCTTGTGATGACATCCATGAGGCTTCCCAGCTCCCCTAATCATGCTGGTCATAGTGTATTTGCATGTGTAAAAATGCACATAAGGCCTGTGTTTTACAAATGCTTTTGAAGAACTTCATTAAATACAGTTCTCTGAATACTTCATAGACCATGAAATGTAATCTGTTTCACTAGCTCCATAGTGTTCAGGGTTTGGTAATTTCTTTTTAAAATAGACCTTGAAGGTAATGATGGAATGGAATGGAATACATGTGGATCTAACTGAATTTTAGCTATGGAATTACAAATTTTATCGGAATTAATACCTAGGTAGGGCTGCATGTACGAGAATAAATTTCAATTTGATGAAATTAATATATTATTTCTAAAAAGAAAAGAAGTCACAAAAGAACAAAAACATAAAGAATATTTGTATTGGATCTGAAAAATTATTCCCTCAACCTATCAAACAACATGGTAAGAAATTACTCCATCTTCTTACTGAAAGACAGCTTCTTTTTACTGAAAATGTCTTGGCAGTCTTAAATTAAAATCAAATGCTGGCACTGGGTTATTCCAATTTTTCATTGCTTTTGGAACCAACTCCTGGAAGGGAGGTTGGGAAGTCAAAGTAGGTCTCTCCCCAGACCTTTGGAAATGTCACTTAGTGGAATTAGACTTTGTCTGTATGTTTTTTACACGAAGAAAAATGTTTTCTTTGGAACCAGAGCAGTAGTCCTATGTCTAAGCCTTTCACGTCTGAAGTGAATGAAGAATTGAAGTCAATCTGTATGACATGGACCATGATTAAAACTTGTACATTATAAAGTTAGGTTAAAATGAACATAAAAGCTACTGTATTTAACATTCTGCTAATTTTTCAAGTAATGAGACCTATCTCCCTTCTTGAACTTTGGATCAGGTCTCAGAGGAACACATCTACATGCTATTTAGCCTTTAAAATACCATTTTCCAAAAGCTTCTACTGAGGCCAAAATAACAATGTGATGAATAGTGTATGTGCAAATGAAAATAATCTGAAAAAAGGAGAAAATATCCTCCTTTCTCAGTAGGGGACAGACTGGGTAGGTAATACAGAGCCTGGTTTGAGTTAAGATGACACTGAAAGGTTTGTACTGCATAAAAATAGAAAGGCTTCTGTCTTCTTGATAATGTGTTGAGTTCAATTTAATATTTGATTAATTTAATTTCCAGCATCCGTTTTAGAAAATAAAAATTATTGCTGGTAATGTAATACACTTCCAAAAGTACCTTGAGACAGCAGTTTTTGAAAAATATTTGTTTCAGCTAATAGGAAACTGATACTGCTATATAAGTTAAGTGGGGGGTGGGAGTGGTGGGGTTTTTTTTTTAATGTAAAGTCTAGTACAGGTAGCTACTTCACTTAACAGAAAAGTGTGGGTCAGCTCTGAATTGCTCTTAATTTCTTTCAGCCATGCACATGCAAATAAATTATTAAACAGAACTATTCAGCTTCAACTGTACAGCTAGATTGAAATACTTAGGGTTTTTTAATGAAGTAGCCCTAAAGTAGGTTTTTCCATTTTGCCCACAAGAGCAAGGGGCAGCTTGTGAATGAAGGGCTAGAATTTCTTTACACTGAAAAGTTTGTGTGATAATGTACTTCAGGTAAAATAGCTGCTGTATGTTGTAGCAATTCAGCTTAGCCAGGGAGAACAGCTCTTCTGCTGCTACAGTCCGATGCCCCAAGCCTGTCAATGTTTAAGAGGCATTTGGACAATGCCCTTAATAACGTGCTTTAACTTTTGGTCAGCCCTGTATTGGTCAGGCAGTTGGACTAGATGATTGTTGTTGGTCCCTTCCAACTGAAATAGTCTATTCTATTCAGTTTTAATTAATCCTGTGCTGCCTGCAGAGGTAAGAGCAGTTATGCTTGGGCTTTTCCCCAGTAAGATGGGATATTTTCACACAGCACCAGAGGTAGTCCAGCAAAACTTTTAAGTGTTGTCCAAACCTCAGTTAAATGATCTTTCTCATAAACTTAAGACTAATATAAAGTTAGCTTGACTATTGTTTCATTTTGTGTTGAGGCTGTGTCAGCAGTTCTGGTCATAAATCAGGATCTAGCTCTACAAACTCAGAGAAGATTATGGCCGCCTCTTCTGGATTGTAACCACAGTGCTGCATTTTGGTTTATTATTCATTTGTATGCTAGTGGTGTGCATAGTGGTCACTGAGCACTGTTGCTGGAGGGACTGACTGACATCGTAAGTGAAAGCCCTTATCCTTATATGTTTGCAGCCTGAAGAGAAAAAGCAAGGGAGGGAAGGAAGATAGGGGCACAGGGAAGAGAGGAGGTTTTACTCTCAGATTACATTGTAAATCAATGGCAATGCTGGTATAACCCAAAGTCTCTTGTTGTGCTCTGTTCTCTAAAGCTGGTTTCTGCACAGCTGTAATATTACATTTGTTGTTGTGCTCTCTTACAGACTGCAGATCTTTTCATGACTCTTGTGTTTGAGCTTCGACATCTTTCTCTTGAGGCCTTAAAAGCGCTATGGCAAAGATCTTCATTTAAATGCAGAGACAACTGGTAAGGCCCCTTTAGTAATTGCATTAAAAAATATATATAGGAAAGAAATGTGTTGTAAGTATTTAAAATAGATTAATGTTTTAAATCCATGCCCAAATGTTGGATTTAAATTTGGAGCACTTTAAAGGAAGAATGTGTATTGCAGATCTTGTTTATGTGACAGAAGGATGATATTCTCTCCTTACTGAATGAACGTTGTGTACAAAATAAACTTTCTTGTCCCATGCCTATTCCCAGAGACAGACTTCCTCTTTCAGGAACAATGTGAACAGGAAACTTGAGTTACGGCTTAGATGGAAATCAATGCTGCTGGTTTTAAGTGTCTACTGCCATTTGTTATGAAAAAGCTTACCTGGATCTGTACCTTCAGTGCCCTTAGTACTCATGGGGGAGAGGAGACAAACGTTAGGTTGGGAGTATGGACGTGGTAGAGCCACATCTTTCAGTAGCAGCCTGATCTCAGGATGGTTTATACCAATCATTGAACTGCAGCTTTAAAGATCAAGGCCCCCACTCCTCTGCAGTCAGGAATAGTTCTGATCCAATGGTTTGAGACTTTCAGAAATACTAATCCAGTATTTTTAAAATCAATACAATTTTTTTCTCCCTCTGAAATCAACATTCTGAAAAGTCTAAACAAAGAAACAAGTTTTTTACTTGATTTCAGTACAAAATGTCATCAGCCTGTTTGAAATTCATCTAATGTCAGGTTTTATGTTTGTAACAGTATCTTAAACTTTACTTCATGCAAAAGGGGCAAATTTTCTTTTGGCTTAGGTTTATTCTCAGCTTTTGACAAATAGTTATGTTAATATTCTTAAATATTAGAAAGTAATCTAAAYTACTCTGCCTCCTTCTATATTAACTTTAGACTAATTTTACTCAGGACAAGGTCATTAACTTTAGGAGCTAAAAAGAATCCCATGCAGACTAGTCTCTTACTCTGATGCAAGTGCTTTTACCCAGTGTAGTTTAACTGCTTCCTAGTTAATGCAAAAGTGTCCATCCACCAGTATAGGAGGTAGGTACAGAATATTTACAGAGGGACTCTTAGGACCTGAAATGTGTATTGTCTGTCATGCTGGTGTAACCTTTCCCCTTAGATAAGGTCTAAAAAAGCACAGGAAGTCAAAGCTAGTCAATTCAGTTTTAATATTTTAATTTGTTATTGGTGAAATGAAAGAAAAAAACCCACCTTAATAAAAAATCAGTGCTTTGAGGTACCTCAGTCTTTAGAAGTCAAACTTGGGATATGTTTTGGCTTCATTTTCAGAGGAAGCAACTGAATATTTTCTTAAAAGCCTGGTTACACACAGTTCTTGAAACACCAATACACTTCATCACATCTTGGCTGAGGCATATTTCTGTAAGGTCACTAAACCAAAGGATAATGTTGATTTCTGTGGAATCTGCTAAGCCGGTGGACTTTTATTTACTTTGAAAGAAGCCCAACCTCAATGTGTTTGTTATTTGATTCTGAAGTTTCTGGTCATTTTAGATTTGCTGTATTTTTTTCTTGTGTTACAGGCAGCCGCTAATAGATGCTCTCCCATCTTGTGCTACAGAGACATGTGTTGTCCTAATGAAAGAAATTATAGCTTCTGGAGAAGTCGAGGAAGACAAAGTGGAATATTTCTTCTGGTCATTTTCATTCATTCCTAAACCCACCTCGGGCATGATTGAATCTCTTGCTGTGAGCGGATGTTGTTTTTTCTTTTTTAATTTATCATCAATCTAGCTGGCTCATAATTTTTGTATTTTACAGTAATAGTCTTTTTCACAGATTTATACAAAACTCCATCTGTCCAGGTAATTTTGGTGGTGAAACTTCTGGCTATTTTAATCTTGATTCCAAAAGAGGGTGCAGTCGTGTTTGGTCACTGGAGCTTGATTTGCATTTGTGGCCTAGAGACTTTAAAAAACAAAAAAGAAAAAAAAAAGTGTGAACTACCCTGTGGACTCCAGAGACTGGTTTGGGCTAATTAGTTTTGAGGTTCAAGGTCAGGTCAGTGTGAGGAGAATGATGCTGTTGCAGCTACCCCCTGCTTTGGATAGAGAGCTTTATTGTCCAATTTGGTCTGTTACAAGCTTTGTATTTAGCACCTGGAGACATTTTAGTCCTTTGTATATGCAGCGCTATTGCAGCTTTTGATATTTTTCCTTAACTAAGTTAATTGTATGCAGAGTAATACTGGCTCCATTTTATGGTATATTTTTCCTTTAAAGATCTCTTGCTCTGCTGCGTTTATACAGTGTAATCTGTCATGCTCTTAGAGTCTGAAGTTGGATTTGCTATGTTTTTTTGTGAAGCTGCAGTGTTCCAGGTGGTAGGATCGTAGATAGTCTTGTAGCTTAAATAAGGCATTAAGAATATTTTTTTAATTAAGTAAAATGTTATGCCTGCTTGGCTTGTGTGCTAATGAACCATTGATCAGCCATGGAGAATCTTGCAGAGTATATCACAACCTGCTGTTCCCAATCATACAGGTTCTGACCAGGATTACAAAAAACAGCTCTCAACATTAGCAGGCTTTCCACAGTATCTGTGTGAAATAATTCATCTTGAGTTTATTTGGGCTTTGCAAACATTGGTTGAAGTGGTGGGATTTTCAACAGTAACAGGCTTGCTTCAGAGGATACAGAAATTTGGAATTTGCAGGTTTATGGGACAGAAAAACTTATTTTCATTCTAAAAATGGTAAACTGCCTGTGACTTACTGAGCTGTCAGTGCTTTTTGCTAAGTATTGAGGTGGGACTTAGAGAAACTGTGTACTGGTGAGGGTTTTACTATTTTGAGGGTCTTGGAAAATGGTTTAGGTTTGTTTTCACACTCCTTCCTAAGCACGCAGGGCATGATTTCTTGTGAAAAGAACTGAGGTCTGTATCATGTTGACACTAATTTAGCCTGTATGTTTACATGTGAAGGTGGAAGAATTTTCCACTATATCTCTGCAGAGTTGTCCTTGTTTGTTTGTTTGTTTAAATCCTTTAAGGGCTGTTTGAAAATATGCATTGTTGAGATTGAGTTTTAGTGTGTAAATATTTTGATACATTTATTTTCTGTTGTGTGTTACAGTAATAATGAGAATGACTTTTCTGAAACACCGTGTTCTTTTTGTGCTTGTTTACAGCCTTTGCTGAAGTCGCCGGCAGCAAGCCAGAGCTGCTTCTTAGGAGTAACTGCTCTCTTACATAGGTTTTGTTCAGCTTACAACTCCTGTGATGATGTACCTGCTGTGCAGAGTGTGATGAGGACTCTTGGGAAATTTTTGGGAGAAAACTGTACGGTGCGAGATTCAGAAGGACTCAGCCAGGTATCAATCATATAGAAGCATATGATATAATGCTTTACTTTTCTGTTCCCTTTATGGTCTAGAACTTGTTTGATGAAAATGGCATTCAGTGGATTTCCAGAAAGCCATGGATACAAGCTTTGTAAAGGAATATTCTTTGGTAGGATGGGCAGATAAAATTTTGTAATCCAACAAGTACAACCTATCAGCATGGGTGTTCTTGTGTATTTAAATAAGGAAAAGTCTTGGGTCTTCTGATGAAGCAAACTTCATGACTTGGGATATGGAAGAACACCCATCACTCCTCTCTAAAATGGCACGTTGATGAAAGTTTCCTATTCCTTTGTTGACTCAAATTCATGTACAGTTAGTGTTAGCTGTGTTATTGCTGGCTAATAAGTTCTGCTGAGTCACAGTGTTACTGGCTGTAAGTCAGTCATGATATTGGGAGACTAACAGGAGAGGAAAATTGTTCTTAGTTGCTGTGTGTGATCTTGAGTTAGGAGTAATTCCTGTCAGTTCTGGGGCTTTTTATCTTTAATTGACATTTGCTGCTGAAGAAATATCTTTATGTCTTCTGTTTGATGATCTACTTAAACAATCGGTTTTTCCTTATCATGCTTAGAAAATAGAGATACTGGGGACAGTGTATCAGATAGCAGTAAGAGCCCAAAAGCTAAGTTTATCTCATGTATTTGTGTCTGTTTAATTTTCCAGTGTGCGAGCTAAACACATGGGTTTTGTATTTTTCTTCATACAGTGTGAGCAGTCTGTTCACTTTTAATTCTCACCCCATTTATTGAAGGAATAACTTACAAAAACAGATTTTATGTATTGGGAACCTTGAACAAAATTTTGATTAAAAAAAAAAAACAAAAGAGATTCCATTGCTGAACTTTTTTGTCTTCCTGTTAGCCATAGAATCGTAGTTTCTGTGTATGTTTTCAGTTTCTTACTATGTGCTGTATGAAATTACCTAGTTCATTTTGGTAGAATTGGGATTTTACATGGTTTGGGGATACATTACTCTCATTAGAAGAAATTGGAATAGATGATGTATCTTTTAAAGTCTGTGCTCTCCATCGGAAAGAGGTATCACCACACTGGTGAGTGGTCTCAGGTCTCTCAGAGGTGCCTCACTGGTCTSTTCTTAGAAAGAAGTATTTCAAAAAATCAAACCAGCCATTTAAGTTCCCAAAGATGGATGTGGGGTGGGATTTTCAAGAGAAGCTTTGATTTCAATGTTGCTAACTGATTGTCAGTGGGATTGGTGTGGTTACCTGAGCATCTGCTCTCTCCCTCCTTCCTCTTACATCCCTTGCTGCCAGCTGGGCAAGGAGAGTGCCATATAGGCATATGAGTTCCAAGCTAGGATTGTGCTGCTGGACTGGATGACTATAAATGCCAATTTGCTAGCAGTTGACCAAATGAAGCAAATGACTATTCAGTTTATATTGCAATCTTTCTCTGTGGGGAAGGGCACCAATTTCTCGGCTCTACTGTGGTGAGTTAACCCTGGTAGGCAGGTAAGCACCACACAGCCACTTGCTTACTCCCCCTGCAGTGGGATGGGGGAGAGAATTGGAAGGGCAAAACTGAGAAAACTCATTGGTCGAGATACAGACTGTTTAGTAAGTGGAGGGAAAAAAACCCACAAACCCCAAAACCCACAAAAAGCCCCCCGAAGTGATACAAAAGGAATCGCTCGCCACCAGTAGACTGATGCCCAGCCAGTTCCTGAGCAGTGGATACCTTGGAACCACCCTGCCTCCCTCCACACACGCGGTTTTATTGCCGAGAATGAGGCCATATGGTTTGGAATATTTCTTTGGTAAATTCAGGTCTGTGGTCTGTGTGCCCTCTCAGTCTCTTACCCACACCCAGCCTACTCGCTGGGCAGGTGGAGTAAGAAACAGAGAAAGCCTTGACGCTGTGCAAGCACTGCTCAGCAACAGCTAAAACTTTGTTGTGTTATCAACAGTGTTCTGGTCACAGATCTAAAACACAGCACCATCCAGGCTGCTGTGAAGAAAATTAACTCCATCCCAGCCAAAATCAGTACACCCACCCCATTGCCTGTTTTCATGAAAACTTTGCGCTTTTTTAACCCTTTTTGTCTTCCAACAAATCTGATTAAAATTAGCCAAAAGATTTGTAAATCAGAACAGGGAACTGATGAAGAGGGGCTCAGTGAGGAAGACTGCCTAAGTCTTGTTAGCTTCTTGAAAACTGACTGTAACTTACTGCTGAAACACAGTTGTCTGATGAATGAAGAGCAGCCTCTTGAAACTCAGCAGCATGTTGCAGTGAGTGAGTGTACAGATGTGTGGGAGAGGTATCTTTGACTATGACAACTTTACTGAATATGCAGAGCAGAAAGGAGAGACCTCCCACCTGATGTCTCAAACCAACAGTGAATGGAGTCTTTGACCCAAACAGTTGTGGAACGTTTTTGAACATTTTAACTGTGCTGGCTTCAGTATAGTTTTTTGTAGGGGACTGTCGGTAAAAGGAAAATCAGGCCCCATATTGCATTGAAGTCCCTGGGCTCTAAACTTTAATACAGAGCTTGTCATTAAAAATTCATTGATTGCCAGCAGTAACATGCTTTCTGGGTTCCTGTATGTTTAGCAAAGAAAACTGGTAACATTACATTATGGCATCTGTTGACAAATTATTATTTTAAATTGGTTATTGTGTCCAGAACTCCGTGTTGAATCACTAAAAGGTCAAAATGTCTGTGATCAAAAGGGACAAAATATCAAGGTACTTGAAAAACTTTTACTGTACATCAAATCCATGACTTCTGTTTTTTCATTGCAATGCAGTTTTTTTTAAATGCTTTTGTATTCCACCAGGTCTAAGCCAGATTTTACTTAAAAGTGCTACATGGTATTAGAACAGCCATCCATATTCATGTGGGTCTTGTCCTCACACTAAAGCCAGAGTATAGCTGGTACAATAGAGGCAGTAAAACCCCCAAATGATCAGCAGTCATTTTAAACAGAGAATTTTGCACTGAAAATGTTAATGCAATAAAATTTTATGTACAGCTGACAACATGTGGAGAACTTTTTATTCTACCTTGCTTTGTATTTACAGATGCAACTGGTGTTAAAAGCCATTGGAAATGCGGGACTGGCAGCAGCTTCGCTTGCTCCTGTTTTGAGCTTGTGTGCTTCCCTGAAAAGTAATCCGATCGAAATTCGTCTAGCTGCTCTCCAGGCCTTCAGGCGCATTCCCTGTTCTGTGAGGGTAAGTGATTTATTGCCAGCAGGTGACTGATGGCTTCCTGGTGCTGTCCCAGAGTTTTGACTTTCTGGAATAGTTATGAAACATGCAGGCAAATAAGGAACAAGTGTAAACGTGTCTTCCAGCAGAGGTCCTCTGCTGTTGGAGAGGTTGGTAGGACCACCCTGATGAACAGACCTATAATATGCTTTGCTATAGTTGCGGTAACACATCCAGTGACTGAGGTAATGCTTATGACTTCTTGAAGAGTTACTTCAGTTGGGTGGCTTATGTCTGTGTGGGTTATGGCTGAAAACCCACAGTACTTGATTTTTCCTATAGTCTGTTCCACTGTATCATTCTCTGAAATGCTAAGTATTAAAGTGAGAAGCCTGTTGTAATTGACAATACACTGTCATAGTTAAAACATTTTGTTAATGGTTTAATAGAAGAAAACACAAAACTTGTTTATCTCAAATAACTTCATACTAAAAAAGAATGGCAAAGCCAGGAGTGCTAGCCTGGGCAAAGCTGACAGTCCTGCTCCAGAAGAACAAGAGGTTCCACATGGACTTGCACTTGGAGAAGCATTTTCTATGGCTTTTAAAAATTTAATCGCAGTGTGGATTGGCATAATCTGCTTGTTCTGCAGTTACGAAGCTCGGTGTTGCTCCTTAGATCTGTTGAAAGTATGAAGTCTGAGTGTTGTCATACACCCCATCATTGTCTAGCAATGAGCTGCTAAACTGACACCCTGTGGGTGGACTGGAGGTGTTAAATGCTAATAGAAATGTTGCTAGTTATCAGTCACCAATGTCTTAATTCCTGGCAGTTCACCAAACAACTCCTATTTGTTGATACCGGGGAAGTATTGAACAGAATACGTTTGTTACAGTCTTACCCTTTGATTGAGACCAGGAGTAATGATCTTTATAGCCTGTTAACAAAAATGTAGCCATTGTTGTCTGTGTATTAGCTGTGGCACATGTGTGAAATATAATAGAACAACTCTCCCCTGTGGTGGAATAAAACCATCATTCACAGTAGAGCTAGCAAGTGAGGCTCTGTGTTGCAGACAGTCCTGTATAAATTAGTCGGTATAGGATTCAGGTCATAATGACAGTTTGCTCTGGAAATTTGTGGGTAAGGTAGTATGGAGAATATGTACATACATTTTTATACATTTGTATGAAGTGACTTTGTCAGGTATAAAGCAACGGCTATATCTTTCAGAAAGAAAAACCCACGTGACCTGAAAGTGCATATCTGAGGTGTTTCAGGGGAGTAAATATCATAATTGTCTTTTTTGGTTATCTTTTGGTTAACTTTTTTTCTCTTAGAATGCTGTATTACTTCAGCTGTATCAAGCAACCAGCGAAGATGTGGAAATAAGGATTGCTGCTTATTATACAGCAATGAAATGTCCTCATGAGGAGTTATTTAAACAAGTACAAAAGACTTTGCTGAAAGAAACATCCAGTCAAGGTTAGCCAAGCAACTACTGAAGTCTTACGCATTCCTAATACTTAAATGTAACATTTACTTTATAGGTGTAGTGGTACCAACCTATATCAGTTTTTATTTGATCTGAATACTTTGTAGGTTGTTTTAAAAGACTGTTTGTGTGATGGCCATATTTTGTATTGGAATTGTCATACTGTTATTTTATCAATAGTAAGGAGTGACTCTTTATAGAATTAGTTCCCTCTACTGGCAACATTTCATTAGCTGAATGCTCTTGAGAAGGAGATGCATGGAACATCTTTGATGTTTAGTGCATTAGAAATACAAATGGATAACTGCAAATTACATTTTGTTAAGTTGAGAAAGAAGCAAGTGGCAGAGAAAAATCCTGCAAGCTGCAGGTATAAATTAAAATTTTTCCTAATTACCTTTTTAATGCTCCTAAATTCCACATTTACTATTCGTTTGCTTGATGTAATACAAATATTTATTATAAGGACTCGCTACCATGGTCTTTCTTTGGTACTGTCCTCTTTTGCAGTTATTTTACATCAGTTTTGATATGGTTTTAATATTGATCACCACTCGCAGAGGCGATCAGCTCCAGTGCAGGCATGTTCCGCAGCGGAGCGGGGGATCGTGGCATACAGCGGGGTTTCCTGAGCCAGGGAAACCCCAGGGGAGCACAGAGACCCGCCAGGAGCCGGCAGCCCTCACGAGAGTGGCTGACGAGGCCTGGGCGGGGACAGGAGTAACAGCGGCCACCCCCTGCTCCCACAAAAGGCAGCCCTGGGGAGTGCTGGTGACCAGGAGCACTGTGACCAGGGCGAGCAAACAGGACCTGGTGCGTCAGCCAGGGCGTGGTGCGGCAGTTCACGCGGAAGGGTGCGCAAGGAGGGCGCATCTTCAAAGGAGGGATGTTCCACTGGCCGAATGGGAGACTTGAAGTACACATAACCCAGCAACCATGCACCATTCTGTGACCATCTGCACAGGTCAAGGGCACTCATCCCACCTGACCCTCAAGGCAGAATGGTGGGCACTCATCTGAGAGCAAAGGCTGCAGCTTCAGCTGGAGGGTCTGCACCGTCTATCTGATGCCTCCACCCAGACAGAGCTACTGAAGGGAGAGGCTGCAGTGCAGACCTCAGACTGCAGGAAGTGCCCAGACCTCTCTCCTGGGGCAGGGACAGGGGGCAGACCTGCCTGCAAAAGTTGTGCCCAGGTGGAGGACCTCCTGCAGCAGGTGGCTGAGCTGCAGGAGGTGGTGAGAAGGCTGCGTAACATCAGGGAGGCGGAGAAGGAGTTAGATAGCTGGTTCCAAGTGCAGTCTGCAGTGGACCCACAGCCCATGGCCAAACAGCCCAAAACTCCCCCACCAGCACACGCAGAAGGGAGGGGGGCCAATAGTGCAGAAGAATGGATGGTTGCAATGGCAAGGACCAGCAGGAGGAAGAGACTTCCCCGGAAGCCTGAGGTGCCCTTGCAGAACCGCTTCACCGCTCTGCAGACTGAAGAGGAAAGACCCGTTACACCAGGAGAGATGCTGAAGCTGAGTAAGGCAGCCTGATCTGCTCCCCGTGTAACAACCAGCACAACTAAGGAAAGGCAACAGGTGACAGTACTAGGCGACTCTCTTCTGAAAGGTATGGAGGCACCCATTTGCTGACCTGACGCACTCTCTAGAGAGGTATGCTGCTTTCCAGGAGCTCATATCAGGGATGTCACCGAGAGACTACCAAGCCTCGTTCAGTCCGCTGACTGTTATCTGCTGCTGTTGTTTCACATGGGCACCAGCGATACAGTCAGGAGCAGTCTGAGGAGTATCAAGGATTACAGAGCCCTGGGAGCGGTGGTAAGGGACTCTGGAGTGCAGGTAGTTTTTTCATCAGTCCTCCCGGTCAAAGGGAAGGGGTTTGAAAGGGCCAGTTGAATCTGGTGAATCAACAAATGGTTACAGGACTGGTGCCACAGACAGCGGTTCGGCTACTTAGACCGTGGGACTCGCTTTGAGAAACCTGGTCTACTGGGGGCTGATGGGGTCTATCTGTCAGAGAAGGGGAAGAGCATCTTCAGTCATAGGCTTCCCAAGCTGGTGAAGAGGGCTTTAAACTAAAGTTGCCGGGGGAGGGGGACCTCAATCCATTCCACTCCTACCATTTTGATGCCAGGGCCAGTAATAGATGCCCAGAGCCTGGAGAAGGATCACAAGTCAGCAGGAGAACACCTGAGGAGCAGCAAAAAGGAATTCCAGCCAGTAAGACAGCTTCATCGGGGGCCCAACTTAAATGCCTCYGTGCAAACGCACGTAGCATGGGGAATAAACAAGAGGAGTTAGAGATGTGCGCACGCCTGCAGGGCTGTGATCTTACTGGCATCACGGAGACATGGTGGGATGGCTCCTATGACTGGAGTGTTGGAATGGAAGGATACAGGCTCTTTAGGAAGGACAGGCAGGAGAAACAAGGAGGGGATGTTGCCCTCTATGACCAGCTGGAATGCATGGAGCTCCGCCTGGCGATGGATGAGGAGCCAACCAAAAGCTTAGGGGTCAGGATTAAAGGGAGGGCAGGAACAGGTGACATTACGGTGGGGATCTGCTACAGGCCACCCGACCAGGAGGACCGAGCRGATGAGGCCCTCTATAGACAGATAGGAGCAGCCTCACGTTCACAAGCCCTGGTCCTCATGGGGGACTTCAGCCACCCTGATATCTGTTGGAGGGACAACACGGCAGGGCATAAGCAATCCGGGAGGTTCCTGGAATGCGTTGATGATAACTTCCTTCTCCAAGTGATAGAGGAGCCAACGAGGAGAGGTGCTATGCTGGACCTTGTTCTCACCAACAAGGAGGGGCTGGTGGGGAATGTGAAGCTCAAGGGCAGCCTTGGCTGCAGTGACCATGAAATGGTGGAGTTCAAGATCCTTAAGGCACTGAGGAGGGTGCACAGCAACCTCACTACCCTGGACTTCAGGAGAGCAGACTTTGGCCTCTTCAGGGATCTGCTTGGTAGAGTRCCAKGGGAYAAAGCCCTGGAGGGAAGAGGGGCCCAAGAAAGCTGGTTAATATTCAAGGATCACCTCCTCCAAGCTCAGGAGCGATGCGTCCCAACAAAGAGGAAGTTAGGCAAAAACGCCAGGAGGCCTGCATGGATGAACAAGGAGCTCCTGGACAAACTCAAAAAGGAAGCCTACAGAGGGTGGAAGCAAGGACAGGTAGCCTAGGAGGAATACAGAGAAATTGTCCGAGCAGCCGGGGATCAGGTTAGGAAAACTAAAGCCCTGATAGAATTAAATCTGGCCAGGGACATCAAGGGCAACAAGAAAAGCTTCTATAGGTACGTTGGGGATAAAAGGAAGACTAGGGGAAAATGTGGGCCCTCTCTAGAACAAAACGGGAGACCTGGTTACCTGGGATATGGAGAAGGCTGAGGTACTCAATGACTTTTTTGCCTCAGTCTTCACCAGCAAGTGCTCAAGCTACGCCGCTCAAGTCGCAGAAGGCAAAGGCAGAGACTGGGAGAATGAAGAACCGCCCACTGTAGGAGAAGATCAGGTTTGAGATGATCTAAGGAACCTGAAGGTGCACAAGTCCATGGGACCTGATGAGATGCATCCACGGGTCCTGAAGGAACTGGCGGATGAAGTTGCTAAGCCACTACCCATCATATCTGAAAAGTCGTGGCAGTCCGGTGAAGTTCCCACTGACTGGAAAAGGGGAAACATAACCCCCATTTTTAAAAGGGAAAAAAGGAAGACCCAGGGAACTACAGGCCAGTCAGTCTCACCTCTGTGCCTGGTACGATCATGGAGCAGATCCTCCTGGAAACTATGCTAAGGCCCATGGAAAATAAGGAGGTGACTGGTGACAGCCAACATGGCTTCACTAAGGGCAAATCGTGCCTGACAAATTAGGTGGCCTTCTATGACAGGGTTACAGCGTTGGTGGATAAGAGAAGAGCAACTGACGTCRTCTACCTGGACTTGTGCAAAGCATTTGATGCTCCCGCACGACATCCTTGTCTCTAAATTGGAGAGACATGGATTTGACGGATGCACCACTCCGTGGATAAGGAATTGGCTGGATGGTCGCACTCAAAGAGTTGCGGTCAACGGCTCGATGTCCAAGTGGAGACCAGTGATGAGTGACGTTCCTCAGGGGCTGGTATTGGGACCGGCGCTGTTTAACATCTTTGTCAGCAACGTGGACAGTGGGATTGAGTGCACCCTCACCAAGGTTGCCAATGACACCAAGCTGTGTGGTGTGGTCGACATGCTGGAGGGAGGGGATGCCATCCAGAGGGACCTTGACAGGCTTGAGAGGTGGGCCCGTGCGAACCTCATGAAGTTCAACAAGGCCCAGTGCAAGGTCCTGCACGTGGGTCGGGGCAATCCCAAGCACAAATACAGGCTGGGC